>VZTD01002222.1:827655-1151218 GCA_013397725.1 Rhagologus leucostigma
CCCAGCGCTGCCGGGGCCGGGGCTGGGGGTACCGCCCTCCCGAGGAGCCGGGCCCGGGGAGGCTCGGCCGCCGGGCGAGGCAGAACAAAAGAGGGAGGGGACCACCGCAGCACAACGTGCCCCTGCCGCCACCCCCCCACCCCCCAGCAGGCTGAGGCAGCGCAGCCCCGGCGGGGCAGGAGCGGTGGGCCGGGGGGAGGCACGGGGTGCGGAGAAATGAGAGGTGGGCGAGCGTGGGCGTGGGGGGAAGCGTGGAAAATCAAAGAGCGCCATGATGCCAGCACCAACACCTCTGCGCGCTATTAATACATCAGGCGTGGTGGGGATCAGAAGTCAAAGAGTTAATCATAACCATCCTCTTGGCTGTCGGTGCCTGTCTCCCGCTAGATGCTTTTGTACCCGAGCAGAGCTACAATAGAGTGTGCTTTCCATGCCAGAAAGAAAGGACCTGGGTCCTTTGATACAGTATATGCTTTCCCTTAATACACAGGATCTGGGGATGCAGAGACTGGGATAAAGAACAGGCAGAGCTGGCGGGTAGGGGTGTGGTAGGGGAAATCGCAGCCGGAGCTTGCTCACGCGGCAGAGGTTTTCCCCAGCACCGGTGCTGGTCTCCAGGTTGCTGCCTGCTTTTCTCTTGGGGGGGGGCTCGATCAGTGGGTGATGGGTCACTGCTGCTGTGGCACCTGGGGCAGAGATGACCGGGGAAGCGGGGTGAGCTCTAGGATTGCTTGGGTTCGTGGAGCTTTCCCTGGGAAGCTGGCACGGTGTGATGCGGGGCAAGTTTCGGTAGCTGAAGAAGCGGGCTGCCTGGTGGGTGTGGCACCTTCCTGAGCAAACCTGGTGCTTAACGGCGTTAGTGGAGCCAGCGTTGCAAAGCTCGTAAGCCCCCCGAGGTTTTCTCCATATTCAAGAAAACATCCTTCAGTCGAAATATTTGATCAGAAGGGGAACAACCTCCTTCTAAAAGCTGATTTTATGATACCAAAGTGCTGCATTTATGCAGATTTCCACTATCAACAGGCAGCAGAGCCTGGTGGCCAAGGCTGAACCAGGGTGCTGCAGTGGCTTTGTGGGTGATGGCTCCTCTTGCCTTGTTCCTCAATGCATTGTGTGGCTTGCAGTTACTCAGGGCATATCTGGGCTGGGGGAGGCCCCGGTTACCCTGTGCGTGAGTGTCAGCTGCTTTGTGCATGGCTCAATCTTCATTTGAAGCTGCAGTGTAACAGGTTCCCACCCATAGCTAGTTCTTTGCTCTCCAGTTTGGAGTAGAATGAGAAACTGGAAGAATTATGAGTTTTTGCCTTAGAATCAACAGTTTCTTTTAATTACATCACTTCTCACAAATTTTCTTCACTGTGCTGGGGAGAGGATTGCTGGGAAAAAGAAAGCCCAAACCTCAGCCTTTTCTCTTTGAAATGGGATGTGCTGAAGCTTCTATAAATGAATATTCATTAACATTACTGTTGAGTTTTGTTACCAAATCAAAGGCATAAATTAACATTAGTGAAGTTGGCAGGCATCAGGGCTGGACTGTTTTCTTTTTTTTTTTTTAGCTTATGGCCCTTCTTCTCCTCCAACAAAAGCAACTCAGGCACTTTGTTTAAGACCTTGTACGCACTGCCTGTGCCACAAGAACCTGCAGGATCTGTCTGTGTGTATCTTCTGAAGCCCCGTTCCAGTGTGGTAAATTAGATGTTTCATCCTGCCACTAAGGGAATACATTGTAGCTTCAAGTCTTCTGGGCTCTAAGGAGAGGTGATAGCTCTGTAGAAGCATGCAACAACAGTGATGATGAAATAATATAAAAATGTCATTTGTTACTGTTCTTAACATTTCCCCCCACTCACACTCCTGCTTTTTGGAGCTACATCGGCTCCTGGATTCATTGGAGAAGTGAGAAACTAATTTCTGACAGTGTCCTGGGTGCTGATACTTGATTTTCCAGTACCAAGCCTGTGTTCCTTGCATGGGGCCAGAAGCTGTCCTGAGTGCACAAAACCAACACCCAGCCACAGCATCCAGCCACAGGTGCTGCCAGCAGTCAGTACCTGGCCAAAACTTCCCTCTGGGATCAGGTCTGCAGCATCAGGAACTGTGAAGGAAGAGGCAGAAGCTGGTTTCACCTCTGATCAGTGTGGAAGAATTACCACTCTTGGGAAGACAACCCTGTGGTATCCTTTCTGGGTTACTGCTCTTGGTGCACATGGGCATAACTTCCTCCTTGTGCTTAGTCTGACTGTGCCTGGCCTCCTGACTCCTTCAGACAGCAGGGCGTGACTGATACCCCCTGCACCTCTTTTCCCTGAAGCAGCTTTATTCCTGCTTTCCTTTCTCTCCTTGTGGCAAAGACACTGTTGCAGACAGCCCCCTTTGGCACTGAGCATCTCCCTACTCTCATTTACCAATCTGCAGATGGTTTTTTTCATTTCGTCTGCCTTTTTTTCTTTCTATTTCAGCTTGTAAAAATTCATGCTTCTTGCTTTTTATCTCATTTGTGACTCTCCTGCTGCCCGTTATGCATCTCATGCAGCATCCAGGCTTGCTGTTCTTAGTGGAGCACCAGCACTGCGCCAGTGTAAGGTGCCATTCAGTTGTGAGTCAGACTGGAGAAACTGGGCCCTTTTGTGTAACTACTGTGGGAAGGGAAGGACCTCTGTATTTGAAGCACCAGACCAGTCTGGTGATGTAAAATAGAAATGTGTTGAACCAGTTAAGTGTCAGCACTTAAGTCATGTCCTCTGCACTATGTTGAAGTCCTTGGCAGGTGGGTCTCAAACCACTGTTTTGGGAGTGTTAGCTGGGAGTGGAGCAGGGTGTACATAATGTAAGGGTGGCCAAGAGAGCAGGAGCACATTTCTCAGCCTATGTGGTATGGACAGCCACCACATCCATTGCTGAGGTGTTTTTCTGCATGAGGTGGCAATCTTTTGTGCTTCGGTTGTGCAGGATGTTCTCATGCAGACCAGATTTTCCAGGATATACCCCCCAGCCCATTGCTTTTAACATCACTATTATACTCCTCTTGTGCAGCGTATTACAGGGAATCAATGGAGGTGATGACACAGAAATACTTGTTACAAATTATTTTGGCTTCTGTGTTTTGGTAGTGGTTGGCAATTTTCAAGCAAGGCCTGAGCTTAGATGAACTCAAAATTGCAGCACGGTTTAAAAAAGGCATGTGGCATGTAAAATGCCTGTGACAGGATGTGTTTGTTCCAGCAGCAACTGCACCCATTAAAACATAATCTGTGTGAGCTCAGTGAAGAGGAGGTGTGAACATAATTCTACTGAGCAAAGGCAGAATAGCTAGTCACCAAAGCAAATGCAAGGAGGCATTTGGGAGAGGAGAATGGTGCCCAAATTCCTTGGAAAAAACAGGGAATCATCTTTCTGGGAATGGTCCAAAGGTTGGCATATGAATGGGGAAAGGCACTGCTGGTCCTGAGTTGACAGGCTGTAAGGCACAGGGAGACAGAGCTCAAAAATGTGGTGTTACAGAGGAAGGATCTCACTGCTGAGCATAACAAGAAAAGAGAAGATCTGGCACAACATGAGATAAAAAAGGCAGATGCAGAAAAATGGAGAGACTGAGGAAATTCAGAGGAGTGGGCACAGAGAATAATTTTAGTTGTTACCTTTAGAATTGATATGAAGAGAGATGAGTAGTATGTAGGCTTCAGTTGAAGATAACAGAGGACTTTGAGGGAGAAAAAATACATTCATCTGGATTTCCACTGCTGTGACACACTGGTTCAAGATGGAAACTTTCTGTTTGGTCTGAACAAAGTGCTGGCGTAATGTCTGGTGTTCTGGTGTGAGACAACAGCAGTGTGAGAGCTGCCAGCCATTTCATTTTGGGCACCAGGGGGGACATGTCCTAAAGGTGCAAGACATGATGAGTACCTGGAATGGTGGACCAATGTCCTCGTCTAGGTTTGGATCTATTCTGTATCTCCCCTGACCATGCTTTTTTGCCACCCACCTTTGTTTAACAGTATGAAGCTACGCTCGGATTTCTGTGTCACTTGCCAAAAGTGTTTGAAAAGCCTACTGAGTGCTGAACACTGGAACGCTGCCTCATGTTACTATTCTGCTGTTGGTGCAAGATATTGGCTGATTTAGACAGCGCTTTTTGTCCTGCTTTAAAACACCAAGGCCTCGGACTTCTGGATGCCTTCTTATTCTTGAAAATTTGCTTAATTCTCAAAATTACATGTTCCCATGTGTGTGTTTTTAACAGATTTGCTCCTTCTCAGTTTACTCATCCATCAGTGAACATATGTGTAGTGAATTCACATTGTGTAGTGGACTGGACTTCAGCCTGGCAGCTCTAGAGATGCTTGAGCTGCTTCAGTATAAGTTTTCGGACTTCCAACCACCATTTCCATGATTCTGTGACACATCTTTTCCTTTCTTTTTTCTGTAGAAGAAAAAGTGGCCACAGTGTTCAAGCCAGTTCCATATGGTGACTTAAAGTACATTCAGAGTAGGTCCTTCTGGGGACATTTCTGTGGAGACTGAAACCTTTGGCAGAGGGACAGAAAGAAGGGTTTGGGGCAGTGATTCCTTTAACTGCCACAGCAAGTTCATCAGTCAATGCCCTCAGCAGGGCATCAGTGTTTTCATCACTGTAGCTGGTGCCACTACAGGGAACTGAGCTGTGCTTTGCTGGAAGCTGGGCAGGTTTGGAAAGGGGACAGTGGCTGTCTGGGAAGACATCTGGTGCAGTGAGGTGGTTGTCTGAATCTTCTTACAAGTGCTGAGAGCAACCACTGCCAATGAACCACTTTCCTGATGAGAGATCAGGATCTGTTGTCCGTTTCACTGCCATTTCTTTCAGAATCAAGAGTTATTTAAGTGATAAAAGTGTGAAACTTCCATTTTCCTTTGCAGGAGCCAGGAGAGCCCAGTCGCTTGTGAAGCACTTGGGAGTTAGTTGAGATAAACTTGGGTTTTGTACATATGAGAGAGATAAATGCTTTTGTATGTATGAGAAAGAAGGAATAGAGATGGGCAGCAAAATAATTTGCAGGTTTCTAATCTTGCTACATGTAAAGATGATGTCCTTGTCCCCTGAAGCAGACATACTTTGGGATTATGTTTGCTTGTCACAAGACAAAAGTTTTCATCTGTAGTGCATGTCTTAATGAGTTTTAAGGCATAAGCTATTGTTTATGAATAAATGTCCCTGCTGAGTTCAGTGAAGTCTACACTCAGTGTAAAATCTCCTGTGTGTAATAGTGAGAACCCAAGTAGGTGCAGATGGCTGGCTAAAGGAGTAGGCAGTGCTCAGAGTGAAGAGGCTGTGGAAGGGGAGCCAGGGCTGATACCATGTGAGGTGAGGCAGCAAGCATCACCACTTGCTCTCACTGGCAGAAAAAAGCAGGTATGTGAGGCAACATGACAGCACAAAGTGTCTGAGTGCAAACAATGCGCATTGTATCCACTGCATTTAGTTGGTCATGAATTATCATTGCTAACATCATATTAAAGGCATTTTCTACTATCCTGTTTCCCTTGCATCCACCTCCTCTGTCAGAGAAGGGATTCCATATGGTCTTAGTTGGATTTTGAGTGTGATTGGTGCCAAGACAGATATGTCCCAGTAACCTGATGCAGGTTTCCGACTAGAACTTAGATAAAACACATCTTCAGTTCAGTGGCACAAGAGAAGCCAGCCATGCTGTAAATGACTGTTATTTTCTTCCCAAGTTTAAGCTTTCCTATGAATGGCTTCCTGGGATTTTGAGATCCCCTCTAATTGAGGTAACCTGTGTGTAACCCAAGGGATGGGTGTAGCAACATATGATGCAATGATTTCAACCCCTCAGCCCCTACTTAGGTGAAATCCCTGCTGATGTCAACGAATATTGTCATCAAGAAGATGTTTGTTGTGCTTCCCTTCTAAAAGCAAAGCAAAGATGACACTTACAGTGAAGAAATCCCCATGGAGTTGGTAGCTGTAGGAGTAGCCCTTTTAGAGTGGGTGATTAAGCAATGACACTGCCAGCTGAATGGGAAGCCAGGTCTCGAAAGGGGAAACAAAAGAACATCAGATCTTTTAAATGAATAAAGATGAATGAATACATTGGCTATGGACCAAGATACAGCATTACTACAATCAACATAATCCTTCCTAAATTAATTGCCGTATACTAGAGTGCATCTGTTAAGACAAGAACCTTAAAAGCAGGATTCTCCATTAGTGGCCATCAGAAATGATGCCTCAAGGATGGAGTGTTTTACAAGGAATTCCCAGAGTTGATTTCAGGGTTCACCCTAGCTAAAAGCCACTTCCTATGGAGGGTAATCTAGACGTAAATTCAAAAGGAGGGATACTGCTGATTAAAAGCAGATCTTCTATAAGCAGACAGTACTTCATGAAATCCCATTTACAGCTCTTTGATCCTTATGAAAGGATTTTAAGCAAACATTTCTCTTGGGAAGGATATCTTTCTTCTTTTGCCATTACGTTTAAAAATGTTCCTTATTTGTAAGTACTTTGCTAAAAGCGAGGTAATTTAACTGTATTGTATCACAGCTGGGTCTGAATCTGACCAGCTCTGACAAAAGACAGCCAAATATATCCACACACACAAAAAAAGTCAATCTCTTGTATATTGTGGGAAATAAGTCTGCAAGAAGGAATGCATGGAAGCACAGAGGAGCTCCGAGTGGGTCTTCAGTCTTTGAGATACAGCTTCCTTGCAAATAGTCTTCTTTTGGAGATTTAGATAATCAAGGAGAATACAAATATCAGCCTGTGTTTCTTGTACCTTCCCTCTAAACTGAATTCTGTGTCTTTTGTAACTCTCAGTGGACTTTTTAAAGCCTTAGTAACAAAGAATTCTGCCTCTCAAATGCTAAAAAAGTAATGTCTTGGCTGCAAGTGTGATAACATAGCTTAACGCCTTTTTATGTCTATTGCATTTGATCTGATGTCTTTTAAACCACGTACCTTTATAGACAGAGAACTTAAATACAGGTGGATTTGGAATGTAAACTGTTTTCAAATGGCTATTTAGCATAAAATCCTTAGTCATCTTCAAGGCTCTTGACTAATCTGGGTTTTAGAGAAAACAGCCATTGTTGCTCTGGAGATGTAAGGACAATGTTATATTCTAGTAAGTCCTTACAATTATGCTGAGGGTGAAATCACTGCTGAGTGTTTCCTCATCCTCTAGGCCTGGAAAATCTGAGTTTGATTGTTGCAAAGACTTTTTTGGTTGGCAAAAGCTGCAATGCAGCAATTGTAAGGTCCAAACCAAGAATGAAGCAGGACTTAGACCTGTATGCTGGGTATGTTATCTAAAGTTAATTGTACATAAATTGTAAAGCAAACTGTAAATAGTTAAAAATATATGGTTTACTTGGTTCAGAGATGAAGATGTAATAGGTAGACATTCCATTTGTGGAAGAAAAGCAAGAATGTAATACCATATATTGGAATTGCACTCTTTACAGATACTGCTATTTGATGAAAACACTACTCTTGGAATCTCTTGGAATCTTTTTATATGGCTAGAATACATAATGGAAAATTATTATTTTTTTTTAACTCCATCTTGTATCACAGAGGTGTGGTTTTCTCTGAAAGGTTCCTGCGGGTGCAGTGCATTGGTGTTGATACTGTAGAGAAATGTGTGGTTTCTATAACTTGTGCTACATTGTATTTTGACATGCTGCATCAATCCGAAATAATGTTTGGTAAATCTTACGGCAGTTTTATTTTTTCTGTTACTGTGTTTTTTGGGAGTCCCAAGAAGCAGATTTGAGAACTGCATGTCTAAAAACTATTTGAATTTTGTCGTGTATTTTTAGATACCTCTAGCTCTGAGAGGAGTGGTGAATGGAAAAGGCTAATTTTAAATTTCTTTGCAACTGTTCCTGCTCTAACAATTGGTTTGTAATTTTGAATAATCCAGACCAAAGCAATTTTCCACCCAAGGGAATTTGGTTTCAGTTGTACTTGTGCGGAGCCCGGTGCAGCACTGGGGACCATGGCAGGGCTCAGGGTCATGGTCCTGAAGGTTGGTCAGATCTGCTTCTCTCTGCTGGCCTTTTGCCATTGGTATGCATGAAAATGTGGACATGGTTCACAAGCTGAGCCAAGCTGATTCAAACCCCAGCAAAACAGGCAGTTTGTACAAAGTGTGCCAGTCACCAGCTTACAGATGTTTCGCGTTGCTCTTGCTGTAGTGGAAACAATAGTTGTGAGGGAGCGACAGCCGCCGCCTCCAGTCTGAGCAGCCAGCCCCTCCTCCTGCAGCAAACGAGCTGAGTTTGTGGCATCTCCTTCTGCTGCCATGAAAATTGCTGTCATGTCACAGACTAAGCTCTGCAGCTTTGCTGCCAGGTTAAGCAGGAGAAGCTAGACTGTGTGTGATTGGGAAAAGATCCCCAGGGAAGTAGTGTGCAGGGTTTGAAGGTGAAGGGCTGGGAGCAGTAGGAATGGCTGTATCATACTCAGCAGTGCGCTGAGCCGGGAGGTGCCAGAGTGCCTGTAAAATGGAGCTGCAGGGGAGACAGCAGATATGCATCGAGGCTGTGCTGATGCTCTGTCATGGCCAGGCACAGAACTCAGAGGCAAACAGCATTGCAGCAATGCAGTTGCATCACTGCAATAGTGATGGGTGAAGAAGAAGCACCTTGGCTCCCACACCCTGCAGTGACCGTGGAGCACGGATTTACAGTGTGCTTTCTGCATCTCCTGTGTCAGTGAGAGCAGGATTTTTACCCCTTGCATCTTGGCACCTCGTGAACTGTTCGGTATAATACTCCCTCTCTGTTTTGCCGTGTTCCTGCTGTCTGTCCTTGGCAGCTTGGAGGGAGGAGGGGGTCCCAGCAGCTTGTTTTGGCTTGGACTGGGAAGAGGTGGGCTGGCAGCTTCTTGTGCCAGGCAATGCACTGAAGGCTTGGTATAGAGCCCTAGGAGCTCAGCAGGCAGGCCACCAGTGCCTGAGACACCTGTCAGGCAGAACAGAAAAGTGGCAGCCACCCTAGAAAGGCTGACAGTATTGTCACCTCCTGAGCTGAGTGATGAGCTCCTTGCTGTTTGCACTGTGAGAGCACCCCAGGGTCAGTGACTGGCTGAGGGTGCCTCTGGGACCTGGGTAAAGACACTTCTTCCTAGTGGGGATTACAGCTGGGAAGGAGAAATACAGGTCAGCACTGTCAGGATTAGTTCAGGAACTTCAGGTCACTCGTCCCTTCCCTCAGTGCTTGCCCACTGCAGGGCACTGCAGAGTGTGTCTCTCCTCCAGCCTGGAACAGGGAGAAGAGGACTCTGGTCCTTAGTTTACCTGGACATTTGTCACTTGGTAAGAAAACTGCAAGCAGTCTGCCTGACATCATGCCCCTGGTAAATAATAAATGTCCCCTGGTCACGCACAGCCTTCTGCATGGCCGAGGAGGCTAACCTACTTCACAGAGCCTGTGTGCGCCCAGATTTCTGTCCAGGATTTCACTGCAGCAAATACCAGTGACCTAAACCAGTGCAGGATCACCCAGGCACCAGCGGCAGGGTAGCAGTGGTGCAGAGTGGCAGCATCCCTTTGTCTTCAGGCTGGGGCTGTGCCTGTCCCTGAAGCCTGTGCTTAGGCTGTAGCAGGGAATGAATACTCCATGTGGACCAACCATTTGTATGAAAGTTTATTTTGTGAAGAATACAGCAAATTGCTTGTCAATAATAACCTATGCTTCCTTTCTAGTAATTCATTTTTGTATAATTTTTCCAGCCTGTTCATGGAAGTGCATCTCTGTGGTCAGTGCACACAGGCATCGGGTACTGCTGCTTTGGCTAAGGGCAAGCCAGCCCTGGTCTGGAGCAGGGTGTTTGAGGTGGTGCTGGTTTCCTTGGGCACAGTGTGCTGCTGAGGTGTCCACAGGGCATCCAAACCTCACCTGGACTGCTTGTGCCCATTGGCACCATCTGTGTCAAGGTGCTCTGCTTTGCGGCAATCTGTAATGTGTTCTACACTTGACAGATGAGGCTGGTTGGGAGATGTTTCAACAAAACTCTTTTTCTTCTGAATTTTCTGATTTGCTGGAATGGAAACGTGTTAGAAATGTTTCCACATCTCTCAGATCCTGATGAAAGCTGGGCAAGGCTCCACAGCACTGTCCTTAATGGCTTGGCAGTTTACCTGGGAATGTGTGTTTTTTTGGCAGCCTAGTCTTCCATGACTTCCTATACCCAGCTTGGGGGAACCTTAGCCTCAGGTGCAGGACTGCTCTTGCAACAATTCTGAATTGTTTGTATTTTCTTCTGAGGTGTAAGGAATTAAAATTTTGAGAGTCTCCATGAAGTGCAGATTTTATTCTCCACCAGAATTTCTTACACCCTCCAAAATTCTGAACAAGGCAAGACTTTGTAGCTAAATGTTCAGTAATCCTTTACAGACTGAGGCTTAATTTAATGGCTGACTCCATATTGAATGATTTCTTAAGACTGCATTTGTATCTTTTTTAGATTAGTTTATTCTAATATCTAATTTTGTTACTTACATATGTATATCTATATGTAAAAATGTATAAAATCCTTATGTCTACAGTTATTTTTCTGGAGCTGTGCTTCATCTTTATTTTAGTCTGTCTTATTTTCCTTGCCTGTTACATTTGTTTCTACTTATTATGCATCTTCTGCTGTTTTAAAAGAAATAAAATGTAGAACTTCTTGACGAAGGTGCAGATTTTTTGACTTGTTTACAGTGACAGATGCAGTGCTTTGGGAACACTGCCTGCCTGTATCAGTAAGCTCATGCCTCTTGTAACTGGACAGTATTAATGTTTAAGGAAGGCAATTGAATAAGCTTAAAAAGAGCTCACAAGATGGTGGTCCCTGCAGGTCAGCAGGGAGCGTAGTAAATCATCATAGTGAGGAGGTGCAACTGCCAGCACATGGCAAAATAACTTATTACTATTCTGGCTGCTGATTCACAAGTCCTGCTGCAATTACAAGTGACAGTAGAGAGGCTGGGGAGAAAAGAGGGAGCCTGCTCTGGCAAATTCCAGATGGAAGACTTGCATTCATCTCCATTCTCTAATGAGAGGGTAACAATGTTTGAGGCAGGTCCTGGGGACATATGTCATCATGGTTCTGTGCCTTGGTTCCCCCCCAAGGTCGTGTTGCTGCTGCGGCATGTGGAGAAAAGCCTCAGACCTGCTGTGTACATACTCTTTTGTTGTGCACTGTTTTTAAAATGTGTTTTTCCCCTCTTCTTTCTCCCTTAAAAATGTCTGTTTCTCCCTTTTTCCTTTCTCTAGAGTGATACAGAGGGCTATAAAGGCTTTGAACCTGCAGAATTGTTCAAGTACAAGCTAAAAAGTAAATATGGAGTGTATAACAGAGGTTACATTGTAACAATCCTATCTCCGCCTTAGTGCTTTTTAATGAAGAATTTTTAGAACTTTATTGGTTTTTGTTGTCCTGGGTTTATAGATTAGGAAATATGTCAACTTGTTTGTTTTCTAAACTGGGAGCTCAGGACATTCATAGTTTATATACCTGAGTCATCCTGTAATTAAACCAGGAACTGAATCTGGACTGAGTATAAAACATGGACAAACTGGAGATTCTGAGTTATTGTCTGGTGACTCAAGGAAATAATTTATAATAAATTGCTTTTTTATGTATGAATGGGAAAAAATGGTTCTGACTGCTTTAGGACTTTTCCAGCATTCACAGTCACTTGGCAAAATTCTTTCCGAAAGTGTTATGTATTTGTCGTGGTTTAACCCCAGCTGGCAACTCACACAACTACTTGCTCAATTCCCCCCCACCCCACCCCAGTGTGGGATGGGGGAGAGAATTGGAAAGGTAAAAGTGAAAAAACTCGTGGGTTGACATGAAAACAATTTGGTAATAGAAGCAGAATAATTGTAATAATAGTCATGATGATAATGCAATTTATAGGAAAATAAAAAAGAGAGATTAATAAAACCCAAGAAGGACAAGTGATGCACAATACAATTGTTCAGAACCAACCTATTGATGCCCATCCAGCCCCCAAGCAGTGCTGCCCCAGTCAACCTTTCCCTGAGTTTTATTGCTGAGCATGATGCCATATGGTGTGGAATATCCCTTGGGTCAGCTGGGGTCAGCTGTCCCAGCTGACCCCCTCCCAATTCCTTGTGCTCACCCAGCCTCTTTCATGGTGATGAGCAGAAAAGACGTTCACTCTCTAAGCCCTGCTCAGCAATAGCTAGAACATCCTTGTGTTATCAGCACTGTTTCCAGCACAAATCCAAAACAGCCCCATACAAGTTGCTATAAGGAAGATTAACTACCCCAGATAAAGCCAGAAGAGCACTGAAGTTACAGACTTGCCCTGTCTTTGGGTAGGTGGTAGGGTGCTGGCATTTCCAGTATGACTTCTTCAATGAGAGAGTTTAAATACTGGTTCTCAGGAATATGCACTGGTAAAATTGCTTTCTATAAAATGTAGGTTTTGAGAACAGAATGTAACCACTTGAATAGAGAAAAATGTAAACAGACAATTGTTGTAAACAGTGAGCCTTGCAGACCTGGCATTTTGAACAGTCTTCCTTGGGAAAAAAATGTTTGCTTCCTGGCACTTTAGGAAATACAAGGAGGTGGTGGCTCTCTGGGCTGTTTGTATCTTTCAGGTGAACCAAACTTCGGAGGCCGCCTCCTGTTCTCATTCATGGAGTGACTGAGATATGGCACAGGGAGTCTCAGTGCCCCCAATTCATCAACAGCCTTTGACTGCAGAAATCACAAACTGATTACAATTTATTCTTCATGCCCGCTAGAAACCCCGCGTTCGGCTGTGGGTCTGTAACACGGTACAGGAGACGCGAGCTGTGGGCCACATCCCTTGGCTGCTGCGCGGGAGCAGCCTAGTTGTCCCTGCTGAGCCAGTGTTGTTAAAGGAGCTTCCCTGGTCAGGAATTTCTACATGGCAGGGTTAAGCAGCCTCTTATGACCTTGTCTCTTCTAATTCCAAGCTTTGTTACTATTCCAGAGGTGCCAAGAGTGCCGAGTGAACTCAGCTTGGCCATTGCAGTGTTGAGCAGTTTCTTCTGGGGGCTTCTCTTTCCATTTTGGCCTTTGTGCAATGAGGTGCTGAAAGGGGGATGTAGTGACATTTGAAGTGTTTCTATGTGCAGTGATTTCTGCCTTGAGCAAAACAAACTGTGATGACCATGAGGTCTCATGTTCCAAAAGTCAGAAATAAAGTCAGTGAAACTATGGTTTTCCTCTCCACTGTATACCCACATGAACCCATCTTTATATAGGGTAGTGTTTGATATTAATGGCTTTCTTTATAATATGAGCATATTTGGTATCAGAAATACATTATTATGTTTATTTATTTCAACAAACCCACATTTGTTCCTTTTTTTCTCCTCCAGAGTGACCGACTGCTCATTAAAGGTGGAAGAATTATCAATGATGACCATTCCTTCTATGCAGACCTATACCTTGAAGATGGACTTATAAAGTTGGTTGCATAAAATATTGCTTTTTTTGCATGCCTGTTAGCTTAGACTACTGTGGTTTCCTGATAGTGCTGACCTGAAATCTTTCATGAACAGAATCTCAGTTACCTCTAAATGTGAGGCTGTAGTAGTGTTTAATTATTAAATTCTGCCATTTTATCTTCACTAAGATTAGATAAGTAGAAAATTTCTTTGCTCTGAGTTGGATATATTTGCTTTTCAAACAGTTCAATCATAGTTTCTTCCGAAATAGTTAAGGCAAGTAGGCTCTCTCAAGAAAAGAAGTAATGATAAGGACAATGGAAATATTTTGAGTCCATGAATGGCAGACGGCTCTCTACACCTTTTTTCCCCATACCTAGTCAGTTGCAGTCATGCTTTTAAGGATTGTAGGGCACAGAAATCTGAAATGCCCCCTGTTGCATGGTGCAGATGAGGACCTGCTACTTCTCAGTTGCCTGTTGGTTAATGCTGAAGCACAGCACATTCTGTTCCTACGATGTTGTTACGCATTGTTTATGTGTCCCTTTTCTCAGTTACAAAAGGTAAATGATCTTAAATTGTCACACAATTAGAAAGTCCTCATTTATCAGGCTATAAAATACAGGAACTGGGAGAGTATTTGTTAGGTGAAAAACTTGAAGTATGTGTTACTGATAGCCTGGGAAACTGTAACAGAGATGTCCATGTGCTCTGCTGGTCCTACCTAGGTTAGTGGGGATGAGGGTCTCTAAGACTTGGAAAGTTATGTAGTGTGTATGAGTACTCATGTACACAAGGATCAAAGCCTTTTTCATCATTGCTAAACATTTTCACTAGTGACCTAAGAAGCTTGGTCTCCAGAGGCTACAATTTGATGCACAGAAATATAATTATGGTTATCTGGTAAATAATTAATTGCCTACTTGTTTTCAGAGCTCCTTAAGAATATACCATCAGATTAAAAGTCCAATTCTTTATGATCTGTGACTGCTTATGTTATTGTGATTCAGGTTATTATAACAGAAGAAAATCTGAACACTTTCATCCATGGACTATGCAGTTTTCTTTTTAATCCTTCACTCTGCCTTTCCATTTGTAGTGTTACTTGCATTGCAGAAGTGGCAAAAGTGGAGAGGACACAAAATTTTGCATATGTATCTATTTTTAAAGCAGCAGTTAACCAAGTTGTGCTCTCTTTGGTGGGTATTTTTGTTGAGTTTTTCTGTGTTTTTGTTAGTTCAGATGCAAATCTCCTAGTAACACTTGTAAGCATCAGAACTATTTAAACAACTAAATGCAGGAGAGGATGAGAGCCTGAAACTGCTGTGAATTTTTGGCTTTGATTGCAGAAATGCAGTGTAGTTAGTAAGCAGGTTAGCAATGCCAGGCTTTCACCTGCCCTTGTTAAGTATGTAGACTCTCTCTGAAATCCATGTGTGGATCCATCCCTCCAGGAAGTATCTCAGTTGCCCAATAATTCGTGAGGGCAGCCTGCTGTGAGATGGGGTTGAGTCCTCACTGTTCAGATGATAAATTTTGCAACCTAAGTAAGCTCTGGGTTTGTTTGGTCTCTCTTAGTTTCTTCAGCTGGAACTGCCCATTGTGTCTGAATATTTAACATCATTGTTAAATGTGGCTCAAGATTCTTTGGAGCTGGACCTTGAAACTCAATCATCCACATTTCAGTTGATGCTCTAACTTTTCAGCTGCAGATCCTGCTGATAATGCAGAATTCTTGCCACAGAATGGAGCAGACACCAAGCCACTCAGCCCAGAATAGGCAATAGTGTCCTGGTTTTGCTGGGATACAAAAGATCTGGATTATTTTTCTTACTCTGAAATGAAAACTGATTGGAAAAGAGAGGGTTGGGTTTCTCTTGCAGCCTAATGAAATGATTTGGGTCTTTTAATGCTTTTAACGCAGATCGTTCTACAGAGAGGAAAGCAGATGTAACCTTGAGTGTGTTTGAAGATCAGCTGTAGTTTGGAGGATGGTAGATGCTTCTTCCTGCCAATCAGTGCTCAAACTGGCTCCGTAGGTACAAGGAGCAGCATTGCATGTGTATTTTTCCTTCCTGAAACTTAAGCCCTGCGCACTCAGCAGCTGAGAGGCAGTTCTCCAGTATCTAAATCGTATTTTAAATATTTGGTAATTTAAATTGCCATTATAATATATAAGTAATATATATTATATATTATATAATATATATTATATAATATATATTATAATATATAAGTAATATATTTTGCCTACATCTCTCCTGCCTCTGTTATTGCATGAGGAAGTGAGCCCTGTGCCAAGTGACAGGTCATGGTCTGGTGCTCGTTGTACTCTTCTCCGTCCCTGCCAAGCGGAAGGTTTGGGTTCCTCTGGGCTGGAGGAACGAACAAGTGGCAGAGTGAAGGACTGAGGACATGGTCTCCAGGCTGGGCAAGTGATGAGTCAAATTAGGGGGAACCTCAGATGCCTAAAAGAGATCTGGGCTTGATAACTGCAGAAGCACCACCATGGAGTTCCAGGGGAGGTTTTCAGCTTCCTTGGATGAAGCTTAGGAAGAGCTGAAGCCTGCTGTTTCCATTGTCCTTTAATCAGCTCATGTACAACAGAATTTACCAACTTGTTAACTGAAAGTGGTAGACAGCAAAAGCTTTCTGTGGGTCTGAGTTTTCTGGTTGCTGACAAATGAGAAAACTAGCTCAGTCATTTGTACAGACTCTAGAATGCACTTACGTGCACTGTTGTATTTTTTCACCCACAAGTAACTGAACCCCATTCTTACTCACATACACTCTGCATTAATGAGTGAGCAATTCAGGAATCCTGTCACATTATCTCCTACTCTCTGTTCTACTCAGTCAGAATAAAAATAACCTTGAGCACCAGTGAAGATCAGACTTCTCCCAGCCTTAATCTTGATACCAGGGCAAGAGATGAGACAGATTTCTCGCAGATAGTAGTGCAGCATCATCCACAAAGTCTGTTTGGTCCCATGTCACTTCAAGATGGATGATTTCAGCTGAATAAGATGTTACTTGACCATACACTGAAAATAATGAGCATTGAGTCATCAAAGAACTTCAGTATGTAGTTAGCACAGTTTCACTTCGTTAGGACATGTGTCTTCTTGAAGAGGAAACTGGTAGATACTGATTGTGGAAGAAAATAAAAATTAATTGCTTTAATATTTTTGTGTAGGTTTTCATTAATATTATTCTCAGAAGGTGTTTTAGTCCTTGGAGTGCAGTTACTCCTTGGACATACTCAAAGGAGATGGGTCATAGTGAATTTTTTTTCCCCAATTCAATTTCTTAGCCACATAAATGCTCTACAAAGGTGGAGGGTTGTTCTGATTAAAATCGTGGGAGTGGATTTGACTAACAAAAATTAGTGCAACACCATTACTACACATGGGGCTACCTAACTTTATGCAGGCATTGAATCTGCTCATGGGTGCAATGCCTTATGATATGCCTTTGTGAGGCACATTTTAACACAGAGAAGCTGCTTGCAACTTTTGTTTGTGCGATTGGATGTGCTGGGCAGCTGCTTGCTTTTGCATCCAGGTCAGTTCCCTGTTTGTCAGGGTGTTGTTAACGCTGCGCAGCTGCACACAGGTTGTGACAGGCTGCCAGTGCTGCACATGTTGATGACTGTTAGGTGCCAGACATGAAGGTGCCAGCTCTCACGAGTAAGCCCTCCTGGATTTGGTCAGTGCTGGGCAGCTGTGACCCCCATCCCAGGATGCTGGTGGGGAGTTTGCTGGTGGAATGGCTATGCTTCCCTCCAGCCAGGGCCCAGAGCACCGGGGGAGACAAGCTGCTGGAGGTGACATTTTTGCATAGCATATGAAACAAATTCTTGACCTCTTGAGGCTATTTATTAACCCTGTCAGTTTGGCCAAATTCCAATATGAATAATTATCACTGTTTTTCTTATTTTTCCCACTGGTTTTAATGAACAGTTATATTCACTTCTGGTTCTACCTTATCGCAGTTGGCTGTTAATCAGTTGCTCTGTTTTGAACTGTAGGTGGGAATTGCATTTTAATATGGGGAAACATTCAGCAGCTCAGATGTGTGAGGTATTTACTTAGCTTTGGATAAATGTTATTTTATCCAGACAAAAGAAAATTAAGACAAGGACTCTGTCTGTAATATGAGATAAACTAAGTGAACTTTAATTACCTTACAGTTACCTCTAAGTGCAAATATATTGTGGTGTAACAGTGCAGAGACATGGCTTCCACACAGATCCGTGCCTCTCCCTGTTTGGCACCATGCAAAGTAGACAGTAAAAATGTAGTGTGGCTTTAAAAGTTAAAGGTTAATTTATTTGTAGTTGAGTCCATGAATAATAAAAGTATTTTGATCATAAGTATCTGGAGTTTGATATTGGCATGGGGGACAGATTAATATTTTTAATAGGGAAAAAAAAAAATCCTTCTTTGAAGACCTGAAGGGAAAAAGGCAGCAACAGGTAATTATAATTGTTCTAACTTTTAACTTCAAGAGGAGGTTGAAGAATATGGGACATGGTAGATTAAATGTGTTTAGGTCTTTTAGATATGTATTTCTGTATCTTAGGTTATTTAGATTTCTTTTTAAGGATAAATTTGCACTGCTTGATACCTTTTGCTTCTGCCGTATATTTACAATTCCACCTTGCTCCCATATTTGATCTATGTTTTCCTATTTTCATTTAAGAACTTAATATACGAAACTGGAGCCCCCAAGAGAACATTTAAGTGTACATAATTCCAGTTGTTTAAAGATAAGAGTCATATGAAAAAATAATGAATTTTTTACGCTGGTGCATTACAGCTCCTATATTGGCCACTAGAGCCATGCAAAGCAAGCGGAGCTCACGGCTCAGTGAGGCAGCTCTCCTCTGCTTTGTTCTGCTGTGCTGGGCAGGACAGAGGGAGCGGGTGCTTGAGCTTCACCTTTCCTTTGGGGACCCGCCTCCTTCTGTATGGCCCCGGAGTCCCCCTCCCCTACACGGCTCAAATAGCTTTGTCCTCTCTGCTTGTTCAAGTAAAGTAACACTGGCTTTCCTTGCTGTCCAGGCAAATAGGAGAGAATCTGATTGTCCCTGGAGGAGTAAAGACCATAGAGGCTAATGGGCGCATGGTTATTCCTGGGGGAATAGATGTCAACACTTACCTACAAAAGCCGTACCACGGGATGACTGCTGTTGATGACTTCTATCAAGGCACAAAAGCAGCGCTAGCAGGGGGCACCACCATGATCAGTGAGTATTAGCAGTGCTATCTCTTCCCGTGCCAGGCTGAAGCCTGTGTAGCATGTGTGGGGAGAGCTACCAGAGGCTTCATTGCGATTTTCTGAGATCTCCTGCAATGAATCTTCAAATTTCTGGGCACTGTGTTTGAGATCCATTCATCCTTGTTACTCAGAGCTGGCCTGAAAATTAACCTACCCTCAGAAAAAAATACCAGCAAGGGGATCATCTCTTGGACTTTTGTCTGAAATACAGAAAAAGCACTGAGGGATAATGTATATACTCTTGGATTTTTGGAAAACGGTATAGGTAGCGCTGTAAGTATATGGCACAGAAAATCTGACAAAGGTCTGCTGTTCCCACCTAGTGCTGTTTGAAGGGCTTTGGAAATAACAAGATGCTTATTTATGAACTTGGGTTTGGCAGCAGGAACTGAGGAAGTCCTTACCAGAGATGTCCTTGAGAACATCTTTGTTGGTGAAAGGAAGAAATGCTTCTGCTTGTTAAAGACACTTCTTCTGTCTACAGATGGTGGGACAAGATTTCTCTCTTTCCTTCTGGCTGTGACTTGACTTTGGTTAGATGTTGTGAGGCAGTCGTTCAGGTGCCATATATTGCCATAGCTTCCTTGTGGAGAAGTTTCCCAGTGGAGTTTTATTCCCACTGAATTGGGCTGTGGTTTTTCTTTGGTGTTAATCTGTTACCCATGTTTAGCAGCAGGTATCAGCTGAAAGACTCTCTGGCCATAGGCACAAAATTCACTGCTGTTCATTCCTTTTGTTAATAGTTTTTTTCAGTCTGTGTTCTTCAGTGGAGTATTCCCGTGCAGAGTTAGGCTTGCAAATGCCAGTGGTAAGCCCATCTTGCTTTGTTTTCATACTAACTTTTGACCTAGCCCTGCAGAGAGAAGTACATATGCATAAGTAGTCATGTCTTTATGTCAGTAGATGCTGTGACATCATAAGAGACAGAAAGTCTTGAGACAGGGGAGAGGCAGGGCATTCAATGTGCTGTATAATGTGACTGAGTGTTTGTGCTCAGTGTCACCCCGCCTTCAAACCTTTGGCTGTATTCCCAGTATTGGCTGCTGAGAAAACATTGAACATCTGCACTGATGTGTTGGTAGGGCAGAGTGGGCCAGTTCAGTGACTGTAAGGCACTGGTTAATTATTGTTCTTACTGTGAAATACATAGAGATGGACACATCAGACAAGAAATACGGCTAAGTCCAGAACCTGTTGTCTCTTACCATACAGGAAGAGGAAAGACGAGTGTTTCCTAAACTGTGAGGTGTTTGGCTCCCTCTTTTTGTGTCTATTGATGCTGCACCAAGCAGGTTGCCAGACTCATCTTTAGTATAGACTGTTCACAAAGTCTGCTGCACCTGAGGCAGCAGGACCTGGCTGACAGCCCACAGTCACAGTCAGCACACAGACTGCCTCCAACGCTGCTGTTCTGGCTGAGGCACTGGAAGAGTGCTCACTTTGGGGGAGTCTGGACAGTGTGCATACTGTCCAGCTAACAGACACTCAATCTTTTTTTCAGTTGACCATGTGCTTCCAGAACCTGGATCAAGTTTACTGACCTCCTTTGAGAAGTGGCATGAGGCAGCTGATACCAAATCCTGTTGTGATTACTCTCTCCATGTGGACATCACCAGCTGGTACGATGGCATTCGAGAAGAGCTGGAAGTACTGGTGCAAGACAAAGGTTAGTGAGTGAAATGTGGTAGTGTTTTTAGGTTTTATTGAAGTATCATATGGAGGTGAAGTTTTGAAGTATCTTAATGAATGCATAGGCACAGACTGTGCTGGCCAATGTTCTTCACTATCTTGAACTTGTATTTTCACTTGCTGTTGTGTAAAATGGACCTGAAACTTTGTGCATGTATGTGACTTTGTCCAGTATAGGCATGGAAGATTAAGATGTGTATGTTGTCATATACAAATGTATCACTTTATCCTTGCTTGTATATGTGGAAATAGGTTCAGACATTGCATAGGTAGGTTTTTTTTGAAGGTAAAACTCAGAGATCAGCATTTAGGATAATCAGCCCAGTCACCTTAGATCTTCTGTTCAATGAATGAAGAAAATGAAACATTTCAAGATAGCAGTTCAGGTTTTAAGTAGACTGGAATGTTTCACTCAGGTGCCTCAAATCCAAATATGAAGAGCACATGGGTCTGTGAAAATGTCACTACAGGCTAGATCTCATTTCTCAGCAATGACTTGGGGCAATTTACTTGCTGAGACTCAATTTTTTAAATAAAACATGGCTGTATTTTTAAAACAGATTGCAGTTATTAGAAAAAAGAGATGCTAAAGTTAGGTACCTAATATTGAAAAAATGCCCTGATTTTCTTAAGTGCTTCTCTCTAGTGGCTTTCCCTGAAGTTACTAGAAGATGCTTTGTTTCAACACTTGCAAAAAAAAGGTCACTTATTTAGGAACCTAAGACACTTTTATGGGTTTGACTGTGTTCAATTAACAGGCCTACTATCATGTGAGATACTATAGGTTACCCTACCTGGACTCCAGCTACCACTTCAGAATAGCACAGATGAAACCTCTCCTGAATGCATTTCCACACATGCAGGCTCAGCATAGTAGTGTCATATATGGAGGGAATCTTGGTGGCACCAGATACCTCTGTGTGGGCAATGGAATCTAGCCTTCAGAGCATCCCAGGTTAGATCTTGTTCCTTAAAATTGTGCCCAACGGCATGTATTTTCTTTCCAGAATCATATATTTTCACATATTTTTCACTTGATACTGTCCTTGAAAACATATGGATATTAATTAGGGAATATTTTCTGAAATGGTATACAGTTTCCATGGGCAAATCAGAATGACTCTTCTGTTGGGAAACCTAAGTGATAAGTATAGGCAGCATCTTTTGTAATGTTTAGTGCTAGTGATGACTTAGATGTGAAAGGTTCTCTTTATGGAAAAAGGTACTGTCAGAGTAGGAAAAAAAAGCTCAAAATGCTATTTTTGAGTGAACAGTTGTTTGCTGAGATGCCATGGAGGTGCAGTCACCTGGGGGAGCTTGTTCCATGTCACAGGATGCTAACAGTACATATGCTGTATAACCAGATTTTAGGCAACAAAACACTTCCATCAGCAAGACTGCACATAATTAGAGAAACTGCAGCTGGTCTTACATAGGTCTCTAGTATAGGTGATTTTTACAAGGTGATGACATCTGTCAACACAGGTTGTGCCAAATCTGTGCTGTTTCCCTGCTATCAGCATTAACATGAATCTGCTGCTGTGCATTAGCTGACTGTACTCTCAGACAAGTGTACTGTGCCTTGTTTCAAAGGTTGGATTTATTTTCCAGAGCTTCCGGACCACAGATGGCTCAGCACTCACAAATTTCCCTGAGGGTTTATATTAAAAGCCTGATGCAGACAGTTAGGTTAATAGTTTTCTCCAACTATTGAAATGTGAGTTTTCTGTATAAATCTGATCTGCCTCTGAGTCATCAGGGGAAGCAGAAATCTGTTCATAGGTTCCTGAACTGAGATGTATGATGGAGCTTTGGTGGCATCTTCAGTGGTGAGAGCATTAGGAGGTCACCTTTGTTCTCATGTCTGTCTCAGGCAGGCAATGTAAGTTACTGTCATGTGTTAGGAGACACAAGGTAAGAATGAGTATGAAAACAACCACAATAGGAAATAATTCAGCGTGGCAAGGGCTTTCAAATTAACGGGTAATATTTCCTGATAATTGGAAACATTTGAGCCAGCTGGTGCAAATAGACTTGATGTCAGTGGAGTGACCCTGGTTTTCATCAGCTGGGAATCTGGATTGAATTGGTTCTTGGCTGATTGGGGGTGAGTTAGCTGAGTGACAGGGCTCAGCTCATTTTGTTTCAGTGCTGCATGTGCCTAATGCAATCAGCATGAGTAACAGAGGAGCTCACAGAGTGGCTGTTGAGGTGCCTTGTCATGAGGTGTAATTGAACAATTAATCAGTTTTAAATCAATACAAAGCTAATTTAAGGAGACACAGGCTTTGGAAGGGCCTGGAGATTTTGTAGAGCCAACTATTGATTATAAACACTCAGGCTTGTAGCATTTCAGCTGCTGTTTTGGGATTGGGCTTCTTCAGTATATGCAAAGTAGTAAGAGCCTGAAGTTGCTGACGGGGCCTCACTGGTTCCTTTGACTTTGTCACTGTTCAAAAAAACCTGTAGTCCTGCCTGAAGTTTGGAGAGGATTCTGTTAAGTACCCCTGGTGTGAGAGCAAGTAGGACATGAACAAGAATGTAGTGTGTAACAGGTGTTAAGCATTAAGGTCAATAGGCCGTGGACCGGGGCTTTTGAAAAGCTCCGTAATTCCAATGAGTAGGTCAAGGAACCAGGCCAGGGCAAGGAGTCTAATCTTGGATACCTGTATATGTAAATTTGTGTTACTTATCTTGGTATCTGGTATAGGTGCTCTCTTTGCAAGGCAGGATTGTTCACACCATCTCTCCTGTTAGCTGTACAGCCAGCCCCTGAAATGCTCTTCTACTGTGTGTGTATCTGGTGGCAGCTGAGGCTGTGAATGTGGGTTTACATGAGAGAACTCTGCTTCTGCACTGTGGTAAGGACCAGGCTCAAGATCCTATGGCGGGATCCGTACTGGGATCCCTTCTACTCCCATTAATTTCAGGGAGAACGTTAAACAGAGTGAGAGCAAAACTCAGTTATTTTATCAAGGTCAGAAGAGGGCCTAAGAAGATACAAAGGCAATGAAAGAGAAAGGATGGAAATACGTGTTACTTGGTTCATTGTATGTCTTCCAACCATAGTACTCAGAGAAAGCTGCCTTATCTCCTGCAGGACTGTGATTAAATGAATTACCTTTGGCTAGACCCTAGTGGATAAGGGAGAGCAAAAGGTAACCCAGCTCTTGGCTTACAGCGAAATGTGTACAAGAGGTCAGTCCTGTGCCATCACTGAGGCCAGCTGGCATGGCTCGGACCAGGCCTAACACATGCTCATTGCTTTGTGTGTGCACGGGCAACGCTGCGAAAAGGTGGCTCCTGGGTGCAGCTGACATCTGACCCCACACAGGATGGGTTCATGGAGAGAAAATTGAGCTTTCCCCTAAGGCAGGTAGGATGGATGTGCTGGGTGCTGCTGTGAGCAGTCAGAGGAAGACAGGGCTGAGGGCATGAGGCTGCAAACATTGGCTCCAGGGAAGGTCCAGTCAAGCTTAGGTTTTAGAATAATGTACTGAGTATTTTGAAACTGTAATGAGGAATAGATGGAGGGATTACAGCTAATAAGGCCATATGTGTTTTCTGACAACTTGATAAATAGGAAAATAGGAAGAAAGGATGGGCTTACAGGCTGACAGGGCTCCACCTTTCAGGCTGGATTTGGTGTGGAAGTCAGCAAGGAGGGGCCAGCTCCTGCTTTGTGTATCTCTCTGAGCTGCCTGGACTTAGTAGGAAGACATAATACCAGGGATCATTTCAACGTTTTATCCTGCATGTATCCTGGGGTATTTTAGTCCTGTAATTGTGAATAAATGAATTCGATGTGTGTGTGAGCAGTCATACCCTCTGCCTGAGGATGTTTGCTCATTTTAGACTCATGAAGGAGTTACATCTTCATCAGAGAGCCTTATTCAATTTGTGTAGACAACATGAATAACATGAACAGATCTCTTTCTTTTTCTTCTTGCCCCAGGAAGCACAGTTTTCATCACAGCCATTTTGAAATACAGCATACACATCTTAGATAGCTTAGAATTTACTTTTCTTTTAAGCTAGAAAGCTACGATATTGGTCCCTGGACCAAACTGGGGATCTTGTCAGTAGACTAAAGAGTAAGGCAAATAAATAAACTAATATGAATTCATATGTACAGAGATTATGAACAGAAGACATTTGTAATTCTCATTCTGTAAGAATACAAAGCTGTGTAAATATCCAAATCTTTGAAATAAATAGCAATACTTGTAGGGATTTGAATACAGGGGGTTCTTGACAACTGGCACTCAACACTAGCATTTCTTATGGATTTCTGAAATTTGAAACTGTCATCTTCCTTGGTTTTTTATAACTGCCAGCATAAATCTTTCCATCTTTGGAAGGCAGAAGGAGAGGTGTGGTGAGCTGCCTATAAAACTGGTTTCAGGCTTTGTTTCCACTCCTTCCCAGTGTCTACCATCAGCTAAGCTGGGTGCTTTGGAGTGTAAGGTCAAGAAAAAGCAAGTCTGTATGCACATTCAGATACACAGTTCCTACATCTTCTCAGCACTTTGGAGGAACCTAACTAGAAGTTTTATCTACCAAAAAGCACAGTTTAGATCAAGCTGAAATGTTTTCCTGATTAGCTAAGGAAACCTAAAAAGAAAAACAGTGATTCACAGAACCTTACACAAGGTTTTTTAAACTTCACAAACTTTACGTGCTTGCTTTAACCACCATCACTGGTCTGATTTGGCTACGAGCAGTCCTGTTTGCAGTGGTGGCTGTGTTACTCCAGGAATGAACACAGGTTACCCACAGCATCCAACAAATTCTGCCAGAGAAGAAGGCATCCAGGCTTCTAGTCCTAGTTGCTGTAATGCAGCTGTGAAGCCGTGCTTGATTTTTGGCAGTTGCTCGTGAAAAGCATAGTCCAGATATACTCTGTTACTTACTTTTCCTGAAGTTTTTGTTTAAATACAGTTTAAGAATACACTTACATGGCAACACCTTTGAATTTTGTCTTGGAACAGGTGTGAACTCTTTTCAAGTCTACATGGCATACAAAGACCTCTACCAAATGTCCGACAGCCAGGTATTGCTCTGAATGCTTTTCATTGCTGTGATCTGTTCTCTCTTTTCTCATCTCCCAACACTTGAGGGGTTGCTGAGGTTGAATCCCAGAGAAACGTTCTCACTGGCCTGATGGGCAATGGGAGAAATGTGCAGTGGTGCTCTACTCTCTGGAGGGTCCGTGCTGAGCTGTGTAGAACACCTGCATGTGTTTCTTCAAGTGCGTGACATTCTCCTTCTGCAGAGATCTTCTGGTGTCTCCCAACATTGCAGCCACTCAGCTCTGCTCAGGATTTCCCTCATTTTATTTTGCAGTACCTTTTGAGAACTCTAGGTCAGAGAGGAAGAAAAAGATGAAGCACTCGAGGCAGTGACAGTTGTGAGGTTTCAAGAGTTTCTTGGTTGCTGTAAGCAGCTAAATGGAGTTGCTCTTTGGGGGAGGTGGCCTTTTCTCATTAGGGCTGGAGATAACAATGAGCTTGTTTGTCCAGAGCTCATTACAGATTCCAGACTCTTCAGCTTTCCCATTCATACATATCAGGCCACTGTAAATGGACAATGGCATCTGTTAGTAATAATAATGTTTGCTTATTCAGTTGAGAAAATGTTTCTTTCTTGCTTATTCCCAGAGCTACAGCTCTTGGTCTCTTAAATAACTGTTGTTACACCTCCAATACATGTGGTTTTAATTGGAATTTTAAACATAATAATGTATAAATATTCTCTGAGAGGCAGTGCCTGTTAAATTCAACTCCCTGTTGGAATTGCTAAGAGGAATACATCAAAATATTTTATGTGTGGCTGGACTGATGGCTGTTACCTTGTTTAAATGTCCATGTTGCAAGCTGTGTATTGCAGCCCATTCAATGCTGCCTGAAGTGCCCTAGTGCAAAAGTAGACACTGAAGAACCTGTGTCTTCAATATTTAATCTGTGTTTGGAAACTGGGCTCCCATGTTACTGAAGTCTGGTTTAAAAAGGGACACGTAAGCTGAATACCTTTTGGAAAGGAAACTGTTTCAATGGATGTGTGCTCAGAAATTACCAGTAAAAGCAACGGGATCAACTATTGCCCTTCTTTATGGATGGGTGTTGAATCTTAGAAAGCAATTAAAAAACCAAGGATGCTCTAGAGAAAATATTGCAACTTTTAATTGCAGAATTAAAGATGTTGGTGAAAGCTCAACAATGACTGCTCTAAGAAGATGGTGCAAAATGCCTGCACTTCAGAAAAGAGGTGTTCTAGCCATACTAAAAGTGTCTGTAGTACATGGCAATAATTCTATTTTACATTTGCTAAAACTACAGAAAGGAGGGTCACTAAACTTAGGCCTGCATGGGAAGGCATGGTGAGGTGGCCCTGCAGTGCAGGGGCTGGGGCAGATTCTGTGTCCCAGGGAAATCCAGCCCTGCTCGGGGCTGCCGACCCTGTCTTGGTGCAGCTGATGTGTACAGGGGTGGGTAAGTCAACACCAAGCAGTGAAGCTCAGGTTCTGTGTAGAAAAGAGATCGTTTGCTATTCACAAATATAATTACCAGCATAGAAGGTACAAAACCGAGGTGAATAGAGAGGTCTGAGTGTTAAGTAATGTGTTTTCCTTATTCAGCAGTGTTTCCTTCTTTGTACTACCTGCAGCTTTATGAAGCCTTTACCTTTCTAAAGAGTCTTGGGGCTGTTATCCTGGTCCATGCTGAAAATGGAGACTTGATAGCTCAGGTGAGTGAACCATCATTTTTGCTTCACTTTGTGAGGTGATACATACAACAGAGGAGAAGTAAAATAGGCCAGTCAGAGAATGGATAAGAAGAAAGGAACTCCCTCAAAGAGCCTTAATTGATCCTGATGCCCTGCATGCTGCTGATATAAAGCCTGGGATGAGAGAATGGAGACCCTTTTGCATTAATTGGCAGAGCATCCTTGAGATAGGGCAATGATCCAGGCAGCTCCTTGCCTTGGCAGTAGATGAGGACTAGATAAGGGGGGCAGAAGGAAGCAAGAAGATTTCTTCTGAATCCAGCAGATACAAGTGAAGCAGAACAATGTAAAGCCTTGTTCACAGATTTTGGGTACAAGAAGTGGATCTGAAAGCTTTATACTAATGTCTTTTGCTGCAGCTATCAGCATAAGCAACACAGTGATTTTGGAGCGGGTATTAAAGCTCACAGATGTATTTATTTTTGAGAATATTCTTATAAATCTCTGAAGTTCGAGAATAAGAACTACCGTGATCTTGTAGACATTTCAAAAATATTAAGCGTAATCTGTGCTCTTAGAAGAGGCATCTCAGAAACAGGAAGCTGGGCTCAAGTTCAGAATGTTCCATTAAAGCATCCTGGATCTCCAGTGCGATCCTTGCAGGTCAGGTGCCCTGAGAGCCGCTGTCCTCCCACTGGACTGTGCCATGGCTCAGATCGGTGCCACAACACATGGAAACATGGGAAGAGGCAACCCAAGGACAGCAGTTGATAGTAAACCTCCTGCTGGTCTTTCAGAGGCCAGGATTCCCCTCTAAAACAGAAGGGGCAGGTTTGGGTGGGTGTTGTTATGATGGTACATTTGTGACAGATGAATCTTTGAAGGCTGTTGCAGAGATGTCTCACTCCTCTGATCCCTCACTTGCATCAAGCCCCTCTTAGGTCGGTGAGGCTCCAAGTGAGCCATCTGATTTATCTGCTGAGCTGCTTATCTGCTGGCTTATCTGCTAAGGAGTGGGCTGCAGAGCTGACAAGGAAATTACAGCAGCTAAAGCTGTCTTTGAGATCTGGACAAGGCAACCCATGTTGTCTCATGGCTAAGGGAGAACCTCAAAGGAATGTTTAAGTGGTTGGGTAGTGTGTAAGAATTGTTGCCTTGGGTGTATTTTGTTTTTCCCTCTGTGGGAAAAACACATCTCCGTCTGTGTGGTTAGAATTTACCGCCTTTGAGATCTGCCTTTTGCTTTAACTTTGAGTTTGGCCAAAATAACCACTGGGATCAAAAGTTACTAGTAAGGAGTCAGCAGGCAGATACAGCGAAGTCGTGTCCTTCCCCCACTGAAACTAGGTGACAACCCTAATTTGAATTCAAGAGAGGAAAAAAGCTAATTTCTCATGAAGTTTAGCATGAATAAAAACTATTAAATACATAATTTATAGTTTTAATACAACATAAAATATCCAGTAGAATTGAAATGACTATTAATAAGCGTGATTAAGTCAATATTACTGTAGGAATGGCAAAATAAAACAAATCAAATGGCACCTGTGGTGTTTTGATACATTGCCCATTAAAATCAAGGCGCACTCGTGGAATTGCATTTTTGATAGAAATCTATTTCAGTTACATTTTTCTCTGATCAGCCTTAATATACAGCCATCGAATATGAACAAACAGGACAGAAAAATTATTAGGAAAAGAGGAAGTAGTAAATAAATGTAAATTATGTTATACATCAACATATTTGTTCACCATTGCCATGTTTCATAAAATCAGTCTTTCTCTATGCTTTTATTTAGAAGAATTATTTGGATAGTAAAAAGAAAGCTGCCTGCACATAGGTTTTTTAGGACTGTCCTGTGTGAAAATAAAAATTTGACCTTGCCAATCAAATATTCTAGTTTATTAGCACTATCAAGTCCTCTTAGAATGGGTAATTTATCATATGATCTGATTTTATTACTTCCTTCAAGATGCAAATCTGTCCTACTTTGTGTATCTATTCTGTGTCAATTTGCTTTTTTTTGTATGGTTGTAACTTCATTTTATTGCTATATTTTAATTATCTGAAGTCTTTAACTGGCACTGTTCAGAGCCGGTGCATTAATGATCCAGAACAGCTGTTTTTAAGAATACCTGTGAAACCTTATGTTTTTCTAACCAAAATGTTCTTACACAGTCAGATTAGTATGTTCCTGTTAATGCCTCTTCAGCCTTGACTGATTGCAGCAAGGGCTAAAGTAGATATGAATGTTAACTTGCTCAGTTTTACTGGAGTATGTTGGTAGTGTGTGAGCTTCTCACCCTCAGGGACCTGGGATCAGATATTTATTAGCTGACACATTCAAATATGTTCAGTAACTTCATCCTTGTCTCTTGGGGACATTTGTCTGTGTCACAGAGCCATTACATCATTGAGCTGGGCTCATTAGAGCCCTGCGGGCAGGGCAGGCCGGGGCCACAGGTACAGCAGCAGCTCTGGTCCCACTCCTGCTCTGCTGTCAGGGCTGGACCCACCTCAGATGAAAAGAGGTTGACCGCCAGTTTCTGCAAAAAGGGAAATTTATTCCAATACCACTGTTTGGACTTAAATTAAGTGAAGCTTTTTGTCTATTTAAAAAAAAGTTATCTCACTGCTATGAAGCTGGATAGCACAGAATTTTTTTCTGACAAACCCCATTGGTCCTGAGATGGGCTTTTTGATAGGGACATGGTGCCCTTGCAACTGGAGAGCACTGTTTTGCTTTATAAAATCATCGTTTTAGTGATTCACTTTGTAGGAGTAAAGTGTTAGCAATGCTGAAAGTTTGAGAAAGTGCTTTGTGGATTGCAAGCAGAGAGGAACTTGAGCAAGTAAATAAGGAATGGCAGGCTGGAAGCACCCGTAATTACTATTTAGTGTGCTGGTTGAAGCCCATTCCCTGGGCTGGTGTCGTGGTGTCAAGTAGGACTCTCTGGAGGGCAGAGGAGGTTTCTGATGGTGCAGCCCAATGGCTTGGGGCACAGATATGCTCAGTCACACAGCGGAGACCAGTGCTGGCTGTGCTGGTGTGACCAGTTTAGAGCTGGGACCAGTTTAGAGCCAGTGTTTTCAGTGTTCAGCGGGTTTTGCAGCTGCGTTTACACTGACACTAAAAGGGGCGGTCAGACCATATGGCTGTTCATCTCCCTGAGGACGCCAGGTGCAAGGGTCTCCTCCTGGAGCTGGGTCAGCATTTATCTCTTACATTGCAGGAACAAAAGCGTATTCTGGAGATGGGAATCACTGGACCTGAGGGACATGCCCTGAGCAGACCAGAAGAGGTAAGAGACTTTGCTCATTTTGTCATTTGTGGAAATATTTTGTCAAACACGTAGTGTTGGAGCTTGGCTTCTCTGTGTGCAGACGATGGACGGGTGCATCAGGGAAGGCTGTGGTCTGCTTCTCCCACTGCCTCTTCCAGTATTACTCAAAGTCTGAAAAGTCCATGTCCTTTCAACTTGTTGGGTTTGCCTGAAAAGCCTTTTGGATGCTGCAGCAGGTACATTCCCTTAGTCCAGGGATAAGCATGTCCTTGTACATTCAGGAGTCGCAGCTCCTGCTGCCCCACGCACGGGTGTCCATGTAGTTTTTAAGTGTGACCTTCGTATTTTGATTTGTGGTGACAAAAAAATGGGCTTATCAGGCTAAAAATCAGCCGTGCCACTTGAGGGTTAGGGCTCAGAGCAACTGCATTTATCAAAAAACTTTGGCTGAAAACCTCATATGAGATGCATGTGCACATCTATACTGTGCATATGCATACACCCACATATAGATCTACTTTCATGCTGGCAGATACATTGGTGTCAGAAATGCAGGCTGTAGAGATGCAAATGCATGAGAATGGAAAGATGCTGTGAGGCAGCTCATTTTATGCAACTCCCTTATAATAAAATCTGAGCTCTGGTGTGGATCATCTCAGGCGTCTGGAAAGGGTTTATTTAATGACAAGGAAAATGTGGAGACATGAGAATGTCCCTTAATGTACACAGCTCAGACTGTTAATGGGCTGTGGAGGGCGGTAGTGGGAAGTGACTGCTTTCCTTGAGGACTAAAGAGACGTGGGCCTGGGAATTTGAGGCTGAACTTGAAGAGCTTGTTGTGGTTTGTGGATCTTTATTTAATTTCTCTCCAAGGCAAAAAGAATCAGCTTAACTGGTCACATTCTTCTATTGAACTGTTTATGTACTTTTTCATTTTGCTGTTCAACTTCTACTAAAATTATTCTAAAAGTATTGAGTTGTTTCCTTTTAATGAGAACAAGGGCCTAAGGAAAATCTGCATTTGCAGTTTCCAGAAAGGAATTTTGCTCAGCTCTATGGCTGAGGTACATACACTCTGCCTCCTTCCCTGCTCTTCTAAAGGTGCATTTGGGGTTTCCAGAGCAAATGTTCTTGTACAAGTCCTAGGACAACCTGAAGCAGTCTGATGTAAGGAAAAATATTTTACAAAACTGTAAAGGATTAAGCCATGTGGTTTTGGAAGGCCCCAGTTGCTCAACTTTTCTAGCAAAACTCTTGCATAGAAATTTCTGTACCACTGAGTCCCTATTTTCAGTTACAACAGGGTTTTTGGTATTAAAATGCCAGTACTGTGAGTCCATCTGGGAAGGATCTGGTATAAAACTGATGGCTGGGGAAAGGAGTCTCCAGAGCTGCTGGGAAACACTGCTCCTCCATCTGAAGATGCTTGCTTTGTGTGCCTACGTCCCAGATGGCTCCCCGGGAGGAGATTGCCTTTACGCTTGCTGACAGAGGGACTTACTGGGCACTGCTTCAAAGGCTTCTATGGATTATGGGCTAAATTCAGTCCATAGTGCTGAAGTTGCTGTTTGAGAATTCTTTACATTCACTGTCACCATTATGTAAAGATTAGGATAAGCTTCTGGGGGGTTGTCTCTGAGCAGGGGCAAAGTTTTCTTGCTTTGTTCTCCTTCCATCTGCAGGGTAGGAGTCTGAAGCAGGAAGGTGGGAGGGAGGTAAGGAGGAGCTGCATCAGCTGCTTGGACATGACCTTTCCTGGGGTGCAGGGAGCCAGGGAGCTGTGTTTGTGCTGGGGCAGCTGTACCCTGCTAGTGAGTACAGCCTGGCTGTGGTTACTGCTAGTGCCTAGTGTTTGAGGTTGGATTAGCTCCGTGTTTCCCAGCACTGTGTCTCTCTCTATGGAAAAAGAAAAATCAACCTCTGAAGAGTTGTTGAACAGTTAAAAATATGGCTCAGTCCTCCAGTTAATTTTTGTTTCAGACTGCTTTTGCAGTTAAGTTTTCCCGCCTTGTTTTGCCCAGCTTGAAGCAGAAGCAGTTTTCCGTGCCATCACGATTGCCAGTCGAATAAACTGCCCAGTGTACATCACCAAGGTGATGAGCAAGAGTGCAGCTGATATCATTGCGCTGGCCAGGAAGAGAGGTAAGTGACTTCCTTTGCTTCCCCAAACTCATTTTTTTTGTTGAATAGAAGCTCAGTGAAAAAACCTGTACATCTTGACCCAAATGACAGGCTACAGGGAGATGTTACCAAAGAACGGTAGCACCATCACAGACTCTAAATATTTACGGCCGGGAAGGACGAAGGGAAATCCTTTCATATTTTTAAGTTGAGAAGCTGTCTCCTCACACTGTCCTCTTGAAGACTGAATTGTAACTCTTCTCTATCTTGTTTTGCCTTTTACTTTTCCCTTAGACTGCTATGTCTCTGTTCATGAGAGGGAGACACTTAATTCTTAATGGGATTTAACACATCCTCCATACCAGTATTTCAGGTTGTCACACTCTGAGATGTGGCTTGGGCAGTGACCCTGCTGTTAGAGATGCTTGGAGCTCTCTCCTGGCCTTGCTGCTGGAAGCTGACCCCTTCTGTCGTGCACTGCAGGTTGGCCCTTGCTGGGGTCGTGGTGGGATCCAGGTTACAAAGCACCCAGAAAGGCCTTGTGAGCCTGAAGGCAGCTGCTTCCCAAGCTGCGTTTGCAAGTCAGGGCTGTTCTGCTGGTTGGGACTACAAAGCTCGTGAGCAATATGGAAAAGCCAAAGAGCAAATTCTTATCTTGGTATTTGTGTTCTTGGAGACTTGAAGTGTGCTACTGGGGACCATATGCTGCTATCTGCTGGTGCTGTCCCCAACCTGGGAGTAGTAAAAAGGCATCTGTCTACTGGAGTGATCAACCATCCAGTGCACTCTGAATTGGAGCAACAGAGAGAACACGGCTGTGATTAAAACAGTACAAATTAAAAGCGGGTCTGAACTTTCTCCTTCTGGATTAGAAAGAAAGATTTGTAAATAGGCTTATCAAAAGCATGTAGAGCTCAGAGAGACTCCTGATTAATTTTTTATCATACAGACAAGGCCAGGGCTGTTTAATTTTCTGGGAGCTGCGCTAGCCATGTAGCAATGCGTGAATTATACATGGCTGCATGCAGCAAGCAGTGTCATGTGCTGAAGAGAGAGTGGGTTGTAATTAGTTCCTGTATATCCTTGCTTTCTCCAAGGTCCCCTTGTTTTTGGAGAGCCGATCACTGCCAGCTTGGGGACAGATGGGACACATTACTGGAGCAAAAACTGGGCCAAGGCTGCAGCTTTTGTGACCTCACCACCTCTGAGCCCTGACCCTACCACTCCAGATCACTTAAATTCGCTCTTAGCATGGTAAGACTTTCTGTTTTTTTTTTACAGGCTGATCGTGAGGCAAGTGCAAAAGCCACATGGGATGAAGCACCTAGGGATCAGCCTGTTTTCCTTTAGACCACTCTCATACACAAAACAGCAGAGAAGGGACATAGAAAACCAGGGATAATTGTATCCTTATGCTTAGGCTGTCAGTCAAGTGAGCAGTCGTGGACACTCCAGTTGCTGGTTGGCTTGATAGAGAGGCAATTGCTGGCTATTCAGGAATTAATTATTTTTCTTTCTGCTTTTCAAGTGATTCCTAGTTGTACAGCTATATTGTCAGGACTTCAAACTGGTTTTCTCCCTAGTTCTCAGTTTTCTTTAGCTGAATTGTTGATATATGGTGGGATGGCATCCTCACTGTCCAGCATAAGCAACAGCCTGGTGGATAGACCCCCATCTTTGAGAACGGACTCAATTTTAAGCCCCAGTCATATTTGACAAGCACAGCTCCTGAATGAGGGCTGTTCCTGAATGCAGAGATACCTAGAACCAAGAAAAATTTCTTGAGGCAATTTATGTCAAAAGTGGTGCAGGGCTCTCAGCTGTGACTTCTGAAAACTGGCTTGTCCTAAACTAACTTGTGTTTGTAGCAGAGTTCCATCAGTTTATCTCCTGCATATTGAAAACTTCTGACTTGGTAGTTTGCTTTCACCTGGGAGGGACCAAAATCATACAAGTTTACTTGTGTCCAGTTCTTGCAGCCTTGTTATTTTTAGCTTGCTTTGTGTCTTTATGGGCTCCAGGGTCCTCCAGCTGGAAGACGGCAAAGTGGTACATGTAGAGCAGGTGTGTCAGGAGAAAGAGGCCAGAGTGGATCACAAAGGAGGCTGTCAGGGACTTGGGTGGACTGAAGGCCATCACTTGACAGGCCAGGGATGTGAGCTGACTGCTTTCAGGTTGGCAGGGAGAGTTTAATCACTAGATAGGTGAAAGGAATGTGGACAGCAGAGGAAGAAATGTCTTTCTCATATAGAAAAGAAGATATTAGCAATGCCTTGCCAGAAACTCAGACTGTAAACTCATCTCTGAAAGTATTTTGTGCTCGTAGCTGACTGTGGGTCTTCTTTAGCTTAAGCAAAAGACCATCTGCTCTGAAATGATATAGAAATTCACAGCTGAAGCCCCACCAGGATAGATTGCTAGGGCTGGAATGAGGAACTCAACTTACCATTCACATCCTTATTTACCTTCCTGTGGTGACACCCACCTCACCTGCTGCCTCCCCTTTCTGGGGTTTCCAATACTCTAGACAGAGCAGTGGAATTTGAACCTTGAAAGTGACCATCTTTAGAGCAGCTGCCTGGGAGGTGGGTGGGCACACACATGTGACAGGAAGATGCCATCAGTCAGTGCCACATCTCCCCTTGCACACGGTAGGTTTGGCCATGCAGCCCACCAGAGCCCACCCAGGCTTTAACTCAACTGCTCTAAAGATGCTGCAGTTGAGCTCTGAGTTACATGTGGCTCTGGTAAGAATATGCAGCAGTTTGTTCTCTTCTGACAGTCTGATGGCAAAAATGTTTTTCCGCAAATGAGCTTTTTGTTTCAAATAAGGACCCGGAAAAAAATTACTTTCTTGGTCTGATTCATCACTATCAGCACTGAAAGGGCAAAGCTCACTGTGTGAGGGTAAGGCTCTTAGCCAGCACATGTAAATGTGTATCAAAATGTTTGACTCTACTCTGTTAGAGTGGCTATATATGCTTTCTGGAAGAGAGTCCCAAAATAATAGCAGGTGGGTCAAAGCAGATTAGCTAAAAATAGCAAGAACATTTTTAGAACTGGAATCCACATAATGACTTTTTAAAACTAACGTCTGAAAGACAAACTGAGAACTTACAGAAGTTTTTATTATTCTCCAAGCATGCAAAAATGGCTTTTTTTTCCTAATGGCTTAAAGATCTTAAATGACAGCAGCTTAGCCTGCTTTCAGTTTTAATACTTTAAATCTGTACTGTGAAACTAAAAAAACTGTGTATTTTATCAGTCTGCCCTGGATTTGTGGGGAATTTTATGCAAGGATGATGGTAAAGACAGTATTTCACGTTTCTGTTGCACTGTTGATTTGGATACCAATATTTTACATTCATTAAAAAATCCTTACAGCATCCTTCCTCTGCAAGCACACAGCATACTGCTTGTGCTCTTTTCTATGGAAAGCACTGATTTTCCACTGAAAAACTGGATGTGTAAAACCCCATCGTGTCTCATGGGATTTGCAGATTGAATTTGCCTCATGAGATTTGGTCTTTGTGTCATCTGTGGGCCATGAACCTGAGTTAGCTTTGATCCTCCATGGTGTGCTGCTGCATTACTGCAGCTGTGATGTGCCATCTCTTGTGAATCAGAAATGTGAGATCTTGGTGCTACACAGAAGATGCAACTTGCCATGAAAGCCTTGTTTAAGGGGAAGAATAAGATGACAAGGTATTGATCTGGCATTTAGTTGTGATGATCCCTTCCTGTCTCTCATTTTTTAGTTGATGTGATGCTTATCCCCCATTTGATAGTAGAGCATGTCCGGACAGTAGGAGTACCCGTGGGGTTAACCAGGAGGTGATGGACAGCTCTCAAGCGACACACTTCAGTTTCAGAAATCTTCTATTGATTTGACTGGGGAGTGCAGTTCATGTCAATAATGTCATTAAATGTCAGAGGAGGGGGAATATGGACTTAAGAAAGCAAGTCTTTCTTATCTTTCAGGTGCAGGAATTAGTAGCGTGGTGTTAGAAGCACAGCATAACCTCTGGGAAGTGGGCAGTAATACAGGGCCTGGCTGTGACAGTTAGGTATTCAAGGTTGTATCAATCAGAGACCAGAAAGAGAGAGGCCACAGGAAGCTTTGCTGATTAGAAGGGCATCAAAAAGGAAGAAATGGCATCGCAACCTTCTGACTTTATTGTTATGTTAAAATAAATGAATGTTTAACTGATGAAATTGGCTTAATCCTTTGGAGTAACACCAGGCAGTCATTAATAATCTGGAGTAGCTAAAGTGTAGCGGCCTTTTCTGTACTGAATTCATGGGTTTGGCTTCTGCTAAAAACTGGATGGTTGGCTTGTGAGCATGGTGAAGAACCAGAAAAGAGGCCAAGGACTCTTCTCTGTCAGCAATCATTAGGGCTGGAAGCCCAAAAAATGGCATTAGAATTACTCATGTGTGACACTTTTTTCTTCTGTGCTTGGCTATTTGTTAGTTTGCTGGATCTAGATTTGTGGACCAGAATCATTCAGTTCTTTCAGAGCTGGAATTTACATTATCGGTTAAAGAAAAGGATGACAGGCTCTTGGGGACATCACCCTTATGGAGTGATGGAAGAGAAATCATAGTGAGTTCTAATGTGCTTGCCTCCTGCAAGCTTAATCAAGAGCTAAAAATACCATGTTTCCTGTGGATATTGGAGAACCTTCTTTTTTGTCTTTCTATTTTTGCAGGATTCTGCATATTGATTATGTTCTTCCTCCTTATTCCCGGGAGCAGCTGTGATCCAGTTCTGCTCTCTGCAAAAAAAAATTTCTCTAGGCTGAAAAACCCAAATTCTTCAATAAAAGCATTATTAAATAGTAGCTCTTTTTGCATTTTTCTCCATGCTTTTTTCTGTGTAAGACTCTTAAGTCAGATAAATCCAGAGCATGTGTTTGACTTGCACTATGCCTTTTGTTGTTTAATTAGAAAACTACCTGATAAAAAACTTCCATTTTTTATTTTCTTGGTTCTGTTTTGGAAGGTCAGATGAGAAGTATTCATGTAAGTTTTGCAAGAAAGATACATGTGCAGGAGAGAAATGCAGGGGAACATGTTTGAAGCTCATGACTTTGCTTTGTGAAATTTGGCATTATTTTTTAAAGTGGTTGTGAATTAATTTATCTTTAGAGTGGCAGACATTTCATACAAGCTTCTGATCATTTCCTTGATCCTGGGGTAATCCTTTGTCCTGGTTAGTGGGCTTTTGCCTGATCTCTGTTGATAAGCAGCCTGGAATTGGAGGGGGCTGTAATCCGGGAGTGCACGGTGCTCCTGGGGGAAAGTAGAGATGTCCAGTGCCATTGTTGCTCTCAGTGATCTGTAGCCAACATGGAAAGGCTGCTGGCATGATTTACAGCCTATGCCTCTGGGGTGTAGTCTTGAAAGGTCCATTCACAGCCTGTCTGGGACCAAGGTCACCTTGGTGATGCCTGGTCTAAACCTTCTGTGTGTTAACTCCACAGTGGAGACCTGCAGGTGACGGGAAGTGGACATTGCCCCTATAGCACTGCCCAGAAAGCCATTGGAAAGGACAACTTCACTATGATTCCCGAAGGGGTCAATGGAATTGAGGAAAGGATGACTGTTGTCTGGGACAAGGCTGTAGTAAGTAATTACTTACTTTATAGACTAAAAGAAAATGGAGTGTTGGCTGAATAATGAAAGCCAAGAGACTCTTGGCCATTGCTTAAGTGACTTTCTGATATATTTCTGAGAATTCCCTGAGAGAATGCTACTGTGAGGTGAATTGCTTATTTCAAAAACCTCTTCCAGTTTTTTAAACTCAGGGCTGTGTTTCACTTCTGACACTGCAACAGTATTGTGTTTTATTAGACCTAAGGCTTCCCAGACTCCACTGCTCTATTTTTCGTTTGTGTCAGAGCGGATGCTTCTGAGAGATGTGGTATCTGGAGCAATTTAATGGTTTTGAAGTGGACCTCATATAAACGTGATGAATGGATTGTTTGAATTTGGGAAGTGTCTCATCGTTTTTGAGAAATTACAAATGGATGGCAGCTGAGCCTGAGGCTAAATGATGAACTGCTTTGAAGGAGAGCGTTGCACGTAATTCATACTGGCATACTTTGCTGCAGAGTGCCCGTATAAGTCAGGAATTTTTTGATGGTTCCATGGATTCTAATGTATAGTGATATTCTGCCTCTTTTGTCTGTCTCCATGTGCACACCCTGCACACTCACACACACTCACTGCATTGTGCTCAAATGCATATTGCAGACTGGGAACTGGCAGTATTTACAGTGCTCTGATGAGCACTTCTCCCAGACTGTGTTTCATAACACTTTATTCAGGGACAGCTATTGAGATTCCAAGCACAGAAGAAGCCTCAGATACCTGCCATGTAGCAGCAAAGCAGGGAAGCACACAAAGCACAGCCAGCTGCTGATATTTTTCTTTTGTTACTCCCTCAATGGGAAGGAACTGCAGGAAGGGCTGCAACATGGGATTTACAGGTGGTAATATTCAGTCCTGCACCACTGAGTAGCTTATACTTTGAAAACCTTATATTTTACCAGGCAGGAAATTAGTGTTTATTTAATATTAAAAGGCTTGGCACTGTTGTTCTTCCTTAGAACACTATTCTTGCTCATTGCCAGGGAAGACCCCAAAATACTCTACTGAGAAATTAAAATGCTGTTCTTACAGTTGCAATTACCATCACTGACTGTATACCAAGTTCTACTGGTGATGACATTTCTCCAGGCAAGGACTTTATAATTGGTTGTATTACTTAGATTGTATAGGTCTGACAATACTAATAATAGAATGGACTTAATTTGCAAGAAATGTTCCCAGAAATGTTGGAATCTTGATCTTTTGTTTCATCTCGTAGTACTCATATAAGTTTCTCTGTTTTAAAATTGTTTAAATATTTAAATGGAAATTACTAGGACTAGCAACAAAACACACTTAAGCCTCCCTCAGTGTGTAGAGAAAGGGATCCCAGATAACTGAGCACCTTGGTGCTATCATGTGCGCTAAGGTTTCATTGGCAGTGCCTGGAGTAACACGCTCATTGGAAACTTCCAAGTAATGAGCCATATATGAAGTCCTGTGTGATACAATCTCTGTTTCATGCAACGTTGTCATAGCTATAAAGTCCATGCCTTCCAATATCTCCCTGACCTTTCAGTACTCTGAATAGTAAATCCTCATTTCATAAGCATGTTTTGCTCAAATCACATTGTTTTTTAGGCCACAGGCAAGATGGATGAGAGCCAGTTTGTAGCTGTCACCAGCACCAATGCTGCCAAAATCTTTAATCTGTATCCAAGAAAAGGCCGGATTGCTGTAGGATCGGATGCTGATGTTGTTATTTGGGACCCTGATAAGGTGAAGACTATAACAGCCAAAAGCCATAAATCGGTAAGGAGGAAATGAAAACCAGCAAGAAAAAAGAAATGTCACTGTTGCTTTTCAGCTGCTGACCTAAGTCTTGTGAACACCAATAGCACAAGATACAGAGGAGTGGGGTAACTGCCTACTCCTGTTCTGAACTGGGTAAATGTTTCAGGACATGAAAGTATTGAAGTCCTGTGTCAGAAGCATTGGGATCAGGAAGGATTTATTTTCTCTCTGCATATACCTTTGCACTATCTATTTTTTGCATGCTTGTGGCAGATATATAAAGAGGTGTGAGTCAGCAGCTCTGCAGCTGAGGTTAATAAGGCTGTGAGTATAAATTTAAAACCAGCTCTTTTTTTTTTTGCTTACCTAAAAAGCAATATTACCGATATTATAAATTGCATGATGAAATTAACAATATTCTGAACTATGACAGATGATTAAATGTTTTGATAATACGGCTCTAATCAGCTTCATGGATGGGATTTTCTCTTTAATTCCAGAGCTTTACCACATATTTCTCTGCCCTCAGTGCAGAGTACCAGTGACTGACAGTTGCTTTCATTTTGACTCTGACAGGTTTTATCTTATGTGTTGTCTATCTCAAAGTTATCTTACTATTCAGTGCTTTGGTTTTGTTTTAGGGAATTCTTCCAAAAGTTTTACGGCAAATCCAGTATTGTGTTTTTATATTAAAAAGGCAAAAATACTTAGAAACCTTTAAAAAGTAAATTTAGGTGATTCAGTTTCTATTTCTCTGTCTTGGGATCTCTCTGTATTTTCAAGAAAGTAATAACCACCTGCCCTATATTTCCCATTTAGATTAAGGCCTTCCTGGGCTTTTCTGGGCTTTTTCAGAAAGAAGTATGTGTGCTGGCATCTTTGAAATTTGCTTACACAGTCGCAGCAGATGCACGGTGGGACCACGTCCCCTGGGTATCCAGCAGCTGAGTCACAATTTTCCTTCATGTTAGGGCTATCTTGCTTCTAAATGCTCTGGGTAGATACAGCAAATCTTCAAAAACAAGTGAAATCCTTCATGGAAAATGAAAAACTGAAAGGAAATGTCTCATCCAGGAAAGTCTGATCAGAAGGATCCTTTAAAATAATTTCATATCAAAATGCATTGCTTTTCCTTCATACAAAACAATTTTATACACTTCTTAATGGCAGTTGTCTAAAACTATGACTACCAGTGTACATATTATAAGTTACTAATTGAAAGAGGTCTTGCAGTGAATATGTTGGTTGATCCTCAGGCCATTGAGTACAACATCTTTGAAGGAATGGAGTGCCATGGTGCCCCACTTGTGGTCATAAGCCAAGGGAAGATTGTGTTTGAAGATGGAAATCTGCACGTAAATAAGGGAATGGGCCGCTTCATCCCTCGCAAACCTTTCCCTGAATATCTTTACCAGCGCATCAAAATCAGGAATAAGGTAATGTCAGATCCTGTTTAATCTTCTTTGTAGCCAAACCCTCTTGGAAGCACAGTAGCACATGTTTTTAATGTTGTTGTGCTATTATGAGTCCATATCAGATGGACTGTATATGACTTGTTCAGAAAATGACCACAGAACTCGTTGCAGTTGTGAACTCATCTAACTTTGTATTAACACCAAGAGCATCAGCAGGTAGAAGATATAATTGCCATTTGGCATAATTGCCTTATGCCCAGCAGTGCCTTATGTCAAGGCTTTTGAAGAGAGGTGGAATAGTGATAGAATTTCCTTTCAGTTAAAACTCAGGAAAAGAGCAAGCTTCTTGTGAGGGAGGGTTAGGCCCAATAAAAACAGAATTTTAAATTGCATACTGAAGTGCTACACTGCAGAGAAGAAAAGCGTGTCAGCCAGGGATTCTCATTATATTAGGCGTTTCTGAACTGTTATTAGTGCATTTGCTGAGCTGTGTATTAGCAGCATTAATGGCTCAGAAAACTTTTCTCTTTTGTCTAAGAAGAAGGTTGGGAAATGACCAAGATTAAGACTGGATCACCTCTGGTTTTGAATTGTATCAGTGCTTATCTGTTGAAAGCCAATTGGGTGGGTACTAGTTTGGAGTTATTTGGAAATTGCTTCTTGTCACTGAGCAAGAAAGTCACTGTGCAAGCACAGATCATGAGAAAAATTGACTAAACCTCTTGGCTCTAAAATTTTCTTCAGCCAAGCATATAGCATAGGCTGAGTGAGACTGGCAGCGGAATTTAAGCCTATGAGCAGGTTGATAGTTTTTACCTTTCATCATTTATTGTACAAAATCTGTCAAGCTGCAGAAGAAAAGCCTGCACTTCTTAGAGGAAAAGGCACAGTAAAAAGCAAATGCACCTGCAAAACTTTTGCAAAATACCAATCAGTGTTGCATTTTTTTTTTACATTTTCCTTGTAGATGATACAGGCCCTCTCTTTGTACTCGCTGTTTAGGGCTTCAGTGCCTGGGAGTGCCATATAAATTAGTGACAAAGTCATCAAAACAGTGAAAGCAGCACTTTAGAAACAAGTATCACAGAGGAGTGTCTTGTAGCAGGAGTTCGAACAAAATTACCTGGGCTAAGTAACCTGTGTCTTTCAAGTGGGCCTGGATTTTGGGAGACCTTTGGTACTTGGGCAAGGTCTGCAGACAAAGGGACTGATATTTTTGCTCCTGCAGCTCCCTCTGCTGCCTGCCGAGAGGGAGAGCAGATCCATGCCCACATTTCCCGCTATCAAATTTTATCCACTGGAAATATTTAGAAAAACCCATTGATGGTTCTATCAGCTGCTGTATGAACATGTCAGTGCATGGCAGAGGAATATAGAAAAAACCTGTCAAGCAAGGGACTGAAAAACTGAATTGACACAGGTTAGTTCTATGAACTTATCCCTGGAGCAGGAACAGCAGTATGAATTCAGGCCTTGTGGGTCCCTGGAAGATGGATTCATTGCTGTGACTGGCAGCTGCTCTCTTCTGGGCATTAGTTTTGGCTCAGCCTGCAAGACAGTGGCTCTTCTGAGCCTGATGTCCCTGTCATCAAAAGCAAGGAAAATGCATTGATTGCTTTGAGAGCTGGATCAAACCCCTGTGCATAGTGTCTTTCTATACAGTATTTTAATTTCACTTTTAACCTGTTGGGGAAATTCCTCTGAAACCATAATCTTGTAAGCCACAGATTTCTGATCTTTTTGATGAGCTTTGCATTCAGCAATTCAATGGCTTCAGGCTCTTTCTGAAAACTGGAACTGTTCTTATTAAAATATAATTTCCTAGATTCCTATTTTAAGGCCAGTGAAGTTGTTTTGACTGTCTTTTCTAGTATTTTTTGTAAGAAGCGTACAGGAAAAAAAATCTAGAGACCTCAAATTAAAATCAGAGCTCAAATGACAGATACTTTATTGACAAATATTGTAAGATGGATCCCCTGCCACAGTCCAGTGTATGATCGCTTTTATAGTTGATGACAAGAAGTAGAAATTTTTTAAATGTAATTTTAAAATTGCCACTCCTTTTCAATGAGTTCTAATAAAAAGAATGAGATCTATGAAAGGGAGGAGCAGAGGAAATACAGATAGGAGAGAAATTGTTGCAGTTGTTATAGTGGGTATCAGTTGTGCTACAACCCAAGTATGACTCGGCAGCTGAATGGAGAGAGAAGAGGTAATTGTGACTGATCTGATGTAAAATAGACAGGTCAGACCTGTTCTTTTGAATCCCACATCTCCCCTTTGATTGTGAAGGAAGCCTGATAAGGAACTCTCTTGTAATTTTTATATATATATATAAAAATGGAGGGAGCAAGCTTTATAATTTCCTTTGTACATAAAGCAAACTGCCCTTTGCTTTATATATGAAGTATATATATGAAGTATAGATTAATTCAGTGCAGAATATAGTCTGTCCTCACTGCTCTCTGCCTACATTATCATTAGGCAGCATTATCTGAGCATTCAGTGTCTGGATTTTTACTCTCCTCTTGTTTTAGGTGGGAGGACTGCAAGGAGTCTCCAGAGGAATGTATGATGGGCCTGTGTATGAAATCCCAGCTACGCCAAAATATGCAACTCCTGCACCCTCAACTAAATCCTCCCCTGCCAAAAACCAGCCCCCACCAATCAGAAACCTCCATCAATCCAATTTCAGCTTGTCAGGTAAGTCAGCCTGACTAATAAGCAACCTTTTAAAGCCATGAGTTGGATTATTGGTGATGGATTTCAATTAGTTACTTTAGTCAAATATAAAAGATTGGATATAGTCATATACATGCATATACTTACTGATATATAAGTATATACATGTTTTTATGCATTCATTCTCTAGGGATATTTTACATATTGCCAAATATTCAAAATATCTGCAATCTGAAATTTTTCTTTCTGTCAGTCTTTCAGTATTATTTACCTGGCCCATTGCAATTAGCTGAGGTCTCTGGTTGATGTGACTGAAGCCCCTTGATGGTGTGCACAGCTGATGGGACTTGGGTCTGGTGCAACCCATGAGTCTCAGACATCTCACAGGCTGCATCACCAGCAACTGTTCGACATGGGAACCTCTACTGTCCTTGTCCATGGTCATAAACCATGTGCAGAAGTTGTTCATAAGCCACTGGAGTATTTCTTATCCTCTGCTCTTGGTGCCCAAAACATTTTCCATGGTACATAGGAAACAGACTGGAAAATCATCCTTTGGATGATTGGATGTTGCTGGAAATAATTCTTGTCAAATAATTCTGAAGGCAATTACAAGCGTGTCAAATCTTTATTCTTCAAAAGTCTACAGCCCCAGTGGTGAATAATGCATCCATATGATGTTATGAAAGTCACTGGATTTTCTCCCTTGTGGGAGCTGATGGTAGTTTTCCTCCCTTACAGCTCCTCTGTTTAGAAACTAAATGAAACTTGTGTAAGAAAGTCAAGGAGAGCAAATATTTTAAAAACCCTTCTACTGAGGTATCTAATGAGATATTTTGTATCTAGTGGTACAAATTTAATCTGAATGATGCAAACACAAAATTAAGCAGAACCAGAGTCTAAGGTAACATTTTAAATGACCCTACACGTTTATGGTAGTCTTACATTGCCTTTAGGAAATTGAGTGTGATCAGGCAATATTTAGCCTGTCAGAAAGCTTGCTGTCCCCTTAAGCTTTCAGCATTTAAAATGCAGTTTGAAATGGGTGTGAGTTTACATGATGCTCAGTGCTCATTTCTGCATGGATTTATGATTGCTAACATCAGATTTACTGAACTGTTGTCCCATGGACTCAGTAGGGACATATATTCTAAGTCAGTGAGGCAGGTTTGAAAAATCCACTCTGCACATACGTGTTTTGGGGTATTTTTTGTAGTTGGTAATACTTTCTGTCAGGTCTGATCTCACAAAGGGAACCCAGCCTGTAGGTTGTCATCGGCTCTTGAAGTCAGTGGAAAACAATTCTCCATGTAGGGTGAGCATCAGTCTGATCCTAAACATTTAATCCCACATTTCTCATTGAAGGCAGCTGGAGCTAGGCACAGAAAGGTGCCTTCAAGGTCTGTTCAGCACTTCAGTCAGGCTCAAGAGAAACCAGCTGATGGTGGTGTGAGGGAAGCATAGCCAGGTATAACCTCAGTAGTGATGGTTTATTCCTTTTCACTGCTTTGTTTTCTCATTTGCTGTTGTTGCAGGAGCTCAAATCGATGACAACAACCCACGTCGTACTGGCCACCGCATCGTGGCACCTCCTGGCGGGCGCTCCAATATTACCAGTCTTGGCTGAAAAATTATGATGGACAGAAACACAAGGATGAAGGATCATGGGAATAATGTCCATTCCCTTCAATATCTGTGTTATCGAGCCCACAGTTTTATTTGGTACTAATGGAAATAAAAACTGAAATGTCTTTTTTTTTTTTTNATAGGAAGAGGTGATAATAGTGTGGTGTGTTTGCTTGGAACTACTTGCCTCACAATTGTGCTTTCATGCCATAGTCACCTTAAAGCATGGTGCTTCCATTGCCCCTTTAGTGACTACAGGTTTTAGCTTTGTCTCGTAACTGAATGATGGTTCCTTTGCACCCTTTCGCTGTATTAGAGTAGTTAATGCATGTTACTGAGTTATTTATGCAAGTTGCATTCTGTGAGTGAGTCCCTTTAGAACACATTGCCAACAACTGACTAGACACAATGCCAAGATTAATGTCTGTATTTGAGAAACACCACCAAAAACACTAATGAAGGAAGAAAATGGCCATCTGGAAAGTAAGCAGTAGAGTAGTATAGGCAGCTTCTGTTTAATCTTTAATTTATTATAAACCCAAGAAGCACTTCTCTCAAGACACAGAAACTCATTGGGACACATAATGACAAATGGTCTTTGTAGCACCTGTCTGTTCCCACTCGGTACATTCCAAGTCTGTGTCCTTCTTGTTTCCATTTTAGACAGAGCCATAATTTTTACATACCAATGCCATTGCCACCCCTGCAGGGATTTCTCCACCTGGGCAGTAGTGCTCTCCTTCTGCATGAGATTTTTGGTACTTACAGATAATCCAAGTTGCTGTCAGATTTTTAAAGTTTTTTGTACAAATTTTTTCCTTTGTAATCACATGCATTTTTACTTACTCTACCGTATCAAGATCTACTAGTCGTGGTTCAATTTCTGAATTCAAAGCTTGTGAAATAAAGGAAATTAATTGATGGGTAAGCGTTTTCCTCTGCTTTCCAGTGCTGTGACTCAATTAAAAATTTGGAATGGAGAGAAATTGAGAGTTTGGAATTCAAGGGAAATTGTCTCTCAGGTTGACATCATGCAGTAGAAGGAACCTCCTTAGATCACAAGTGTTGTTAAGTGTACAGGTGTGCATATGCATACTATAGCATAATTCAGTATGTCTTACTAAACAGTGCTCACAGTAAAAATGTACTTACTAAAAATTGTACTTACTATTGACTAACATGTACTTACTAATGGTTGGATTCAATCTTAAAGGTCTTTTCCAACCTTAACATGTCTGTGATTCTATGACATTGCAGCTACCTCAGTTTTGCCCAAATGAGATGTATATTAACTTTCTCCCAAGACCTTCAGGTCTACATCTTATTTGCCTTAAGTGGTAATTCATCAGCATTATCTTCATCTTCAGTACACAGCTAGTACCCAGTGCTCCAGTTTGACCTGAGCTATATTTCACTTCATACTGGTTTTCTCTGCTGACTGAGCTGAGACAATGTCCAGGTGTGGCAGGAACAGAACATGCTGCAGGTAAGGTGAGGAAAGTGGACTTAAATTCTCTGAGAGTGAAGGAAGTATTTCTCCTTGTCTTCTGACCCTCTCACAAACTATGTAAAGAAACCTTATTTCCTGTTACTTTTTGCTTGTCTGATGGTGTTGCAGATGCTGTGGGAGGAGGTGTGGGCTGCAGTGGAAGCAGGGTGCTATGAGATTAAGCAGGTCAGCAAACACCTCCCCTTGTGCTACTCTGCCTTATCCACACTACAAAGCTGCAGCAGGAACGGCCTTGCAGCAGAGGGGTGCCACTGGAGTGGTTTTACCAGCTGCCCTGCTTGACCGCTGAGCACCCATCCCTTCCACCCGTGCAGCAGTAACTTGTGCTGGCACAGCCCATGTGGTGCACGCCAGGTGCACGTGGGGCATAACAGTTTTTGGAAGCAGCCCACCTGAAGCGTGTCATTCTGAAGGCAGTATGTTGTCACCTCCAGCTTGCCTGAGAAAGGAACTGCTACCCTGGAAAAATCCATTTTGGTCAGCTTGGTCTGAAACCTGGCAGCAGAGCTGGTCCGAAGGACAGTTTTTCCTTTGGCTTTGAGGTCAACCAGTGCAGAAACATTGCAATTCAGTCTGCAGCAAACTGAATTGGTTGCTCCCAAAAAAAAGAGGAAAACAAGGCTTTTCATGAATAATCCCTTCTGCTAAGAATTCAAATTCATGTTTCCTATTGCCTGGAGAGTACCCTCATCTTCAGGCTTCCTTGCTCATTTGGTGGTTCAGATATTTTACATGATATGAATTAAAATAAATTGCTCACTTGGTGGTTCAGGTTTTTTATAGCAAGTAAAATAACACTAGCAGAGCAGCCCGAGGACAATGTGCCCCAGAATAACCTACAGCTTAGCAGGTAAGGCAATCCTGAAATGCCAAGTCTCCATCTGCATTGTCCTATTCCAACCCATTTGCTGTGAGTGTTGACAGCCAGCAACAGCTGTGGTGGTGTAACCCTGACAGTAGAAATACAGCTGGTTTGTGAAGCTATGCGGCAAATTTGACAGCATGATAATTTAGAACTGCTGGTTACAATTTCCTTACTGCTTTGCTTGCATGCTTTTGTGCAAGTAGCAATGGTTGCTCACCTCCAAATAAAACTTCCACTCAATGTATTAGGCTTGTCACACTTGAGGTAGCAAAAATGATCATTGTGTAACTTGTGTTGAGATTCCACTTTTCCTACACACTTAACAGCATCATAAACCAGAGAACCTTTTGCTTACAAGCTGGTCAAAGATCCACTGTTATCATGCATTTATTTTTTCACAGTGAAGTGTCTGTGAATAAATACGTGTGGGTGTTTTGAGAGGCATTTCATGGTTCAGTGCTCCTGTGTGAACAAGACTGTGCCTGTCAGGTCAGTGTGACTCTCCTATGATGTCTCCAGGAATAGCTTAAGCCCCTGCAGCCTGGCTGCTGCTGCCATGGCACTGCTGAGGGGCAGCCTGCAGGAAGCCCGTGGGTCCTGAGCTGTGCCTCGCCAGGTGAGGTGAAGGATGCCTCACTTGGGTGGTTACTGTGATTCCATCAGAGAGATGGCATGTGCCATTGCTCACAGAGGGCTAAACAAAGCAAGGTAAGGGCTGCTTCTCTTACCACCTGGAGGCTATTTCATAGCAATGTCCCTGCCCCTACATCACTAACCTGTCCTTAACAAAACACTACCAGTAAAGAAAACATGGGTTAGCCGGTGATCCCAAGTGCATGCTGCAGAACAGGAAACTGCACTTGAGTTTGCTCCCTTGCAGGAACACAAGCTGGGAGATGATGTAAACTTGGTGGGGAGCTGCTGTTATCTCAACTACAGCTGGAAGTTATGCAGAGCTTTCAGGCTTTGTGAATAGTAAAAATTTTAAAAATCTGGAGCAGGCTATGACCTTTCAATACCTGATGTAGCTCTAATGATGTAAAACTGGCTCTTCCCTATTGCTATTTGCAGTCTGCTTAAAATTAGTCCCTTTGACCAGCTCAGGAACTACCTTTGTCAATCAAGTGATGTGGAAGGGAAAGCTGGATCCATGGATTGTTTTCTGGGTGTATTTTAGACGAGTTTGTCTTGTGTTACAGTTTATCTGCTACCAAAGTAATGCAGTTACATGTTTAAATTCTAGTGTTTGTAGCAAAGCCTGCTAATTATGATGCTAATACTGTACTAAAACTGACAGCTATCCCAGGCTTTAAGTGTTTCTCTTGGTAATATATTGGTCTTTGTCCTCAAGAACTAAAATCTCAGACTAGACCAGGTGAGATGACCATCTGCTCTGGGTTCCAGCAGCCAACAACACAAGCTTGAAGGTGGTCAGAAGAGCAAGCATATAATGCTAATCCTCCTCAGAGTGTTTGCTTGCTTTCCAGGGCTTTGTAATTTCTTGAGAAGCAGCAGCATCTCTGTAGCTCTCAGTGAACTTTTCTGCCATGGATTTGCAAAGGTGCTTTTGAACCCAAGTAAAATTCTGCCACTAATGGCTTCCTGGAGCAAGGAATTGCACAGCCTAATGCACAATGGCAAAGTGTTGATCTAGTCCTCTTGGCACCAGCTGTTTTTTGCCATTTAGACTTGGCATGGTTCTCCAAGACCTCACATGGCAACAGCCTTACAGACCCAACGGAGTGGCAAGCAGAATTCTCCGTAGTTTGCCATGATTTCATCTTCTTGACATAAACACTTGTCCAAAGAAAACTCTTTAGGGTACAAAATATCTACACAGATATTCATCTATCAGTGTATCTAAATATACAATCGCATTAATAACACTGTAGGTTTTACATTTTAAAAAAATTTAAAATTAGAAATATCACAAATCTGCATGACAGAGACAACTGCATAATTAGAACATCAGTCTGGAATAACAGTGATTTAATTCAAGTTTTATCTTAATCCTGTGTAATTGTCAGGGAGGTCTAGGTATAAAAAAATGTGTATTTTTATTCCAGGCTCAACAGAACACTGGATCCTGCATTTTTTATATTTTGGGTCAGGAAGTGTCCATGAATTCAGCGCTTGCATCTGAATTCTCACCTCCCTTAAAAATTCAGGGATGTCTGAATGCACTGTGCTCTGTTCCTTATTTCCTTCCCTCTGCACTTACTACTAAGCTATCAGTCCTTGTTCATTTACTCTTGGTAAAAAAATAAATCTCACTCATCTAAACAAACTGACTTTAGGATAGTTTTTCATCCTGGTTGTGATGAACTTGCACAAACTTTACAGATAAATTTCAGTGATGGCAGTGGGGGCTGTTGGGAGAGTGGTGTATGGGAGATGGAATAATGTTACCCTTTATGTTTAAAAATAGGAGGAAAAAGGCATGATACTTTTCCCTAAATTTCTGCAGCGTTTTTGATATGTACCTGTAAAGCATGATCAAAGTTCCATGTTATCCCTTCCAGAATAAAGAGAGGGGGCTCTATAGATTTACACTATAAACTGAGTGTTTTGAGCTGTGACTGGTCCCATTTTCCCCTATTCTGAGTCTGTGATTAACATAACATAAAAGTTCAACAGCATTAACTGCAAAGCAACTGCTCTGAGCTTTGTCTGGCATTTTCTGCACTTGTTTCTTGGTCCAGTTAAATTCTGTCTTGTTCAATATCTGCCTCACTGTCAGGCAGTGATGGCAAGTGTCACACTACGCATGACATCTGCACATGACATTAAACAGGAACTCGGTGTATCCATGGGGAAACTCAAGGAGACTGAAGTCCCTAACGGAGACAAGAGTAGCGGGTGTTTTGACAGGAGATTGCTACTGTGACTGCGGGAGAAAAGAAAGGTCTGCAAAACCTCCATCACAGGGAAGTCAGGCAGACGGAAGGCTGGGAGGTGCCCGCACCCGGACCTGGGGGGTTCGTGGGACCGCACCGAGCACAGAGACCCTCCTCCTTGGCTCCTTCCCGGAGCTCCCTGCCAGCCACCTCCACCAGCGAGGGGAAGGAAACACCGCGGGCTGCCCAGGAGAGGGCACTGCTGCCCTGCTTTTGGGACAATGCGCACTTACTTCTCCCTAATGGAGAGAAAAAGCCCTTTCAGGCCGGTCTGGCCGAAGCGGAGCACCGGGGAGACCCCACTTGGGTAATCAGAAACCCACTTGAGTGATCAGAGATCCGCTCGGGTGATTCTGCTGCACCCTGGGTGTGACAGGAGCCACTGCTGCGCTGAGGGGTTTAGAGCATCATTGGCTCTGATGGTAACAGCTCCCTGTGCCCTGTGCACAGAGAGCTCTGCAGAGTGAAACGTGTTCAATCCAACGGGAATACGCTGCTTCTGTTACAAACAAACAAACAAACAAACAAACAAACAAACAAACAAACAAACAAAAAGAAGCAGCAACTAAAACGTCCAGACTGGGAAGGCAGAGAGACCACAGAGCCCAAGTGCTGAAATACTGGGATCAAATGCTTGAAAGGGTACAATTTAGAAATTCTTGTTTACAACTGAGATGAAAATTAACCATTTAACACTCGTGTGTAACAGGCCTGGTGAACTCATTTGTACAGCAGCACTTTTGTCTGAGGCAAACTGTGTAACTGACCTCGTACTCTCCATCCTGCACCAAAAGACAACCTTTGCATTAGCAAAATATATGTTTATTTTTAAAAAGGCAGAGTACTTCCACTTCATGAAAGCTGTAAGATGGCTTAAGTGGGGCAATTTATTACACAATACAGGTGCTCTGTACAGCCAGTAAGAACTAACTGCTTTGCATAACAAGAATTCCCATAGGAAATGTAATGAGCATAACAAAGTATATTGGAAACAAAAGGGTGCACGTAAGGAAGAATACTAGAAACTGAAGTATAAAAAGTGAAAGAGTAAACCAGTTTTGTCTCATTTTCTCCACAATTAATAATTTGAATTCTGAGACAAAGGCAGATAAATACATATATAAAAATCTTTGTACAAATTTTAAAAAGCATACATAGGACTGGAAGCACAAAAATATAACAAAAGAGAGACCAAATGTCATCTTCTGATGTACCAATACCATCTGAACCCTGTTTACATATTCTTTACATTTTTATCTCTTTTTGTTAGGCCAAAGTAGCAATCACAAAATATCAAAGACTCAAGGTACCACAACTCGGGCTCAAAAGTAAACAGTACATCACTATTGAGAGGAAACCTTACTGAGATACACCGACCTGGGCCAAATGTGCATCCCTTCTCCTACAAGCTCACTTCCCTCATGTTTATTCCAAACTTAAAACTGTCTCCCCTGCATATCACCCAAGCAATCTCAAAGAGCTTGTAGTAAAGACTTCCTTGTCCCCCCTTACCAAAACCAAGAGGGAATGTTTTATTAACAGCTAGAGGAAGTTGAGATTATTGGTCTGCAGCTAAAAGAGATTTATGGGTTATTATCGATTTTCTTTGCTGTTCCTTAGCAAAGCAGCTCAGTTAAGTACCTATAGGTGCTGAGATTCCCCAGAATAATGCGTCAGTACACTGTGTTCAGACAGCTCATACAAAGGCTTTTACTACCTGCTGCCTTTCTTTTTTAACATCTTTGAGTTTTCCCTTGGTTCAGTCTCCCCTTCATGTGAACTCTGTGACATCTCTCTGAAAGAATAAACAAGAAAAAGAAAACAAAATTGCAGATAGTTTTTAAAATGCTGTACTTCCCTCTTAAACTAAATTAATATTGGTAAAAAAAAGGCACTTGCTATATAACTTCTGCACTCACTGGTTTCAGCTGCCTCTGTTGAGGCTGCTAAAACAAAGTTGCAAAAAGATAAACGTTCCTTTGTTGGGTCCGTGTTCCCTACACACGTATCCCTTGTTGGCTGTGGGAAAGGAGTGTGTGAAAAGGGTTGATGCCATCAGGGAAAGGAGCCATCTCCTGAAGTCAGTCCCAGGCTGAGGTCACTCAGGGGATAAATACTTTTCCCCAAAGGCCTGTGGCTCCTGAGAACCAACTGTTTGCTTTGCCTGTCAGCAGGATTTTCTCTGCTCAATATATCAAGCCCCAGCGACCAGCTGGCTGGTTTGATCTGCCCGTAATAATCAGCTGGCATCTTTCAGGTTTGTAGCCATTTCTTCTCCTCTAGTTAGCACCCCAGAATAAGCCAACTGAAACATCTATCAAGAAAATCATTGTTAGAGCTGCTACCCTCATCAGCCAAAGACTGGCGCTTGCCTTTGTTCCTGAAATAAAGGTGGAAGTTGAAAGCCTAAATACCACAGACCATATTTTGGTTGCTACATTTCAGCCTAGTTCCATTGAATTCACTTGTCTCTGCTGATTTATGCTGTCTGTAACTCAGGTTTAAAAAAAACTAAATAAAGGAAATTTGGAAACAGTATTTCTCATTTCTCTACCTTTAATCAAAGTTATTTATAAAATACAGAGCAGCACAGACAAGCAAACACAGGTGAATTTCCTAACTTTAAAAAAGATTATGGGATAAAAAAGGTTAAGTACATGTGAGAACTAAATATTAAGAAAGCTCAGCTAGTGCAGGCATTGTGTTTTGAGTTTGACTGACATACCTCCTTAAGAAGTAGATTTTGCAGTTTTTATATTAAAAAAAAATTTAATAAATAGCCTTTCACATACCATATTTTTAGTCTCTAATGTACCTGCATAAGCCAGAAGTCATTCCATGGGGCTCTTGAATATTTTCATGAGAATCATCTTTTTCTGCAGATTCGGGTGACTGGAAGGTCTGTCTTCTGGAATTTGTTTTTTCACCTGAATTGCCAAATGCATGTGGATTAAAAAAAAAAAGAATCACATATAGTACAGCTTGTTTGGTTTTGATTAACCTAAAGCAAAAAAGTACACTCTAACACTTCATACAAACCAATTATTATTCCAAGAAAATCACTCCACTTTACATTAGCCTAGCATACTGCTTTTTTTACCATTGGTTAGTTCTCACACAGTAGACCCTGAACTTCCACACTTGCTGGACACTGAAGTAACTTTCCATGTGGTGCAACAGTTGAAAGCCCTATCACATATTTTTCTCAGCAAGTAACTGAAAATGGCTTTTTATTACTACCGAACAGAAGAAAAGCCAGTTCATATTTTTGAGTGATTTGAATCAGAACAACATGATATTAAAAATTCATTGCTTTTAGGGCCCTGAACTAAGCTTCCACACGTGTCCCTATGGTCACAGTGCCTACCAGGGCAAACACTTCTGCACGCTTGAGAAACAACAGCTGGGGAGAGAGACTTCAAAACTGTGCAGGTGAGTGAGCTTCCTTTCCCTTTCAGGCACCCATCTTGTCTTTCAGCATCTTTCAAAGGTAATGCCATATGTTTCATTCTGATAATGACAGAAAGATTGCATGGTTCAAAGGATGACACTTGCACACTGCATCTGAAATGTGGACTAGGAAACACAACTGCCATTCTAAAAATTTGTCCCTAAGTATCTCTTGAAGAATGAATTAGTACAATTCATGAAAACTACAGTAAATTCATAGAAATAGATCAAGCTTCCTGATTCAGTAAGATTGTACTTTTGAGTGTGTGGGAAGGCAATTCTTCCATTCTACCAGGAGAATGAAAGATGGGTGATTTGACTCTGCTGTTCTCCCAAGGGTTTAATAATTGAGGTGAACAGAGTAATTTCTAATGCACATGGCAAAGACATGAAAAATGTTTTGGTTTCAGCAGGGCAAAGCCTTAATACAGTGGACACAATGTGATCTACTGGTTAAAGGCTGCTCTGGAGTGAGGAAAGATGACACTTGTTTGTGGCTGTGCTGCTGGAGAACTGGGTTCCACTGAAAGGTTCCATTACTTTTCTACATCCCAATTAGGGAAATGGCGCTGATGAGAAATCTCCCCTGAAGCTCCAATGTGTTATACTGCAAGATCTGCACTGATACATGGAATTACGTGGGTTTTTTTAAACAATTCAGGATAGTACCAACCTGCTGGCTTGCTCCTTTTGGAAGGCTTCTTCTTCACAGTCAGTGGAACTCGGGTCAGCACAGCCAGCTCACTCACAAAGTCCTGCTCTGCTTCCTGCATGCAAGGACAAAGCAGCAATCACTCAACACAACACAGCTCAATTCTGCGTTATGCTACTCTACACGTGGCACGACAAAATAAGCACGTCACTGCAGAAACACAGGAAACAACAGGCCAGCATCAGGGAAGTGTTCCTACAAGACAGTGGTGAATGTTAGCACTGATTGTAACTAGAGTAGCAAAGAGACCCCTACAATCTGTCCCATGTTTTGCCATTGAATGCTTCAGATCCATGAACCATTTTACCCTGATTTACCCTTAGCTGATTCTCCAACTCGGTTTCTAGGTGCTGCAATCCCAGCAGCTTCTGTTTCAGAGACTCCAGACGAATTTGTTGCTGCAGTTCAAACTGAGCCAAAATCTTCTTTTGCTGTAGTACTATCCTGGTCAAGAGAAATGTAAATGTCCAGATGTTCATCAGTGCAAGGGAGGAATACAATCCTGTCAAAGTCTATTTAGAAGATTTTGTAGAGAGAAAGGCTCATTCACAGTATTGGCCCAGCCAGCTTCTGCTGGGACAGAAAATTGTGTGGTAGATTTTTAGATTTACTTATTTTAATAACCTGCCTTGGCTGTCCATAGGATACAAGGTCCTTCTGGAGACAGGCATTACAGGAATGTGGAGTGTCCATGCCTGGACTTCAGGAGCTGGAATTCAGCTCTAAAGCCAAAGTCTGCTTTCAAAACCACTGTATGTTTCCAGGGTCAGTTTTACTGTCTGCTTGCCAAAGGGACAAGCTGTTGAAAGATCACGTGTGAGGATAAGAGATTAAGAATTAGGCATTTCATCCAGGGCTCTTCAGAACCAGACTGAGCCATAAACACGGTAACTCAAAACTTGGCAACTGAAACCATTAACAACTGTATTCTTCACTTGTTCTACTGTTCTGGTTAAGGATTATTATTAATACAGTACAACCTGAATGGCTGTAACTTTGCTGCATCTGTATTTCTTGTTTTCCTGCCTGATTTACCTTAAAGCAATGTTGTCAGTCACCCATCAAATTCCTCTGGGAAGGAGGTAACACAAATTGTTTCTGACATTTACACTTACTGAAGCTGCTATTGTAATGGTCACTGCTTACAGACGTTACCTTTCCAAATTTGCTTTTTCAACTCACACTCATAACCTTGCACCAAGGGCAAAAAGAAATAAAACAATAAAACAGCGTTGAGTTTATAGGGGTTAGACAAGTTAATGTAAACTTTGTCATTAATTTACAAAGGACTGGACCATAAAAGAAATCATAATGGCAATACGAAAACAGGTTTGATTACTGATGGTTATGAGACCAGCTTAGATGCTGAATAGTTACATTCTTCAATACCACACTTCTGCTTGTATGAAGGCAAATTCTGTTGTATTTTGTTTTAAGATACTAGAATATATTATGGGAGAAAAAAATGAGACAAAATCTAGAAATGAATTTATATGTCAGAATAAATTATAAATTTGATAATGAATATCTAACATCTTTTATGAAACCCTTCACTACATAAATCAATTTCTATACCAATTCAAACAGGGATGAATAAGTGGGCAATGATTTCTTTCAATTCAGAAGAAACAGAATGTCTAAAGAAAGATTTAACCTCTTTACGATGTCAAAATTGCAGATGCTGTATTTTTCTGGATAATAAACCAAGAGTAAAGACATGAAATGATTACAAAAATGTTATCATGTACATGACAAGCCACAGAGCTTTTTATGACAACTTACTCCTTTTTAATTGCAGTGCTTTTTGTCTGGACTTTAAGTTTCATAAAATCAGTAATTAATTAAATATGATTTTTATTTAACTAACATTTGAGGGATTCCACTCTAAATTTAGTGCAAGTAATCTTGATTGTCCAAGGCATTCACTGGACCCTTTTTGCCATTTTGAGTATTTTTTGGGCTTCAAACATTTTCTCTTCATTGTGGTATATATTTTCTCCACAGCAAGCTAATAAACACTTTTGATGTTCAAAGTATAAAGGATGGAATGCAATGAATTAGACAGTATTGGTTCCCATCCTACATTTATGTTAAATTTCTTTTAAAATTTGGCATATGTTTTGGCATTGTATTTCATTCTCTCTTTTCAAACTGCCTAAGTATAGTTCTTCAATCTGTAACTAATGACCATCAAAAAGTTATTTAATAAGAAAGTAATTCTCTGAGATCAAAGGGCAGACATCATTTGGCAACAGATATTTCATATATATAAGACAAGTATAAAATGCAAACTCAAGACATTTATTCAGCTAGACATTTATGTATATCTGCAATCACTCACAAAGTTTAAACAGACAGCAGTGCTGCTGCCTGGTCTAACCTTTGGTGGACCGTGGATGACACATTCAGGAGGCCTTTGGTGTGCTTTCCTTTCAGTGCCAGTTCATTCTCTTTATTCTTCAGTCTGATCCTTTCACTTCTTTCTGCTGAAATAATGTTTTTGTAAAATTTTCTGCTCAAAATTAAAAACTCTGAGTTGTGACAACCTTCATCACAAATTAATCCTAGTTCTAGGTAGTCCTTGCAAAGTTACTGCTCTTTAGGGATATCAAGTACTTCTTACACACTCCGCCACTGTGATCTGTTGTGCAGAGAATACTTTGTGCATCCTTTAGCTAAGCTGAATTCCTATTCTACCTACTTCTCCCACTAGGCTAACCGATTAACATGGAATTCAAAGCAGAAATTTTCTAAAAACACCTTGATGCCTTAAGCAAGAACTGTAATACCTAAACAAAAAATGCAATATAAAGAAAACCACTCAGAGGTGACTTATTCCTGGGAATGCCCAGCTTCACAAGATGTCCCCTCAACTGATAGGAAACTCTTCTGGTTACTTTTGCATATGCTCACACTGTGTGACTGAGTGCTTATCTGCTGACCAGGCTCCTGACTCTCACCCCTGAAGTCCTGCCTGGCAGCAAGGCTTGGGCACATCTGACAGACAGGACCTCGCACCACTGCTTTTAAATAAAAAGGATGGAGGGAGATGGATGGGTTTGTAACAGATCAGGGTATATAACCTTCATGTGGGGAGCATCCAACCTTTTCTGAACACTCAGAGAGGCTGACAGGCACCTTTCCTACCAACCGTACCATCAGGGAGAGTTACTGAATGTCCTCTGGGCTGGGCTGGGCTGGCTGTGGGAGGGGACGTACTCTCCACCTTTTTTCCTGTGGCTGTGTCAGGCAGACTAAATTCAGATTTACTAGGCCAACGGATGCCAGAAGAAGCAAAATCCTCTAGCTTTACATTAAGCATAGTCACTGTGAGAGAGAACTGTCTTATAGTTGTCAATATCATACGAACCTTGTAAGGATTTCAGATGTTGAAGCTTTTTCCTTTCATAACCTTCTGTGATTTTTCCTAATTGCTGGTAGTAGTTTTGCACCAGTCTATTGATATTATTGCTGGTCCCATACACACTTTCAACAGCAGATTCCACCAGCCTCTCCTGTATGACACAGTACAAGTCACAATTCATTTTCCACGCCCAAAAATGTTTTGATCTGTTTAAAAAACCCCATACACAATTTCGCATGTGCACACAAAATTGTGAATTTAAACTGTGGCTTCAAAAATGTGGCAGACTGAGATACTGATAACCATGCAACATTTCAACAAGAAAAATTGCAGCAAAATGTTTCTAATTTGCCTCATCTCCATCTGAGAAGGGGTCATTCCCCTATCCATTCAATCTCTACAGCCCATTTTAACAGTCAAGCCAACTGCCAGAAAAGCAAGCTAGTATATGTGCAGCTCTACTGTGACTTTCCATTATACAGAAAATCCAAATATTTACTTTGGAAAAAAATTAATAACCTACGAAATAAGTTTTAATTTTGATTTTATTTATTTATCTATGAATATTAAGCTGTTAGTATACAAACACTACTAATTAGTTATAGAACCTTTATTAATAGATAACCATCTCCATTTCTTTCTTCTTTTTGTTATTCTCTGCCATCAAGAGTTCTCACAATTTTTTCCTGTTCCAGTGTTTGACTTAATAAAACCTGTTTTGGCTGCTGTAGCAAATATTGTACTGCTACATAAGTGTCAGCCTGTAAATACTTTGCAAGTTATGTTCAGTTTTAACACAGGTCGTCGTAATGGTCTTCTGCTGATACTTCCAGGCACAGGGTAGGCATACATGAAATTGCTTTCCATCTGTGCAAAGTAGCCCTTGTTTTGTTTGTAAAGCTGCTATTGACCATTTCCATACCTTGAAGTCCTGTCCATCATTTGAACTCTTTTTTTCAGCTTCCCCTCGGGCATGCTGCAGCAGTGTCTGCCCAATCACCTGCTCCATGTGCTGCTGAAGAAACTGAAGAGCTTCTTGGATTTCTGTGACCAGCTGCTGGTGAAATTCTAAATTGGTTTCTTGTGTTTCTTCCTCAAGCTTCTCTTCCTCTTCACGAATGTGAGACTCCTGGTAATCAGACAGTAAGATAGCATTGCCATTTAAATACGTTAACAATTTCACTTTGAAAGAAAGTCCTGCACCCATTCAGAATATTACAGTTTTAATAATTATAATAAAATAATTTACAGTGGAAGTTTGTACAGTCATTTAACACATTTGTCTTTGCAACAGAACTATAGTCTCTGTCATGATATGTACAGTAAAAGTTGTATCCTGTCCTATTAGTGATGTATTTCCATGTATGTGAAATATCCTGAGTCCAGTAAGGAATAAGTGTGGATGCCTCAATACGCACAGAAGCAAGGCAAGTATAGTTACGCACCAGGAACACTTGTGCAGTTTGTGTGCTCTACCTGAGAAAAACTTACTATATTGGCACTTGGGAGTACCAATACCCTTGGGGGTACCAACGGCCCTTGGGACAGGTCATGAAAGTGTAATAGCACCTGAAAACCATTGGCACAGCGTCCTCTGGCGGTGAGTTCTAAAGCTTCTCCACACATTTCTTAATTTTGAACTAGTTACATCTAGTTACTAGTTACATCTAGCAACTTTGCTGGGTCCTCTCTTCTTTCATTAGAAACACGTGAAAAAAATGTTCTTTATTCACATATTTGATGCCAGTTTTAAAACCTATGATACTCCAGAAGACACCTGTTTATTAGGCTAAAGAGTTCAAGTGCTTTGAGGTCTTTGGACCATCCCTGCCTCCATTTTCTCAGCTTCTTTTTAAACCCACTTTTCATCTAAACTCTCCTTAGCGAACAGTAGCATCTGCTTACCAGCATGGCCTGTTCTGTCATCCTTAAGTGTAGTAGTCTGCCACAGATGACCTTCTGCTGTGTTGCTGATGCCCTTCCTATATTTATATATTCAGTTAACGCTAATTAACATTAAAATAATCTGAGAGATTTGATAGTACCTATTTGATGTCCTCTTGGAAATAAGAAATGCAAGTAGAAAAACAACATTCACCTGTAGAAATGTTCTTATTAATGCTGGGTTGTTCTGACATATTATATTTATAGCTCAGACATGTTTTTGAGGTTTTTTAGAAAGCTGGAAGGTCATTAAACTCTTCCTCTTTTTTTTTAGAGACCCAATGTCATGTGATTATGCCCAAGCTAGGATTCATTACAGCAATTTTACATTCTATATTAAATCAGTGGATAGATATGTCATATTCCACCAGTATAAAACTGGCCAAAGCAAAAATTAAGTTCAGGTAAAACAACAAAGTCTGTCTAAAAATCTGGTTGAGTGTCTGTAAATTAACCTTTTCTGTAACTCCTTATAGATTGGTTCTAGTTTTGGAGCTTGTTTGTAACATGTTTTTTCTCTCTTGACTTTACACAATTCCACACCTATGCCCTACTTTTTCGGCAGCAAGGATCTTATACGTGTATTTTTAGGCACTTCCTTGTGAGATGGGTTTTAGCAGGACTTGGAAAGAGGCTGTAATGGAGAGAGGTCAAAGGAACACTAATATCTGGGGACATTTCATTTTCATTAGGGAACACAGTGATTGTATCAATTAACGTCTCCATGTGAGCTATGTGAGAAGGACTAGTGGAAAGCAAGAAGAACGCAGTGATATGCATCTGTATTTTTTTATCTTATATATTATTTCTTCTGAAGGTTAATGAGGTTTTTAAGATTTTCAAACTTAACAGAAACTGCTTCAATCGACATTTTTCAAATATGAAAACGGCAGGACACAGATTTTCCTTACTCCTCTTCCACGTGGAGATTGAGGGTTTGTATCATGCACATCAAAATTAAGAGGGATACGAAATTTTATCTCTCGGCTAATTACACAGCAACAGCATGGAGCATAGAGCTGCAATGTGTTTGATGGGTTCAACTCACATATGCAGCAGCAGGGTTTGGCAGGGGCTATCACTGACACCTGCTGGGAGGGTTGTCTGAGGCTGAAGTATGAAATGTGGTGTTGTTCTACATAAATGTCCAATGTAGGTAATTAAATAACCAACACCACTTAAGAGATCAACACTAAAAACCAGTCACAGACAGATGTAAAAGTGACCTATGGGAATATCATGTCTAAAAATCCCTTAAACTTTCTTTTGTCTTCTTGACCTACAGTAATCAGATAATCTGGAAGGATTGGGAACAGATGCTGAGATTCTTATGGACAGAGAGAGAGAGAAAGAAGAATGAAAAATTATGACAGTATAGAGGAACTTGGTGTGGTAGGAGCAAGAATTTCTCCTAATGCTCAAATAAGTGCTTCTCAAGTGCATACTACGATCCCCAGCAAAATTAGTAGATGTTTCTCTAACCCTGAAGCAGTAGCTTTGCAGAAGTCCTTTATACATGCTGGCATCCTTGCCTTCTTGCATTAGTATTTTCGTACAAATAAATTGCTAAATAAGCTTGCTATGATACACGTATCACAGATGGCTATACACTAGATAAAGTATCAGCAGTTTTAAAATGTCTGCCCGAAATACAACAGACACACTCAGGGACCTCCTGTGCCAGCAGTGGGCACATTTCTGACAGAGAACACTTTTCTTTCTCCTTGGAGCTTGAGCTTTTTTTTTTTTTGTGTGTGGTTTAGATCTTCCATGGCTACTTCTAATGCCAAATATCATAGCATATGAGACCTCTGGAGACAACCCACCTGGACACTGTACCTACCACTGCCTTCTGTAACTGCCACTGGTCCTCATCTTGGCACAGGGAGGATCCCTTCTGCAGGGTATGTTGCTCTCTCAGCTCCTGAAGAGAGCTCTTCTTTCTGGACAGTCTCATGTGCACCAGGGCTGCCATTCCAACTCTTCGGAAAGTTAACCTTCTGAGTACTGAACACAGCAGAAGTCGGTTTTTTTGCAATATATAACTAACAGACCTGCAAAAAGGACCATTAAAAATCCATCATTGAAGCTGCCTGCTGGTTTGGCACACCTATGTTCAGCAGAGTCATTGCTTAAAGGTGACAAGAGTTATTCTTCACTCTGTGCAATGTCTTTTCACACAAAGCATGGCTTGGAAAGCTGCTCAGGTGTAAAGAATGGGTATTGCTGTGTTACACTTCTAGTTCTGTCACACTAAAGTTAAATTAAAATGGAAACAGAAATAAAATAGTTAAATAACCATCGATAAGCTGCTGAAGTGAACGTTTTATTTTGCAGAAAATGCAATGCCGGTGTGACATAGGGAGTGCAGAGAGAGGCTGGTTCAAGACTAGAAACCACTCACAAACACAGTAGATAAAGCACACCAGTGACAAATCACGTAAGATGATTTTTTCTACTTTTCCAGGAGTTTGTTTTCCAGACATAAAAAATATGTCTATTTTTTTAAAATTTGCTTTTGATACTCAGACAAAAAACAAGAGCAATTGCCTCTCTGTCTGAAGGTGCTAATAATCCCTCAACACTATTTTCCACAATGTAAAGTACACAAGTTTTTATCTGTGCATGCAATAGTGAAGTTTTACCCCACTGCTCACTGCTGAAACTGTGCTTACTCATCACTGAGGCATCCTAGTCTGTTTACGACACCTTGAATTATCTTCTCTTGTTTCTCAGACAGGTGCTTTTGCATCACAGCAGACAGAGCATATTCCGTTATCCAGAGCTAAAAGCAGGGAAAAGAATTACAAATATAAGATACTCAGATTTCAGCCAGACACTGCATTAAGAAACAAGGGTTTATTTTGCTAAAAAAATCATCCCTTGCTTTCAAAAACAAACTCATGCTGAATTAAAATTATTCTACTTAGGAATATTTTTTTCAATTATCAAAATCTTAAACAAAACTCACTGAAAAGAAAAGCTTTTCACTGGTTTGGATCAGCTCTGAGCTGTGTCTCCTACAGGTTTTTTGGTTTCAGCAACAGAGGAACAAGAAAAAACCAATATGGCACAAAATACTGCATCAACTCTTATCAGCAGGTTGCAGTAGGCTTTTTATTTGTTTTTTTCTTTTCACTAGTAGAGAACGTAGTCTTTATTTTTAATGAATAAAATAAAGATATCATCTTCCATCACACTTTTGTCATAGTACACAGTACTAATAGCTGGAAATGGAGATTACATGATTAGGTGAGTATATGGACTGCAAGTTTACAGCTCCTTCAGGGTGATATTTAGATCAAAGAATTTAATCTTTAAATGATTTTTGACAGATTTGCCATTAGACTGTAAACTTTTGGAGATATGGACTTAAGATTGTGTTTAGTACATTGCCAGAATTGAAGGAATAGTAAGTCAAAAGCTGAAATACTTGCAAGGCTCAAACTTTTACTGTAAGATGAAGAGTATATTTTAGGCTACTGACAGCTGAATAAAAGCAGGTTTCCTGCTGATGTATCCAGAGCCCTTAATTAAATATAATACTCAGGGTGTCTGACAGCTTCACTTTGCATTCCAGAGTCATTCAGAACATGAGGGACTAAATTTTCAATTATTGCAGACAGGTAGGTTTCACTAGATCAGTATGTCCAGCAAAGGATTAGATGTTGTCCTAGTTGCAGGAGGGGGTGAAGCTTAGCGTGGTGTGGGCACATCCAACTGGCTACTCTATACCACCCACATCACACCTGTGGGAGTGGTTTTGGGGTGAAAATGAGCGCACCCCTAAGAAGTAGGTACCATTTTGCCTCTCCGTCTCCAGCAGGAAGGTGTCAGCATTACCCCTGCGGATGCAGCCCCCGCTGGCACCCCTGCTCCCCATCCTGTTTTCTCCGGAATGCGGCTACAGGACCTGGTGCTGAAAGGACAGCGGCAACAACGCTCATCAACAGCAGTGCTGAACCGACAGCGCCGGTGCAGCAGCTGCCACGGGAAAGGACTGGTGACTGCTGCCCTGCTGACAACAGCTGAGCTGAGCCTGGGCCAGCTGAGCGGAGCTGAAAGAAGCTGGCAGAATGGCTGGAAAAGTGGCAGCGACCACCTCCAGTGCAGTGGGGCAGGAGAAACAGTGGTACAGGCACCTGTGCAGAACTGAGCCCAGCGGAGCAGTGGCACAGTCTGACTCACAGGATTTATCTGTCACTGGCTTTCATTGTTTCAGGCTAGGGGGTGTGGGAAGTGTTAACCATGGGAGCTCCCTTGCCATCCTGCCTTTGTTCCCGATGGCCACGTGGGCAGTGTGTGGGAATGGTCACCGTATTACCTTTGTCTGGGGAAGCCAAGTGGACACGACCTACAGGGAACATCCACCATCAGTTTCTTTCTTCCCAGAGGTGAACTCCTTTTTGCTGGGTAAAACACCTTCTCTTTTTGTACACCTTTGCTATTAATATTGCTGTTGTTATTGTGCATTTCTTATTCCATGGCTTTGTACTTTCAGTAAATTGTTATCTCAACCCATAGTCTCTGCTTTTGCCACCCCCTTACCGGAACAGGCAGAGGAAGGGGAGTGGCTCATTTGGAGTTTAGTTTCCATCTGGTGCAAAAACCAGCACAGACGTATAATTGCACAATTGTTAGTGCTAGAAATTCTGAGTGGTACTGGGCCTTCCTGCTGGATATGAGTCTTTTCCTGAGGAAGCAGTGATCTGTGCAGGAGAGAGACGTTCTCTGTGAGCACAGAACGACCTCCCCTGGGAAGTGCAGAACATCAGACACCTCATCATCTTTGGCTTCAAAATAAAAATGTGTTTCTTTCATGGCTAGCGCCTTCTCTGTAGTATACACAATGACACATCTAACTGACCTCTCTCCATGTAGAAAACCTTACCAAAACACATGTTCCTGAGCAGGATGTCTGAATAGGATGGGCAGGCAGTCAACAACAAGTGACAGATGGGAAGAGTGCAGCTGAGCACGAGAAGCGAAGCCCAGAAGTCTGCATGGCACCAGAGACCCACCAGGCTGCTCTTGGCAAGAGCCTCAGATGTACCTGCGTAGACAGATCTCAACTGATCTGAGTCTAGGTGAGTCTGATAATCACAGAGCATGGCTGAGCACAGTGTTTTCTCTGATTGCATGCTGCAAGCATCAAATTAAGGTCTATCAGGTCTCCAGGTATCATCATGACAGATGGCAAAGACTTGCCTGAAGTAATAACTGTATCAGAATTTCCATTTAGCAGCTCTGTGGATACGGCTTTTAGTGCTTCACACCTCTCTGCATACACCTTGTAGATCCATCACACTGTGTACTTTACCGTCTCTTTCAGTACTTAAAGGAAAGTCTGAAAATGACCTTTTACTTTCCAGAGTATTTTTGTTTCCAATGAGAGACTGGCTGTGGCTCAGATGTGGGATTCCATCATTTTTGGAGACCTGATTATTCAGTGAGAAGTTGTTCTTGAAGGGCAAGTCAAAACAGTATGAGGATATATATCACCAAGAGACAGAAGGCAGGAGATGATATCTGAATTACAACCGGAATGGTAAATGGTACAATATTGCAGCCAAGAACCCAAAATATAACACCTCACTTGCTATCAGTATATCCTATCCAAAAAGGCACTCAGTGATAACAACAGTGCTTCTTCTTGTAGCTGTTCTTTACTTCTGTTCATGAAGAAACAGCCTAGTTCTGTAGTAGTGAAGAGTTTCTTCTAAACAATGAGTCACCTTTTCCATTAAGAGTGCATTTGAGGTAATCTGTATGCAGAATTTATAAAATGTCTCTGCACCTCCGTGAGACCAGTGGGAAACTGAGAATACAGCAGAAATTCTTTCAGCACACAATTATTAAACTGAACAGTAAAAGTACCTCAGTCGTGTAAGTAGTAAGAGAACAAGAGGAAAGGATGGGGATTATTACACATTTATGATGAGATGATAAATAAGGAATACTGAGAATTAGACCAAATACTAAACCAATGTTTTGTCTCAAAAAGGCCATTAGGAAAATTATCAAGATGGAAAGGATCAGCTGGAATAAAAAGAATATTGTATGTTTTATTGGAAGCAATGCTTAGGCAGCTCACTGGGATGTGCCAGCAGAGCTGGGTATTTCCCACCTCCAAAATACGTGAAGACCTCACACATACAGGCAGAAATGCGACATTAAAGATTCAGTGGGAATGTTGAGGCTGTTGGCACGTGGCTGAAAACCACAAAAACAGAGACAACTACTTTTTCAGGCCAGGTGGCAAGGTCAGGCTTTGTGCGTGCACCAGTATTCCAGTGTTTGGTCAAGTCACTAGGCACATCTCCAAGCTTTCCTGTTCTTGGGAATAGCCTTACTTTGCTCAAAGACAGGTCTTAAGGAGGGGACAAACTCATGCTGCTGCACACACTTAGTGGCTGGAACAGAGCTCAGGCTCTCTGATTCCTGCATTCAACCAGTAAAACCAGTGAAAAATGTATGGTAAATGCGGAGCAAAGATCTAAGGAATGTCTGGCTTCTTAGAGAGTTATTCCAATCATTATGAAAAAATAAACCAGAGAAAGTGATAAAATGCCATGTCAGAACTCGTAAGCAGATGCCAGTTCAGCTTTCTGGGTGTCAAGCAGTGATGTGGGAATGGATGGAAATCTCGTCCCATTTTTATTCTGTAAGCTTCCAAGTATTTTGCTTTTTGGTAACAAGTCCATTACAAGATCTTCTGAAGCACTGCTGAATTTAAGTATTACTCTCTGGCAATAAAGGTGAGGAATATGCCTCTCATTTCTGTTTTGACATCTTTAGCACAGATTATTCAGGGAATGGAAGGAAAGTGATTTCTCCATCCCAGCCTGTAGATGGGGTGCGATGCACACTGACTGCCAAGTGAGTCTCAGCCTGGTGCAGGAGGCTGCTCCCTGAAACGGCTCTCTACAGAAAACATGAGATAGGGACTATGTAGGAAAATGCTCAAAATTTATTTTCATTAGTCATTTATTCCCATTTGCCTCACTCATATCCTCAAGCCTACAAAGCAAAGTTATATATGAAACTGATTCTTTTCTTTTCCCCCAAAGGGCACCATATTCCAAACATGTATAAATGCTAGGAAAGATCGTCTCAAAAAAAAGGTGGTTCAAGTAAAAGGGAAGAATGTCTTTTTGAGCCACCTTGTAAAGCACACATAAATACCTTGGTTAAAAGGCTTCTGGTGTAAAGACTTCCCAAGCCTATAAAGCAGGTGACTGTGTAACTCTCAGCATAGCACATTTATCAAGAGGCAAATGAAGGATGTATCTCCTGCTGCAAAATGCCTGACAATTTAAAAAGCCTGTCAATATGACTTTTGATTTATGGATATTTTGTCACAGTCAGCACTCTAACACCTATGGGATCTCCCAAATGACATAATCACCTGTCACAAGTGTCCAATCTCTCTTTTTCTTATGATGGAAACCAAGTGTTCCTTTTTGTAGGACGCAAGTGTCAGCTTATTGCTTAAATGTTCATGCTGCTGTGTTCATACTAGGAAAGGGACAAGAAATGCACTTTGCACTTGAACGTAGTATAATGGGTTGTGATGTTTTTCATACTCATGAAAATTTGCCAGCCTAGCTTTGGTGGAATAGCTCTCTTTGGAGATAAAGCAGATTTTTTTCCAGTTCAGTTCAAACACTTCCCAAAAAGCCACAAGCATTAAGTTAAAACAGATACTTAGGCTCCTGCATAGAATATTGTCTTGAGGAATCATAAGATGAATTTCTCACTAAGAGAAACTCTTTATCTCTTCTTGGAATTCATCCTGCAGAATCACTTGTCCTTAGGTCAGCTCTGTCTGCCACTCAGGAAATTTTTATATTGAATAAAGCCCAACTGCAGTGCTGGTGAGTCAGAGACCAATGGGAGAGCTCTGTCATTGCTAAGTTAATTCCTCTATAGCTCTATACCTCAGTAATTACTGTTAATTATGTCAGCAAACCCTTTATTGTTTTACTTCGTGGGTTTTTTTTTTTTAGCTAGGAAGTCATCTGCTTTACATTATGAATGCTAGGGTACACTGAAAGTGACAGGAAGTCAATTTTATAATTTAAATAACCTACGCTTGGGCATGACCAGAACACCTGAATTCACATACAACGAATCCATCACACAGTGCTGCCCAAAGAGCTATTATCTAGCAGCTGAGTGCTGGAGATGAACTAATCTTTTAAATCCTTCGAGAAAAATTCCCAGGGTGTGGTTTCTCCACTCAACGGTGTGCCCAGTGATAGCAACTGAGGAATGTACAAACAGCATTTTTGGACCAAAATGTCAGACTTGAGATGTCCCCGTCTGTGATGAGCCTCTTATTTGCTAAACACATCCTCTCTGGCCCTGAATGAGGGCTGAGGTTCAATGGGACAGTGGAAGGGCCACAGCAGAGGTGCCTAACACGCACTCTGACACGACATTATTCATAAGTTGCACACCGGAACCTCCTGCTCCTCTGTGGTTTTTTATGACAGTGAATACCACCACAGTGCTTAGGGCTCTGTGCACTATGAAATGTGCTCGTAGTTCACCTACCAGACCAGGCTGCTCAAGCCATGCACATACAAGGACAGGCAATTTGTGAACCCTTGATGAATGTGAAAATGAGCAGCAAGGTTTAAACTTGACAAGTCAGGTATTCAATCTAATCCTTGATAAAAAGGGGCAAAATAATTTAAAAAACATTTGAGGTCACACATTGTTTCATTATTTACCAAAGGTACAGGTATGCCAAAATCAAACACTAAATGCCAGCCAGCAGTCCTTCAAAGTATAAATGTCCACTGTTAACTAAGGATGTGAGCAGACCCACTGGCATCAGTGGTTGGTCTCATGCACAGTTCAGTTCAGTTAATTTGCTAGATAGCCCTGTGACACCAAAACAGAAAAACAGAATTGTTTTTCAAAACAGGTCAGTTACAATCAAGGAAATATAAAAAGATCAAGGAGGTGCATGTTGCGTAACTACAGCTTAAGGAAAATATAGAAGAAAAAAAGGAAATGTCTCAGAATTTCCAATAAAAAATTTTACTTTTGTATTTCCAAGGGTGTTCTAAACCCACTGATTAGCAAACAACTCTGCCAGATTTAGTAGGAAGCCCACAGTTTCCTGAATCACACTGTTTTACAGTAGAATCCTAAACATGAGTGGGTGAAAAAGCTGAACACCTTAACGCAGTTTGTAATAATTAGGGACTTGCTCAGTACCTCATTAAGAATGTACTGGATTGTCTAGGCACTTTGCAGAATGAGGGCAAGGTAAAATATGATTCTGCCAGTGTTAAAGAAATCTGCCAACCTTTTATTCAAGAAGCTCCAATTACTCTATACATTGCAGCACACACTTAACATTTAGGAAAGGACACACCTTTGAATAGAGAAGATCTTTCTTTGACTAAGCTGTGTTAGAAGCAGTGTTAACAGAGACATAGCACTGTATGAATAAACTGAAGGTACATTTGAGTCCCAGCCTGATGCTAAAGACACCAGCCTCTGCATTTACTCTTGTTGCTTTTCTCCTCTGGTGTCAATGCCCCCTATGGTGGGCACAAACAGAGCAGGAAAGCTGGATGTGTGTTTTTTCACCTTCTCAGAGTAGAGAAAGTTTATAAAAGTAGGTATCGTATGTTTCCAATTTCATAGTATTAATACATAAAAATTAGTCAGAAATATTTATCACTGCAAGGCTTCCTTGTCTGTAAACTGTATTCATACGTACCCCCTCCAAACAGACCTGGTGAAGGTTTTTTTGAACTGTTTCTGTAGATGCTCAAGAGTTGAGGACATCAGAGAGCAGCCTTGCCAAAAAGTGTTTATGTGCTGACAAAGCTGTCAAACACTGTGGACAGATGTTCAGTAATTACTCTCTGAGTCCTCCATGCAAGCCTACATGCACAGCATACATATTCACTCCATGCTGCAGGTAACACTGTGTGGACACTGAAAACCTTTAGCAGAGAAATTTTCCAGCTTTCTGCTGCATTCTGTGAGAACTCTGTGTTTCTCACGAAAGCTATGAAAAACACTGCTATAGGTTTTGTAAACTAATTCTTCATCCTTGCACCTGTTGTTATTCGCAGAGTTGTTTTGGTATTCTGAAAAAAATATTTTCAAATAGCCTCCACCAATCATTCTGAGAGGTGGTGGGTCAAAGAACCAATCACTTTATGCCATCCTAGCGAGAAAGGGGATAAAAACCCATCCGTATATTAATAATAAATATTCTACTTTCCCTGATCTTGGTTGTGTCGTTTCTCGCCGTTCGCGGTACAACAGCGACAACACTGCCCCTCCTGAGCCTGGAGCTGTGTCTGGACCAGGCTGTATATTTATACACACAACACTTCCCACAGGTTAAGTACCTTGATCATTTTTTTCCATATCCCATTTTTTAGACCCTGAGGTCCCAAAACATAACATGGATCTTACTTCTTTTTCTTGCAATAGCTGTTCCTGGAAAAGCTTCCAGTGTCTCTGGCGGTGGTTCTCCCATTTCTCCAGCTGCGGCACCAAATTCTCCTGCCATTCCTCTTTCAGAAACTCACATTCTCTTACAGAGAGGCCGGTCACCACAGGCAGGGTCTGAAGAAACAGCTCCGTCACCAACTCTGCTAAAGCCTGGGAAGCTTTAGCGTACAGCTCCTAACAGAGGAACAGAGAGAGACAGAGAGAAACAGGTGACAAAGTGAACCTCCAGCCCTTTGGAGCTGTTCACTGCATGTTCTAATTTCTTAGTGAGGGAACCATGTGAATACACTAGGCTGGTGACCAACTCTTAGAGCTAAAATCCAATGCCACTAAGGCTGGAGTTAAAAAGACCAGGTTTTGTAGATGGAACAACTTAAATGTTTTGGTTCAAGCTACACAAGGCATCTAAAATGCAACAATGGCAAGAGTGCAGGAGACCCTGAACCCTAACTGTTGCTCACATGCGACTGCAATAGAAAAGAATATCCTGTTTTCCTGGTTATGGTAATATGTTATAAAAACATCTATTTGAAAAGTTGCTGTGGAAACAATCCGGTGTAGCACAACACCTCATAGGCACATTTTCACAGGTGCTGATATGAAATGAATGAAGAAAGAAGGAAGAGTTAAAAGGGACAGTACAGCTTTCAGCAAGACAAAAGTGACATTAGTCATGTCAATAGTTGGTACTTCAACATATGACACTCTCCAATACCTGAAGAACAAGATTATTCAAATTCACCCTCATGCAGAATAGTTTCAAGCCTAGGAAAACAAACATCTTCTGACAGTTTTAATGAAACTAGTCCCATATGAGCAGTTTTTAATTGCTGAGGCTGTTTCACTCACAAGAAGCATTGGGGTGATTTAGTCAGACGGCAGCCAAGCTAAAAGCTCTGTTCTAGTTTCACTGTCAAATACACAGTGGTGATAGGAGCTGTGTTGGCAAACTTGGTACAATTTGAGATAATTCCTAGGGAGAAGGAGTGGGGACAGGTAGCCTTCCCAGCTGAAAAGAGAACAAAAACACACTGGAAAGTCACATGGACACTGCAGTATTCCTGCAGGATGATGAGCTATTTTTGTGTGAGCTCCGCATGATCCTACCAGTCCAAAAAGCTTTACTGCCTAGCTGGGCTTTCATTTCAAACCAGTGTTAACTCTCTTGAAAACACATTTCTTTCTTTTCCTTAAAATATCGATAATATTTTTAAAACTCTTTTAAGGATTCCTGTTACAGGAACAAGTCAGGTCTTCTAGCTGCTGTCCTCTTTTAAATACAGCTTTAATTACAATTTCTTAGATGACCAAAATTTAGAACCTCTCACTAGAAACACAGGGATATTTATCTTGACGTCAAATATGTTGGCCTGCAGCTCATAGACAAGAAAAGTTCCAGAGGACTTTTTTTGGGGGGGGAGTGTGTAAGAGCCCATTCCAACTTCTAGATATTGAATCATAAAACAGAAAATACTAAAAAATAATATTAAAGAAAACTCCACAAAAACCAAAAGAGGATGTTAAAGTGCAAAGACAAGAACTCAGAAATAAAGGCCAGAACTTAGGTTGAATGTGAAATGTCGTTCTGTGCCCCCATAACGATAAATTTGGGGTTCATGTAATGTTTCCACAACACCTTTAACTGTTCCATGTTTAGGTTTATGAATGTCCTTTGAACTGATTGATTTCTAAAAAATATTTTATGTTTCTCATTTTTTGTAAAATATACAAGCTGTGCACTGAGTACTAAATTATTATTTTCCTCCTATGATCCCTGTAGGATGCTAATCACCATATTAATTAGCTGTTTCACAAACAATAAATATCTTAACAGCTCCCTGCAGTAACCTCTCCTTATGGATAAAATTGAGGCACAACACTACAAGACGTGTTCACTACACCTGAGAGATGAGCTGTCTCAGCTCCTTCCATTCTAACCTGTTTAAAGAAGGCAGGATTTTCAGAATCCAGCTCCCAGTGGCTTTCTTTAATCTCAGAGTATTCTGAATTCTTGCAAATTGGACTGTGGCTTCTTGAAACTGAGTACTGGGCATAAGTATGAGAATTAGTAGTCAAAGACCCACATAATATCTAATTTCTACTACTTTTCCCATTTCTAGTGATTGCTTACAATCTAGACATGACAGCATCATTAAGGTAACATTTGCATCCTATGCTGAAGGATTATTGCCCCTACTCCTTCATTATTATACTTAGAAGTTCCTGTTAAAACAAGAGGCAGGATTTATAGCATCCTAATCATCTGTGTAGTTGTGGGCCTGGCTTAGCTTGGCAAAAGCAATGCCAAATGGTTTGTTTGAATTCTCTCTTCTGCTGCTATTTTAAAATCCGAGTCTTCAAGTTCTCAGATTTAACATAAAGATACCAAATTTCTAATCTACATATCCCATACAACATTTAAAGAATAATGGTTCTATCTCTGTAAACCATCTCTCCTCTGAGCTTTACCAGCCTTTCAGGACAAGTTAATTCTCCTGCCTTTACTGGGTGTTCAGTGATACAAGAATTTCTGTTGGGTCTGAAGTAGTTCAGAGGCAGTCTAGAGGAGTCTGTGGCATTTCTACTGCAGTATCAAAAGATCTCAGGCAGGGTGTTAAGGAATCCTTAAACAATGGCAGCTAAATCCCTTTTGAACACATTTTGCTGTAGAACTGGTAGCGTTCTCCTGGCATGCTCACAGCTCTGTGTTATTATTTACTAGGAAATACTTTGCACAGAACAAAAATATGGTATTTTGTTCCTTGTTTTCAATGCCATTTTGTTCTGCTTGTACCCCCTGCATCTTCAAATTATACTGCATACCTACCTTTGGCACTACCACAGTGGAGACATAGTTACTGAAGAAAAATGTGATTAGGTCCTGTTCCCACAAAATTACTTACCTACATCACCTCATTAATGTGAAGGGCCAAATCACACGGACATCAGAGCCCAGGCAGTCCTTGCATGCCAGACCTAAGAGGACAGCATGCTGTACCCCGAGGCCATACCACAGGGACAATACAGTGGCCATGCTGTTTAACGCAGAGCTTGAAAAAATGTGGTGGAATGGCCTTTTAAAATTTGGTAGGGGAAATACTAAGTCTACATTTAGGAAAGACTGCAGATGTGATTGAATTCTACCCAGCGACTCAAGCTAACAAAACAGTTCAAAACTATTTGTACTCTAAGGAATGCACTTGATTTCAAACTGCAATAAAGTCTGTGAGGATGGATGGCACACTATGTATTATAAAAGTTATTTTCCACAGGAAAGAAAAGGAAAATCAGTACTGCCTCCAGGATCTTATTTTTGGACTAGAGCCTCTACAAATATTTTTTTACAAGCTTCCTGATATGCCATCTCTTGTTTTTAGAGCTTTGACTTAATGAAATTTATTCAAATTGATTCCATTAATAGAACAGCTGATTGCAGGATTGTATGAACCTGTTTGTAGTACCTGGCAGTCAATCTCAGAGCTTTTAAAAAAATCCCCAGAGAAATACATCAAGCATAAAGAAATACCATGGGGTATACATGGAAATAAAATGGGCTTAGATTAAAATGCTGAACGCACCTGAATTTTAAACAAGGCAGTAAATATATAATTTTGTCAAAAACCAGGGGAAATACATAGCTTATCAGATTTCACTCAAAGAACAATATTAATTCTCCCCCTTAAACCTAAATGATTAAAAGGCTTCTACATATAGATGAGTGAATAGTGAAATTGTGAAGCAGGAAAATGTATTTAGAAAGATTGGTTGTAGTTTATTTTACATGCCAGCCACTGAAAAGTATGTATTATCTCAATGAGGCAACTGAACAGCTATTTGTTAACTTGTGATAGAACATTTTGTTAAAGAAATTGAAGTATCTGATTAAAGCTGTAGAACACTGTTGCATGTGCCCCCAGAAGCTCAGTGGCTAGGACACCTGGTTAGGAGGTAAGAGATTCATCTCCCAGCCCATACTGTATCTTACTAAGGACAGAGATTCAATACTCAGATCATACATCCCATAAACGCATCAAAAATTCTGGGACACTGGACACACACACCACTGGCCACTAGAAGATACTTCACATACATTCAGAAGATACACCCACTCTAAATGGGTAAAAGCTGATTGCATGCATTTCTCTCTTCCATGTGAAGCATTCTGGAACGCCAGTTGGAAAATGAAAACACTACCTGCTTTTAAGCATCCTAACATCAATAAAACACAGTGAAATTGAAGTCATCCTTAGCACAAGTTAATAAAAAAGACCCACTTCTTGATTTCCATGCATTCGTGCATTTAAAATGGAGGTTTATTGAAATTTCAGTCCTGCCCCCTCACTGGTCTTTGATTTATTCAGGAGACAGTTTCAATCTTCTCTTCTAGTACTCCCTTTTTAGAAAAGTGCCTTTGTGGATAAGGATATGTCCTTCAAGACATCTAACTATTAACAAATTGTGAATCCATATAGTGCTAAAATACATTTCCTTATGCAGTAAGGCAAGAGGAAAACTTCAGAATGAAGGCTACCCGTATCAGACATCTTTTACCAGCTCTGACTGAAGTGACCAAAATGAATCTAACAGTGCCCAAACCCAGAACTAGAATGAGCTCGCATGGTAGGAGTTCACAACTTTAGTCTATCAGATGATGTTATCTTTTTGGGGTAAGTCACAGAGCAAAAATTTCAAAGTCAGCCTTTGAGGTGGAGATCTCTTGATAGGGATTTCCACCTGAGACAAACTGAGTGACTCCCCTTAAAAAGATGCCAGCTCTTGGTATCCAGAAATGCAGTCCAGCATCCCTAACCATATCTCATGTTAACCAAATTACATAAGCAAAATAATGAAAGAGTAAGTCTGTGAGGATCTGTACCTTTTATCTTGTCAAAAATATTTTTTCTCCCTTTTATTAACAAAGGAAAAAATCAAATACTTTCCCTTCAACTCATGTTTATGTCTACCCATTCATAAAATGTCTACTACCTTGCCCACTGATAACACTCATGACTTAATAGCTTTTAGTCTAAATTCCTGTGCATTTCATTCCTCTGTCAAGTCAAATGACATAACATTCTGGTGAACTACTATCAGCAAAGGGGAATTATAAATGACAATAAATTGTGTTTTTACGGTTTTGAAATAAAGGCAGAGGAAAAAGACCTATCTTACCATGTACTATGTAATTCCTAGCTCTTAATTGATTTCCTTTGTGCAATCTGCACGTCTGTTTTCTTACTAATGAACTGTTATCCCCCAACCTCTTCAGTTCTCCTTTCCCTACTGAAATACACGGGTAGTTCACAAAAAAAAAAAAAAAAAAAAAAGAAAAAAAAGAGGAGAAAGATTAGAGATTGGTGACTATCTGATATGCTGAACTTGAGACGGACTTGAGATAGCCATTAATCTTTTCAAGAGAAACAGAAGAGGATATGCTGGGGCAGGGAATGGGGTGGGTGGTGTGTTATTGCTGCCATGTAAAAGAAAATTAGGGTAAAAATTTTGTAACTGAAAAGTTACCCAAGCCAATACAAAACTGTTACTGCAGCACAAAATCACTTGTACACAGCATAACTCTGCAGAGCCTGCTCATGAAAATAATAGGCTGAGCCATTCAATTAGCTCTGCACAATTTTTCCTTCGGTTATGATATACTATGATAATCAAAATCATTTACCCCCATTCTTCAACATGCATTTCAAAAATTAGTTATGGAGCCTGTGTCTAGATACAGACTATTCACCTACAGCACACTATTTTAATCCACTAGTGTGCCTGAAAAGTCCTACACTATCCTACAAATATAACTCATTCATTCACTTCAGGCATCAACAGATTCCATTGACCTTGGTTAAATCATTTTAATTGATTTATTCATGCGTACACAAAACAAACCTACTCAATTATTCTATGCAAACACAGTCAGCTTCCAGATCATTGAATTTTCACATACTTATTCACCAATTTGGATAATTCTTCAATGTACTGTAGCAGTACAGACTTCCCTAGTGCTAGAAGGTTATATAAATCTATCTTGATGAACACACAATCTGTTTAAAAGGTGAAAAATGAAAAAATGAGAAAGGCATATAAATTTGATAAGAGCTTAGAAGAATACTGTGAGAACAAAGTAAGGATCTTCTTCGACAAGGGAGTGGCACTTATAGGTTAGTGCTATCTTTTCTTTTGTCCCTAGAATATTCCCTGGTTCCCTGTTCAGTCACACGGTGACCTCTTCCTTATACTTTAGTATCACCTTTTTCATTGAGATCATCTTTCAACTTCTTCATTTGCAAGGCAAATTACTATCAGTTAAGCTTCAGCGAGTGCAGAGCTTCCAGAAAGGCAACATCAAGCTTTGCAGTGTTTACAGAAGTGCCCAAACTAGCTGGTTCTACAAAGGACTAAGGTGCAAAACCAGTGGGAACATAGGTCTTGTAGCATAGAACTGACTACTGCCATGTGAGGCTTGCTGGTACCCAGCTTGTTAATGTCTACTTGTTTAAGTCTACTTGAGCTGCAGTCACACAACTGCACAGTGAAGCATCTCAAATCTCTGTCATCTTCCCACTGCTACCTTGCCTTCCCCATTAGCAGCAGCAGCTTCTCCCTATGACAAACCTGGAGCAATTAAGTGCAGAGACAAAGTCCTGCTGCCCAGGGAAAGACTTCTGCTAGTACAAGCTGCACTTCTGCTCTGGATGTGTGGTGGAGCAGAGAGAGAAGCAAAAGCACTGTGTTTGTGAGATGCACCTCCTTCCTTTAACAGCAAGTCTGCTTTTGCTTTTATGCCCCCAGTAAAGAAAAACGTGTAACTACTGCACTTTCCTCAGCTGTAGAAGTCAGAACAGCCCCATTTACCTTCAGTGGGGCTATGCTTCTTTGTATTATCTCCTCTTTTTAGCTTACAAGGTATATTCAAAAGCAGCCTCCTCTCCTAGGACAGTTTGTAGTATCTGTACTTGGGGTTAAGGGGAGAAAGTGCAGTTGTTCATTATACTAAATATCACAGTAAAAACTTTTTTTACAGAAAAAAAGTGGAAATTAAGATTTGTGGACCCTCATTTAACAGAGGCCAATTGAATCACAGTACTTGCATTTTTTCACATCTGACAGTGTTTGTTTGGGTCTAGTCATAGGAGAACAGCTGTAATATGGAATATAATGGCCTAGAGCTGGGTGAATTGGCAGAGTTCAAGTTTGTGCAGTTCTCCTGGCAACCCGGCAATTCTAGAAAAACTTGATTCACCCAAACCAATCTTTCTTTAGTAGGAAAGAAAACTTAGCTTAGTGCTGAAAGAAACAGGATTTTCAGTCCGGTCTTTGTGTTACTAAAGCAGAGTACACAATTAAGGAAAGCAATATAATTTAAAAAATTAGGTGGAACTGTGCAGGATAAAAAAAAAAATGGTTTATTCTCCAGACTTCACGTGAATTGAAGAAGGGGATGGAAAAATTAGTAACTATGGGTGATGAACTGAGCACAGTAATATCAGCAAACATGTTGAGTTTTCTTATATTACATAGCTTTGTACAATTAATCTACTCTGATTCACTGGAATATCCTTCCAAGCAAACCTTTCCTTTCTCCAAAGCAGTAATTTTTCTCAAATTGTCTGTTGCTTGCGTTGTTACATAAAACCATGGCAAAACCATTTGTTCTAAATACAGTGGCCTTGTTTTTTTTTATCAAATGAATTTGAAAAAGTGCATGTGGATTAGTGCTAATTAAGACTGTATGGGTATATTACCCTTATGTGATAGGGACCACGAGTTTCTACAACATCCTGATCTGGTTATAATTAATCATGACAAGGATCCTGTTAAGCTGAAAGTGATTAGTTCCAGCCTAATTAAAGGTCACTACTGACTACGGTTTTGGGCTTCACCAGATAGATCATGTTATTATATTTTTTCAGCACAGACAGAAAATAATTAAAGATGATACAAAAGCATGAAGCACCTAGAATTTTCCAAATCAGTAACAAAAAGCCGTGTAAAAATATTGCTTACACCAAAGATCTGAACCTATTTCAGGGAACTAACTAGAGTCAAAAGAATTTCTCTGTGAGAAAAAGAGATGGAAAGACTGTATCTAGAGATGTAGTGAAGTTCACTAAGAATAGTATCACCCAGCTATAGTGCAGAAGAGACAATTATGCCATGTAAATTACATCTCCCTTCTGGTAGTAATGGCAGATATTGTATGCTCTCAATATTACTGCAGCCTTGTCAGCCACCCAGGCAGCACGTTTTTGCAGACCATGCAGGCATTTTCTGACTAATATGAGGTTATGAAACATAGTGTTTTGGGAAGATAATGGAAAAGGCGAGCTGATATGGAAGATTGTCCTGCCTCCATCTTTTGCTTTGCCAGCCTAGCTTTCTGGAGCTGCAACCCCTGGAGCTCATCTTTCCTACAGTTCCCCAGTCGTCTCTGAGGCCTGACACTGTAGTGGGGTTAGACGATCTCAAAATTAATTTAGCAAATGACATTTATCACTAGAAGTGGCACCTTGTAGAGATTGGCAACAGCCTCTGTGCTCTCGCAGTCGTCCTCCTCCTCCAGATGCCACTGTGCTTGCCAGTGTTTCTCTATCAGCTCATGGTAAGCCTGAAAGAAACATAGTAGGTATATTTAAACAGCTGAAAAGATCTTAATATTGTGATCCTCCTCTTTCCTTCCTTGATGCCCTTCCCATGTATCACTACAAGAGCAGTTGTTTACCTGGAACCATGACTCAGAGGGAAATCAAACTTGCTTTACCAACTTAATTTGAGCTTACGCAGTCTTGAGCACAAAATTCCTTAGCCTCAGCAATATGGGGTTAAATAATATGTACATACTAGTGCAAAACACGTGAAATGATCTGATTTGAAATCTGCTTTCCAGTGTATGCATATCACTACATCATAGCCAGTACTATGAGGTGCAGAACAGCCACCTGACATCATCATGAGAGACCTGAGTTACAGCTGTATCACACTGTAAAGGGCTTTTGCACTGGGGTTGGTCACCATGTCCCATGGTGGCTCCTAAAAGGCTGATCTATGACTTGGTCCTGACTTGGTCCTTGGCCACAGTTTTAAGAGGGATGCAGTTTTTATCTTCAAGAGAGGACTTTGACTGTGGATGTGTTCGCAGGCTCATGGAAGACTGTATTTCACAGAAAAAGTCTATCTCAATCTATAGACTAATGAATAGCATTATACATAAATATTCCATATTTTGATTTAAACTGCCAAGTGCTCCCTTTCGTTACCATGGTAAATACGGCCTTCTTCATTAGGTTTGTCTATAGAGCTCTTCTAAAGAGGTCCAAAGTGCCCATAAACTCTTCATGTACAGATCATTCTTGTAGAGGCAGATTTGAAAGTTCACACATCTCATGGAGTCATACTTTACGACAGAATTTGACAAATTAACTGCTATAACTTATATGTCCACAGTGGGTAGGCAGAGCCAGGCTGGGTTACTGTAACTGACACTTTATGGTTTGCGTTCTTCATTGATCATTCCTGTATTCTCTGCCAGTAAATGACAAAACTAAAATGCTCCTTTTTCAACAGAAACATAGATGAAGGAGACAGAATGATGCAGGAACTCTAACCTTTACTATGTATCTCATTCTCTCTTATAAAAGAATTGGATCTGCAGCTACTAAATCATTATCACCCTACTAGTGTTTAGAACAATCTGATGTGAATGAAGTTTATTGCAAAATCCACCATCATAACTGGCAACCACTTAAAATTCAGCAGAAAGGTCAGTTACTGGCAAGGCTGCTACCGTGCTGGTGTGAGCCCCTTGATGAGCTGAAGGGAGAAAGGCAGAGAAAAGAAGTGGATTTTATGTGTACAGCTCTGGGCTCATGGCGACACTTTGGAACCAATTCCTTTACTGTTGGGCTGGCTGTGAAATTATGAAACAAACGTAAAACAGCTCCTCAGTGCCAAGTGGATTGTTCTCACAAAATAATTACTGGACTATTTAAGTCAAACCACGGGAGGTGCAGGTATATAGAAACTTTTTTTATTCCTCAAAGAGTTTCTGCACTTAAGACCCCATCTGTTCTGGGACAAAAGACTCTCCCACTGTGGCAGCAGAAAGGCTTACATTTCTGACTTTCATAATTTGTACACAGGCATTTCATAATCCTAAAACTCAGCTGTGTTCTATCCTGCAGCATGAAGTGCAAGTTGCCCCTCTCTCCTCAGCCTGTCATGAGCAGATCCTTAGTCTACAGTTTAACTAAGCCTACTCGACAGCTTTCTGAGGTGTACAGAATAGAGCATCTCTTGCACAAAGCTGCGTGGCTCTACCTTTGCAGGGAAGGGGTCTTAATGCAAAATTTCTAAGCTTTCTTCAGTGAATACGGGATGTGCCCAAGAGTTTCCAACAATGTGTAAGAGGAAAATACATTCACAAGTGCACACTGGCTACAAAAATGTATGACTGAACTATTTGTCGCAAGTTTTGAAAAGCCAAAGATGTAAAAAGTGCTCTACTTGTTTTGAAGTGAGGTGTTGCCAGGCAGGTGTGTGTACAGAAACAGTAACTGCATGATCCAATTCATACAATATAATTAAAGAATATGGCCCTGAGGTGCAAAATCGCAGTGTTAAGATAAATAAATTTTGACAGTTTGCTGCAGTTGGAATCTGGGTCTTCTCATACAGTAATTTTATCTAAGTTATTAGATTTCATCAAAAGTTTAATGCTGCTGGATGTAAGCACTTTCACCTTAAATTATTTCTTTTCATGAAAATTGAGGATTGGGGTTTTTTTTAAATTCTTAATAACTTGGGTTTGCAGTTCTCAGCAGTTATTCGAATTTTGTGGCTCTCAGCATTTACAGCTAAGAACTCTGATTTTGCATATCATTTGGAACAATAACAAATCTCTATAGAAAATATGACCAAGGAAACATTACACTGGGCATTGTATACCGTATTAAATTATCAACTGCAAACCTTCTCTAAGGCATCCTGCCTTAGATCATAATTAGTTTTTCCTCTGCTTCTGTGAAATTTGCTAATTCTTTCGAGCCTCGGTAACCCCACTCATAGAGAAGCAATTAGATCAGTGCAGACTGTTTTCTTCTGTAATGCAGGCCGGACACTTTCCTCCAGAGATTTCCTGTCTTGAAGCAAACACATGGTATCTAAGTAAAAGACGTTTTCTACAAAACATGCAATCTTGCATTAACCCCGCTGGCATTCTGTTCCAATGCAATAACACCAACACTGCAGGAAAAGCTGTGGCAACATGGGTTCTGACCCTGTCCACCTGTGCTGCTGCACATGATTCTCATGAGGACTCAAAATTCCCAGTTTTATGGAACTGGGAGAAATATGCAAAACATTTGGCCTTAAAAACTAATAGAACAGTGAAAATAAGCTTTTACATTCTCACCTTGAGAAAATTATTAACATCTTCAGTAAGAAAAGCTTTTCTAAGGAGACTCTCTTTTTCAGCTTCCTGTCTGCGTTTGAACTCTTCCATCTTCTTTGCACGGCACTCCAGCCGTTTCAAGATCAGGTCTTTACTTTGTTGCATGCATTCTGGAACATAAACCACAAACAATTAGGTAACACAACTCCACAGGGAGAAAGCAGCATCTGCTACTGTCACACAACATAAGCTCACAGAAATCTGCTAGTGAGCGAAATAGACAAGTAATCACCACGCAGGATTTGAAATTTGCTTCTTACCTAGATTGTTACATGGCACTTAAATCTATCAGGTTTTTGGATTGCTACCATCCTGCACCCTCCCTTCCACTGGTGCTGCTGTTTATGCAAAGGCAGCGTGTTAGTTCGAGAAACAGATTCCCTCCTGCAGCACCCCAAACCTTCCCCTCCTCCTTCAGGAAGGTCGGTAAGTGGCTGATTATCTAATTGCAGATATGCAAATGCTGCTGCAAGGACAGGGGCAGTAACATATGGTGGGGAGAAAAGGTCTAAAGCAGTGTTAGTTCAGATTAGCTTGAACTGGCATGCAGCCATACATACCAGACTTCTGAAGTGACTCATCCAAGAACCTGCAGTAAAAGTTGCCAAGGTCCCTTCAATTCTGTGCTAGTAACGTGAACTATTTAGGAATAAATTCCTTCCCCCTTCATTCCCCCTGTAGCTCCAAGTGATATATAAATTCATGAGTCTATTTGGATCCTTGGCTGCTGAGTGGAATTGGTGCTTTAAATGTTCTGCCACTTCATGTCTCATTGCCTGTCTACCTAAGAAGAATTTTATTCATTTCCCCCACTTGCCCTACCCCAGAGCCATACTTCACTCCTGACACAAGCAGCTAAACGGGAATGCAAAAGAACAGTTACCTGTGGCTACTGTTCTGCCACTACAGTAAGCTGCTTTAACTACGAGAAATTATTTTGTAGAGAAACAAAAGGAGCACAGTACTGCAGCACCAAGAATGTTATTTATTCCCCATGCTAATTTATTGTGCTTATCCACAGGCTGATGATGCACTGACAGAACACTTGAGAGTGCACCAAAAGTACAGGAAAGCCTGTAATAAAAATATCACTCAAATAAATGTAGCAGTATTTTACTTTTAAACACTACTTGATTCTTTATTACTTCCTTGTTTTGTATCTTAGGAGCATAGTCTTGCCGGCTTTGTGCTCTGTTTGTGAATTATAGGTATGGTTTAACTTTTGTATTTAGGAACTCATAAGAAAGGTCAGCATAAGACTCTATTGGGATAAATGTTGCACTGGAGATAATTTTTTTTAAAGCACATTTCATTTCTATCTGAAACCAGGAGGTTGATAACGTTCTTCTGCACAGGATGTACCAACTATAATAAATAGCTATATATAATTATAAATACCTATTTTGCATAAAATCAAGGCCTTGACAGAGGTATTTTTGCTTTGGAAAAAGTGAAAATTGACAAAAAGAAGGAAAAATCACCCAGAGACACCCACTTATGCTTAAAGAATGTTAGTGGCTGAACCTGTGCAAAAACTATGAACTAGGCATAGACAGTTTTAGAAGCAAACATCCATTAAATAAACTGTATCACAATATACATGTATTTGTGAATATCAGCAAACTGTTCACACAGCTAGATGTTCTGAAAGTGGAGCAAGCCTGCAGCACTTTCTGTGATGAAATAACTGGCTCGGTAGATGACAGAAGAGTGGTGGATATTGGCTGCCTTGACTTCAGCAAGGTTTTTGATGCAGTCTCCTGACAGATCTTCACAGAGAAGAGGATGGATGAGCAGACAGTGAGATAGACTGAAAACCTGCTCAAAGTCCACCTGGAAGCCAGTAACTACTGGTGTACCCCAGGGGTCAATACTGAGTGCAATCCTGCTCAGTAGCTTCATTAATGACCTGGATGATGGGGCAGAGTGCAAATTTATTAAGTCTCCAGAGGTCACAAAAAATGGGAGGAGTAGCTGATACACCACATCTGGTTGTGCTTCCATCCACAGGGCACTCGACAACCTGAAGAAACAGGCTGACGCAAATCTCCTGAAGTTTAACAATGGGAAGTGCAAGGTGCTGCACCAGGGGAGGAACAACTCCAGGCACAAGCACATGCTGGGGACCACCCAGCTGGAAAGCAGCTTGGCTGGAAAGGACCTGGGGTTCTGGTGGACACCAGGTTGAACATAAGACAGCAGGTAGAGGGAGGCGATCCTTTCCCTCCATTCAGGTCTGGTTAGGCCACACCTGGAGTGCTGTGTCCAATTCTGGGCTCCACAGTACAAGAGAGACATGGAGATACTGAAGAGAGTTCAACAAAGATGACGAATGGGCTGGAGCATGTCTCCTATGAGAGAAAGCTGAGAGAGCTGGGGCTATTCAGCCTGGAGAAGAGAAGGCTCAGGGGGGATCTGAGAATGTATATAAACACCTGGAGAGTGGGTACAAAGAAGACAGAGCCAGACTCCTTTCTGTAGTGCCCAATGAAAGGACCAGAAGCAGCTGCCAGAAACTGAAACACAGGAGGTTTCTTTCACCATGAGGATGATCGAGCACTAGAACAGGTGGCCCAGGTGGAGTCTCCATTCCTGGAGACAGAAGCTGTCTGGACATGACGCTGGGCAAGCAGCAGTAGCTCAGCCTGCTTGAGCAGACAGGGTGGACCATGCGACCTCCAGAAGTTCTTTCAACCTTAACCATTTTGTGATTCTGTGAATTTATGACTGTCAGATAAGGCACTATTTATCAACACTAAGCCTGAAGCGAGTGAGCAGCACTACAGCAAGAACATATTGCAAAAAGACTGCATTCATTCAGTTCACTGAACTCTAAACCTAATGCCATTTTGCTATGAAAATTTTCTTTAAATGTGTCCAAAAGTAGCAGAAATGGTTCTGGAAATTGTGTTCAAGTAGTTCTCATTATTTTCCTTCTGACCAAATGTTTACTGTAATTTCCTGCGAGTGCTGATGGGAGGCACTGAGCCCTGAAAGAAGCTGGGGGTGTATTTCTCAACATACTGGGCAGTAGGTAACATACAAAATGACACACGGAGAATCTTAAATCAGTGGGTCAGTCAGCTTAGACTTTGTCATAATTGGTACTTTTCAGATAAGCAATGTGAAGAGGCGTAAAAGGAAAAGACTTAATTTTAAAAAGATTTTAGTCTAATATAATAAAAGAGAGAGTTATATGAAGTTCATAATCTTTAACATTATCTTTTCACAAGAGTGATACTACAACTGCTTTATATATAGTGCAACTGCTTCTGGCTTCACATGCTAGCAGGAGATCATAAGACAGTGTCTTACATCAGCCAGTATCACCAGCAGTGCCAAGGATGTGAACAGCAAATGGAGAAATATCACAAATACTTGTAGCAAGTGTGATTCTTCTTCTATATTCAAATTAATGAAATTAGATTATGTGAACTGTAGAGTAAGTTCCTAGTAATAGCTGAAACAAGATATAAAAGGCCTAAAGTCAAAGTTCCCATTCCAAACACAGACCCTCCAGAATAAAACTGATCTCGGTCAATTCATCAATATCTTTTTAAAAGAGAGGGGTATAGGGCTGAAGCTGTAAATTTTTTACTCTTTAATAAAATGAGAACTCATGTAAGTCATGAGCTCCAGTCTAAGTACTCACCATTACTGTAATGTGCCAGCTGTTCCCAGAAGGCCTTGTGCAGATCTGTTAGAAGTTCTTCTTTTTGTCGGACTGAAAGATTATTCTTTACAGTTAAATGGTCCAGAATATTTGACACAATATTTAAACTACCCTTACACTCTTCTGGTATAGAGGACTTCAGTGAATCGATGATTTTCACCATAAGCTCCCAGCTGAATAACCTTTCCTGAATGTCCTAAACCAAACATAAAGTCCTCTTTAGAAACCAAGAATGCGTCTTTGGTTGTGCTTTTCTTTCATTGAATTATTCATTCCCAAACCATGAAGAAAACCACAGAAGCTTCTCAAAATCATGTGAATAACCATCTTCATGTACTTAAATACTTCTGAAAGTCTTGATCAGTGCAGGCTAGTAGTGGGTATATCGTACTTTCAGTTGCAAGAGCTAATCTAAAATTATTGGTGTTTTTCATTATTTGTAGCTGTCGAGAAGACATTAAGTCTGGAAAAGACAACAGCCTTGCAGAACAAACTTAAATACTCAAGGAGGATAAATGGACAGAAGAGAACATGGAAGTCCTGGACCTCTTTTCAAGATACTATATGGCACACCAGCACAAGTCCTCATTTGAAACGAGGACACATACCGGATTCTTATAATGCTGTGATTCCTTCAAATACACTGTCAGACAGAGTTCAATACATATACTAAAAATTAGTATAATTGCCTATGGCCTAGCAGCTTTCATTGCACTATTAAAGAAGCAGCCCATGATCACAGTAACGAAAGATTTCCTGGGTGAAAGTGCAGATGCTTTAAATAATGCTGCAAGGTTAGAAAGTCTGACAATGCAGTGCCAAGTTAACAGCTGGACTTGATCTTAAGGGTCTTCCCCAACCCAAATGATTCCATGATTCTCTGATCTACTGTAATTAACAGAAATGTACCTACAAGGACCTCTGCAATGAGATTTCAACATCATCACAGTAGTGACTTCAGGTAGGAATATCTCCTGTATCTGTATCCAGACATCTTATCTGTAGTCTGCCCATCTGAAGGAACTTATTGTACAGCAGCCCAGTTTGAGTCAAGAGGGACAAGCAGCAAAGACTTTTTTCACACCTGGCCAGCTCAGTCTACTTAGATGCTCCAATGCAAAACTAACAAGCTAATAATTACCTTATCTGTTTATACTCAAAATTACTAATAAATGCAGTGATTCCAATTTTATGTTAATCTATAAATTACATGTAACTCTTTCAGTATATCCTGTGCAAAAAATAATAAAGGATCTGTTAGATTTCACACAACATAAAGCACAGTGCTTGTGCATTTATGAACACAGTTTTTCCCTCTTGAGACCACGTCACTAAGAGCTGATAAGAATTTTCAGTTCCAATTAAAGTCACAGAACACACAGAATCACCCTCAAATTTAAATTAGGATTTGTCAATCAAAGTGGAATAAATGCTTTGAAAGAAAAAGAAATGTCATAATGCCCACAGTAACGAGTCTCCATTATTAGATCTGGTGATCTCGCTCCTGGTTCACCAGCTGCATTAATAATACTTTTTCCTAATGTGACTACCTAGGTGGTATTCTGAGAATTGGCACTCAAGTGCAGAGAGTTCACCCTCCTGTGAGTTTTCCTAAACTGCAATGGAAGTTGAGCTCTTTGCAAAAAAGCTCAAAGAGACAACTGGATTCAGCAGTCTATATCACTCCTCAGGCAGGACTGACAAACTCTGTGCACTGACATAATTATTTCTGTTCAGATTGACTAAATCTCTCTCAACTTTTATTTCTTTTTCTACTTTACCATCGCCTGCAAGTCTTGAGATTCACTTAACAAGCTTTCTACTGCAATCATCTTCTCAGTCACATCCATCATTATCTTTGTTGCTTTGGCACTTGAGCATTTTGATTGGTCCAAAAAAGCCTGCTGGGCTTTGTCAGTCTGCTTCCAGAAAGCTTCCATCTGTGGAATATGAATCAAAAAATCAAAAAACAACCCATGTTCCCTCATTAATCATCTGGTATTTCATTACAGAAAGAGGCATATACATGAGTCTACTGAGAAACAAGTCACTGAGATTACAGACAGCTCTCAGTATTAGTTACACTGAACAATTTGGAAAGCTAAAGAGACTAGTATATATTATATATATATATAATATATATATATTATATATTGGTGGTGGCACATAACCAATAGGTCAAATCTGACCTTTTAAAATAACTGTAGTTTTTCTTTTTAACTAGCTAAGAATTTGTTAATTCTCTACATATTGCATCTATAAAAGCCTACTAGGTTTTTAGTATTGATGGTAAAAACATAAAAGAATAACTACAGCCCTTTTATTCTGGGAAGTTTATTTAGCTGTAGGAGCAGGTATTCTAGTCAAACAACATTTTTATAAAAAAAGAAAAACTAAAAATTATTACTTTTTACACCATCAAAGCCTTTCAAAGCCAGATGCTACATAAGCACTTCATTGGCTGGAATTAAGTACTTTATGCAGTGTCAGCACAGTGTATGCGCCAGTTCTGACAGATTATTGCATGGACAATCCCTAATTTTAGGTTCTGATTCCACAAATATGATTGTGCACAACTGTGAATATTCTGTAATCTGGGGGATTACTCGTACACATAAATGTAAGAAAATGCATCCACCACCAAGATTTCTATTAAGTATTCATCAGTTTTGGAAAAAAATTTGATTATGGCATCTGTGAGTATGGCAAAAACTCCTTTATATTCTCAGGGAAGACTGGATTAGTGGAAGGTACTGATCTATACAAATCTGCATAGAGGGAAATTATTTTCAGTATGATGAAAAGCATCTGCAGGCACAAGAGTGACAGACTCACTGAAGGATGATTGCTGCTGGTGAATAAATGCCTCATGTTGCTCAGCAAGGTTGCCAGCAATTCTTTTTACGTGACTAACTCTGGAAAACTCTAAACAATCAATTTTCCACTGAGCAAAGTTAAAGTGCAAAAGAAACTTGACACAGATGTCCCAATGTTACCAAGACTTCCACTATAAAGTGAAGGGCTTAGAGAATCAAAAGAAAGCTGAGAAAATTCCCAGTGAAACACTTAAGCACCAGACATTAAAAAATGTTAACTCCTGTATGAAAAAGGCCCAAGGCTGAGGTGATGGGCTGTTTGGCCCAGGGCTGAAGTGCCACAGTCAGTCAGCACAGGCAGCTCACAGAGCTGTCACTCTCATTTTCATCAGCAGTCAATTTCCTCAAACTTCAAAAACAGGCTGGGAAGAATATTACTCAGTTTACTGGAAAATAATACATAGAATGTTCTTAACCTCCAGTTTTCTAGCCTGAAAGCTATTCTGAGACAGTGAACATACTTTAGAGAAAAAAAAATCTTTACTTTGAAAATCAAACGCCTGCTATCAAAATGTACTTTTACATCAAAAAAATGTACATATATTCTCATGTGGAAAGTTGCTAAAGAAAAATGCTTTGCTAAAGCAAATGCACAAAACATACTAAAACATTGCCCAGCAACTATATTCTTAGTACTTCTTTCAGCTGAAAAAAAAATTGTAGTCTCTTACTACTTTTTTACTCAGTTATGTGTAAACTTGACAAAAGCAAGGTGCTAGGATAAAATTCCTTAAAATCAGGCTATGCATAAGCTTGAAATAAATCTTACCATCAGACAAGCAGCAGACATTTCTCAGCTGATAAAACAGTAGTGTTTTACAAAATACATTAAAAATGTTTTATCTATAAAAAACATATTGGCACCCAAAGGTAGTTTGAAATATTTTGCTGGAGCAATGTAAAAATGTTTTCAGGACTCATACACATACAAAATACTAACTGTGGGCTACTCAACAAAACCATTGCACTAAAGAACTCGCCACCAAAAGAATAACATCGAAATAAAACTTTATAAAAAATTAGAAAGTTACATTATCTATTACGTGCTCAGAGTATTCCCTTTCTTTCCTTTCTAGGTCTTCTAGAGTCTGGTACTCTGAATTATGGGCTCCTGACATTTCAGTATTCTGGAGTCTAGAGTCAAGTTGTTTCTGTAATTCTTCAAAATCCTGAGGGAAAAAAATCAAGTGATTTGTTAAACAGAAAAACAGACATAAATTCTAAATTTGGGAGTGAATTTGTATGTCATTTCTGGCTCATGGCTAAGGAAGCTGAACAGGAGTGTTCAGAAAGTTCTGTCTCGTGGTAATGTGCCTTCTGTAGCAAGCAAGGAAATCTCCAGATATATGGCAGCTCTCAACTAAACTTAATACAAATACACACATTTCCACTAGGATGTGAGTACAATCAAGACCGTTGTCCATCTCCGCTAAATTCGAGTTTTAGTAGACACTGCTTCATGAGCTTTTATACTAATAAACCCTGGAATCTATCTACAAATATTTTTATTTTAGTGCATGTATCCCATCTTAAATGGCAGCTATGAGTGTACATGCTGTGTTTAAAAGCTCAGATAAATATGCAGGTGATAATCAGATAGTGATTCCTGCTGAGTGCTTGCACACATGGATGAACACACCTGTAATGCTCATGAGGGACAAATTATACGCTGCATGATTATATGAGGTTTTACAGTTTTTCAGTCCTTAGAAACCAGGGTGAATTTTTCTGAAAGCTGATGTTGCTAACAAATACTAGTCTGCTGCCATTGCTTAGCGAGTTGATACCAAAAAGGGCGATTCTTCCTTCGCTGCAACATGCCTTATATAGCAAGCATTGACTTCTAATACCACTTAGTTTTGTGTGTCGACTCATTAACTTGATATCCTTATGCCTTAAAGAAATGTAACCAGAGTCTAACAAGTTTCACTAACAATTTCATCAAAATCCCATGAATTTTTATGATGCAGAATTAAAAGAGGAAAACGCTGTCTGCAATAAAACATGTAACACTTCTACTTATCGCCAACATCTCTTTTACATGGTGGTCATAACCAGCCTCGTTCCTTGTATGATATCCCACCTCTAAGACTGTTGGGTTTACAAGATCTTTCTCTCCATCATACAGGACACAGAAACCCCACACTGGCACTTAAACAACTGGACTACTCCGGCAATTATTGCATCTAATAATCCAGATTTAGTCTTTGTCTTGCAGCACCTTAGTCAGGTGCATGAAGACACCGATGCCATCAAACTTCACTGGGGGTTAGGCTCTATCAGGAAACATGCCTATTCTGGATTAGCTCTGTTTATAATTTGCAGTCATTACCAGAAGCCCACCAGTAAAAGGATTTTGTACACCTAATCCCACTTTTCATCTAGTAAATACAATAAGCTTTAACACTAAACCTGAGAATTTAAGGCAGAAGAGTGCTTTAAGACAAAATGCATTCTGATATAAATTGTAAGGTACAACTACAGAGATGCCTTAGAGTAATTCACAGATCGTGAGACTGCACAAAGTAGTCAACAACTAGAGCTCACAAGATGATTGACTAATGCCTAGATGTGAAATTCCATCTACATGGAAGAAAAACATAATCAGTACTGTGATTACGCTGCTCTCAGTGCAAACATTCAAGACTTGGATTGGCAGGGCACTGGATAACCTCACATAAAGCCAAGCTTCCTATAGAAGGCTGGACCAGACAATCTCGAGATGTGCTTCTCAACCCAGATTTCTCTGTGACTCTAAACGGGAAAATGGAAAGTGGAACCAATAGCTCTCCTATTTTCTATAGTTTTGAAAAGATTTCTTTTCCTTGTAATAACCTTAAGAATCGTACTGTGACTCCATCTGAAATGTGTATTGACTGTCAATATATGTCTTCCAGTTCAGAAATGGCATATGGACTTTGATCTACATGAAAGAAAAAAGGATGATGAAGAAAACAAGTACATTTTCCCCTGATGAAAGCCTTGAGCTTCATACTACTACTTTATTTCCTGCTATTTTATTATCAGCAATGATACATGGGACCAAACAAAGCTCCTGATAATTAAGAAATTATTAAACCTGAGTGAATAAGGTTCAAAATGTTCTGTTTGCTTAAATGGATTCAACTACAAAATATTTTATCTTTAACAGATTACACAGATCACTTCATACAACAACAAAGAGAAAAAGCACACAGGGTAATGGAGAAAATCAACTAACAAGGGAGTTTCTTTGCATTTCTTCAGAAATAGATTACAAATGACATTGCTGTTTAAAAGGAGTAGGTGAAATGGCCTGCTGTGGTAATAAGATTAACTCTTCATTTTGTGTGGTCTTAAATAGGAACCAACAAACCGACTTACATTTTCCTGATTTAAAAGGATCTTCTTCAACAAATCATCAGTAATCTTCTTTTTACGATGGAAGTCTGTGAGGTATATTTTGAAAACCTGAATAAACATCTGTTTAAAAGGAAGAAAACAAAACCCAGGTCATTGTAAGGACATCTTCGTGATAAATTTTGCTGATTTAAATCAATCAGGGAGATTACAGTGAATCATAAGTGAAATAACAGATACATCACCAGTGACTCTGCAGTACTTACACTCCGAAAAGTTCTCTGGTTCTGGCTTCAGTAAGATACTGGAAAACGGTGTTACATATAATCTCATATATCCTTGTAACCAGGCAGGCACATTTGAAACTATTCTTGACTGGAGAAAATGCAGATCACTTGAAAATACAAACCCATTTTTCTAATGTTTTATGAACCCCTAAACTCATATTAACTATTCGAAAGACACTAAAGACTCATCACTCTGACTTCAACTGTAGTCAGCCACAGGATAAATCAGTTTTATACACAATCCAAAAGTAACTATCTCAAGTTCTAGCTAGCTTCTCTTGCAAGAAAAATACTTATTTTCCAGTTGTGTGCCTTTTTTTTTTTAATTTCATTTAAGACTGTAATACTAGTGTCTTCAAAAAGATGTTTTTGATTTTTTTTAACACTGGGAAAATTTTTGCTTAATGTTTTGCCCTCTTGCCTCAATTAGAGTTTCAGTGTAAGGTTAATTCACTTCATTACTAACTGCTGCAGCATTTTCCAGTGTAGAAATGAAAATATGTGAAATTTAACAGTCACCTGCCTGTTCCTCATAATCTTGAAAATAAGATGATGCAGAACTTGCCTGCTTAAAACATATGAAAACATAAATAAATACATATTTGCATATAAAAACAGTTATTGAAGCCAGTATGTCAGCTGAGCAAAATCTGGAAAATGTATTATAATTACAGCTCAATAGAAGGGAAAACCATAAAGCAGTCATGTTTTCAATCTCACTTGCAAATGTTTTGGATAGGAGTTTGGCAAGTTTTGCACACACTACCAAGATACCATACCTAGTAAAAAGAAAAAAAAGGGTTCACAAGAAGACTAAAAGAAAATCATGTATTTCCTTACACCTGATGCCAAGAAAGACTGAGAAACCAAATCAGAGAAAGCAGAGTGGGAAAGGAAGAAACTATTCTCAGACTGATTTTTTTCCCCCCTTTTTTCCTGCTACCAAAAATATAAAGCTATTTAAATATTCAGCTAAAGGTCAAAGTCATTTGTGGTGATTTCTGCTGGGCCATAAAGCGTGTTAAATGCTCATCTTCTCTGTGTTTCTGTGATTACATCACTATCTTGCTACTTACCTTCACTTAGAAATTGATTATTAACTTTGAGATCAAGTTCAACCTTCAACAATCAAGCTAAACTTCCTTCTGGAATCTGATCACAAGTTCCCTTTCTCATCTAATTAGATAGGAATAATCCATCAGATGAGAAATTGCTTCCCAGGTTTACTTTCCTGTTTCCTCCTTTGGGTTGTGTAAAAATTTGTTCAGAAAATCTCACCCTTTGAAATATTCTCAGTGGATGTAGTAAATTATAACAGAAATAACCAATTTGTTTAAACAGAGCCTGAGAAAAGAGTGGAGGAAAAAGCTATAGACTTTATGTCCAGATTCATATTAACTGAGCTAAAACTCAGTAGTAGTAATGATGCTGTACTTGAACATAACTAGTCACCACAAACAATCATCACTGAGTATCCTGTGGCTTTATTGTACTTTTTTTTTCTTTTCTTTTTTTCTTCCTTGTCAGTTTTGGATGCTGTGACTTGATGTAGGTAGTTATCTATGGTTTAAATGGTACCTTAATCCCTCAGTCATACAAATTCACAACTATTGCACTTATGACAATGGTAGCAATTCAGTTGAACTGAATTTTCAATTTTATTCCAAAAGTTTTAAGTCTTTTGAGTTGCAACACACAAACAAGCAAGTTTGTCTTTAAGACAAACTCCTCTATTAAACAATTTATTACCTCTTGTCCTAGGTTACAATGTAAGATGTAACCAAAAGTATGCATTCTATTATCATCTTCACAAGCTGTTAAAGCAGGTGGGGCAGTACTCTGTTATCTCCTATCATGACTCACCCCTGGTAACTCTCTCTGGGGGCTATCTCTGTTTAGTGGGCTATCAAGGACCCACTGCATGACTCACAGAATTACATCAACCCATTGTGAGATGCTCCACCCAGGGGGAGGAGCTAAGCATTCCCACCTGAATATAATCTGGGGTTTGGAACAGCACAAGCAGCTTTACCTACTGGTTTCCCAGAGGACAAGAGCTATATAACCACCACTGGACATTCTGAGGAGGACCAGACCTTTCTACAAGATCACTGCTTCAACAGAACCACTTCAAAGAGGACTGCAGCCACTGCCCAATCCGACTCCTACCACCACCCTGCCCGGCAGGGCGTCAGGTCGTACCCTGACTCTGTCAGATTAAGCTAGTATTTCTGTATAGTTGCTTTGTCATATATACTAGTAAAGAACTGTTATTCCTATTTCTCATATAATTGCCTGAAAGTCCCTTAATTTCAAAATTATAATAATGTGGAGGGAAGGGGCTTACATTTTCCATTCCCAGGGAGGCTCCTGCCTTCCTTGGCAAACACCTCTCTTTCAAACCAAGACACCTCTACTTATGAGCCTCAAGCGCTATATGTAGTTCTCTGGAGGAATGTTTAAAACCAAATTTTTGTATTTGCTATATCGGTATTTCACAGACCAGTATACCTCATTATATTTTACTTTTTAAGGAAGCTCATATATATGCAGAGCAGGAAAGAAAAAAAGACAGACAATAATGTAGAAATGCAACTTTGCTACACTACATGTCACCTAGCCAGCTGTTTATGTTATTTCCTAAACTGATATTCAACTAAGATGTTCAAAACAATGAGTTATAAATGAGATATAAGTACGTACCACACGTTCTTGTTTTCTGAGTTCAGTATCAAGAAGCATAAGATCTTTTAAAGTAAGACTGCAAAGGCAGAGCTTAACATCAAAACTAAAACAAAGATTAAAAATGCATTAATAACAATCTAAATGACGGTTACACAAGAGGACAACACAATATAATAGTTTCCTTTAATCACTAGATTCTCCTAAAAACACTGTCCCAAAACAGAAGTGAAGTCACTTTATTTCTACCTTGCCTTCTTTTTCAGAAGAGATTTCTGTATGTAAAAGTAAACAAAACAAAGCAGTGCTTTTAATAAAGTTGGTGTTGCAGTTTCCTCTAGAAAAAGACACAGTGAACATAGGCATGAGTGGATACAACCAGGGAAAACATGGCTTTAAATTGAAACAGCCATAATAAGAGCAGATATTTTGTAAATATTCTTCATTGCTAGTACCTTTCCCAGTCCCCGTGACACAAATATGATTTTCTTATTCTTGCTAATGAGAGTGCAGACACATGTATTCATCTAGGGGTACCTTGCCGTGGTGCAGCTGAAAGGAAATCAGAGCTGACAGTCCATTTCAATTATCTCTACCTGCTCATGAGCAGTGTATCTGAGAGAGGAACTGTTTTCCCAGAGTAAGACATGAGTAGTTCCCATTAAAACGGAGAGAACAGACCACTGAGTGTTCTCAAGGCACCCGCAGTGTGACAAGGCATTGTACAGTGCAGAGGACCCCCAGCCAGGCACATGTGAACCAAGCATACGAACCATAACAAATAGATCTCCTTATCCGAACAGCGATACACCTTTTATGTGACAGTTTTTGGCCAATTCCGATTACCAAAATTTCACAAAGAACAGGATGACTTCCGACAGCTTAATGTATTAATCTCCCCAACAACTTTTTCAGGGTTATATGCAGATAACCCTGTCCTGATGTGGTGACTGTGTGCATTCATGCTCAGCCTTTCACCTTTGGTGACTGTCCTAAAAACACAGGAAACGACCAAACAAGGGCAAGTTTACTGCTCACCTCTCACATGTCAGCACTTCAGGGAAGCTGGTCACCTTTAGGAAGGCTCGAGCCTGAAATCTGTCATCGCTTGTTGTGGAATGTATTGTTGTGGAGGAACTACAGTCCTCTTTGTCTCCCTGGCTCACGGATCCCAGGCTCCCTGACATGGATGTCTCCACCACTTGATTAGGCAGAACTCCCTGCTTTGGATTCTCATGCAAAGATGGATTGGATGAGCCATCTGCCAAAGGCTATAAGTCGAAGAAAATTCCCAAGGTCGATTAATACAACACAATAAGGAGACAAAACATCTCATCAATTTTCAGTGTTTACTTTCAAGGGAAAAGTTAAACAGTATACACAGCAAAAGTGTTTCCATATAAATGACAGGCTTTTGCATTGCCCAGGAAAGCATTCTTCTGCTGTAGTTAGCTGCTTGGTGCATGCTTTCTTTCTTCCTTTTAGATCCTTGTGGTGATTTTCTTATGGCTCCTTAGACAGATCCAACTTCCATTAATGTTAAGGGGCAGACAAGCTCTCCTAAATACAGTGAAAATTAACTGGACACCATGTAAAGCATTGCAGGTTTCAAGGGGAGCTGAAAGCAGCTGACGCCTTACAGAATAAGCCCTGAGTCAATGGACTACAAAAAAAAGAAAGATCTCTATTAAGCAGATTGGCAGTAAATTTTCTTCCATTACTTGACTCTGCAATTTATTCTGACACAGAATGACTGTCATTAATTTTAACAATTAGAATCTAAAACCTTACCCTAAATTTCTGGTTGATGGGATAGATCACTTTTGCCTTTAATGCAAATGCTGTGATGTTACTGTTCAGAGGAGACTCACTTTCCTGTATGGAAAAGAACAGAAAACCATTTGGGAACAGCAGATCTGGCAATTATTCACTGTAAGTATCGTGTGCTCTTTTTTGTTACACAACTTATATGTTCCTATTGATAACTAACTGTTTATTGATTGTCTCTGCTTTGGTGCAAGAAGTCTTCTCATAAGGCTCATTCAGAGTAGGAAAACTTAAAAAGGGAACTCTTGCCATTACCACTGCTACAAAATATTTTTAATTCTCCAGGAGAAAAGAGGTAATATCTGGTATTTGCAAGGTATTTTCATTTTGTGTCTTGTCACCCACCTCCATACCCTTAGCAACAACTAAAGATTTTACAAATGAGACTGATATTATCTTAATAATAAAAACTACTAAAGGATAATAAGCTCCACAGATATCATCATGGCTATAAATTCTGTCTTTCAATTTATATAAAGAAATGATACATTAAGCAAAACTAGTCATCATATAAAAGAACTTCTATAATACAAACCTTACCCAAAATCTAGAGAAAATAACAATGTTTTTCCAAAGAACTTAATACACACTGAATTCTTTTCATGCAACTTTCTGTATCACATAGTCTGACTTTCTGCTACTGCCTTCTTCTAGATGCTGGAAAAATGGGATCATCAGGTTTACTTTGAGAGGTTAGGTATGCCTTAATAAAAGTTTGGCTATAAACAGCAGATAAATGTAAATCCAAGCACTATTTTATCTGTTTTGGTTTTGTCATATGCAATGAAAGACTTTGATTTGTCAAAACGCAGGCTTTTCTATACAGCTTTTTCTAGGAAATATCAAAGCACCAATAGAGTCTAAAAATAGAAATGGAAAGACAATAGCGAACTATGTAATTCACTAGACTTCCATCATTGCACTTTTTCATCTCCATTTCATTTATTTCCATTTTTGGGTTTACTGATAAAGTTAAAATCATGGGGGTAGCGTGTAGAACACTTGCCCATGGTGAGCAGTCCCAGCGCTGCAGTACTTCATCAGGGACAGGCGTGGACAGAGCTATTGCTGTGCAGTGACTGGAGGCAAAGCAGCCAGTGCAAAGCTGGAAAGCTGTACTGCAGTGTGCTAGAACTAATACATCCTGCTTCTCAGCATGTGTAAATAACATACAGTTATTATTAATACAGTAATTATGGAATTATTGCAGTGTAGAAAGTCCCAGAATGAAAATACCTGTTTTTCTGAAGTGCTCTAACCTAATTAAAAGAATTTTCCATCTATGCTTCTTCATAAAATGTCAATTTGATGCTAGTAACAGCAAAAGCCTCTAGAAATTGGAACAAATTAATAGAAAAAATGTATATACAACTTCGGTAGTTAGACAAATAGGTTGGAGAAAGTCACCTCAAATAACAAGGTTACTTCTTAATGTCTTATAAATGAGCCATGTTAGGGAAATAGATATAGTCGTGAATGATCACCTTTAAAAGACCGTGATCCCATTTCAAGACACTGGTAATAAGAATAAAGATGTAAAATTGTGTAAGTTCTCCCACAACATTTACACTTCAAAAAAAAACCTAATCCATGCTCATTTGTTATACTCTAACTCAAGCAAAATGACCAAGCATGTTTTGTCACCATTACTGATCACAAAACTGAAGACTCATTACCTGTCAGGATTTAAACCAACAGTTTAAATGTTAACAATAACATTTTCTTGAAATCATGAAATCAGTTCTTGTTACAAGCTAAGCACTAGACTAGCTGGTTTTGACTGACATTTTATGCATGTATTTAATTTACGTATAATTGACTGGGTCAGCTGAACTGCACATTTTCAAATGTGCAGTTTAAATCACAATCTTTAGCTTCAGCAAGAGCAGTCAAATCAGCTTTGGGTGAAAGATAGTGATCTAATGACTACATAGTAGGACTGGTTTTCCAGTTATTTTGGGATTATTAAAAAAAAAGTTACTTAAGTTACTTGATGTTTTCATTCAGGGTGGGTTGTTAAGTTTGTATTTCTACTCTTCTTCACAAATTGTTTCTCTAATTGTCTTTGAATCTCAGCTCACCACAGTGGTCTTTCAGTACTTACGAACTTTTTCTTACGTCAGTAGTGTTAATTTATCCCATCAGCCTTCTGAAACTAAGGACGACATAGAGATGAAAGCAAAGAAGCCTCTGTCCAAAAAGAACTCAGGATCTTGATAAAAATATGCAGAGAGTCCTCCAGGAGAAATGCAATTCATAACGGGAATGAGTGCTCAAAATGGTTGCATTCATAAGCAGCCACCAACTCCCACTCTCCATCTTACACTTTTTCCAAACACTTTTTAAAGTCTCTCTCCACACCCACTACAATTAAGACAATTTAGAGCAGGCCCTGAATATACTCGTTGCTACATGCAGCATTCACCTACAAGAGCAGAGCTTTACCTCCAGCACCATTTCCTCTTTTGATGTATAGGGTTCTGCTTTACTTTTCACGATTGTGTGCTCTTTTTCGTCAGTGTTGAAGCTTTCCAGAAGTCTTTGGGAATCATTCTGAAATTCCAAGAGAAAACATAAAATGTAACGCTTGAGATCATGCAGATTAACTGGAAACATCTTTGACAGCAGCCTAGATACATTCATGTCTGCATCATGAAAATTAATCTCGTATTGGTTAAAAATTTTGGAAAAATACAATCTGAAAATAAATGAAAATTTTACATATTCAGAAAGGAATAATTAAAATTAATGAACTTTTAAAATTTGTCATTCCAGTAGTAGAATTTTAATCTAAAAAGTTTTAAGAGGCTGTGAACATTTCAAATCGATCCGTCTGCTCTTAAAATGTTGTACCACAGACTATGCAGTCAACCTCATGGTCTGAACTCACACATCTCAATTAAAACAAGTTAACTAAAATTGTCTATAATTGCCAGCAATAAAGAGAATGCCAAGTATTTTTGCTCCTCTGCTATACGAAAAACTTCCTAAATGAAGCTTTATGTGTGTGGAAGTTCTGGTCAGGGAGAAGTAACATCAGGAAATGTCCATCACCTTCCTTCCCCAAAGGCAGCCCGTATTATTGGCCTCACTTCACAAACACAAAAAGCCTCTGGTAGGGACACAGATACTGTGTGGGAATGAAACCTCCTGCTACACATGATCTTCCTTACACACTATATAGATCAGAAAACAATACTAATGTGCCTCCAAACACAGCATTGGAAGGATTTTTTTTAGTGAAGGAAAAGATGGCTGCCATGCTACATGGACTACTTTTTATATTTTCTTCTAGATTTTCAATCAACTGACTACTTTTTGATGTAGTCTAATGATACAGCTGCAGCCACTACTCACGTCACTATCTTATGGAAAGGTTCGTCTTAAATTATTTGGCCCCTTGGTATGTAAAAGTAGTCAATTTTCCCAGAACATAGGGAACAGCCCAGCTTTTGAATACATTTAATTCCTTATGACTTGCCTCTATCACCTCTCTGGAGCTTAGATGGTGCAATAATTCAGATTATATTCTTGGGTTAGCCTTTAAGATGTGGTGAAGTGCAGACGCTGGTTCCTAAAAATCTACTTATGAGAAAAGAGCAGCTACAAATCTCCCTCAGCAACCTTGTAATTTATTTGTTACTATGGTAAAAATTTTGTCTTAAAACTATCCCAGTGTATCCTATGTACAGATCAACAAAACAGTAAGGGACTTAACTCCATGCCTCCAAGTCCCACAGATTCAGGCTGAGATCTATAAAACAGTGATTAATTGGGGCTGAGTGACATATGTCTTGGCTTACTGTGGTGTTTAAAAGCTGCTTCAGACTCCAGGTACTTGCCCTGCTACCACTCTAAGGATAATTTAACTGCTTGGGATGGAACGTGTCATACTCAGGAAAGCTATGCCTGCTTTTACTTTGGATACAGAAGGCTTTAATAGGTGCAGTTCAGCACCTGCTGGCTCCATAGCATTGGTGCGGCAGACAGCAGGAAGAAAGAACAGCCTAAAGTTACCCTGTTCAATTTGGGAAATCAGACCCAAAGGATACAACCTTCTCACCCTGCAATGTACTCAGTATGCATCAGCAAGCAGTTTATTTTTCTTTCGATATAAATAACTCTTTTACGGCAGCAGCATTGATTTTAATGGCATTTAAAAATCTAAATGCATCTGAAGATCCAGGCCAGAGAGAACTGACAGCTTCTATTCCCTATTGACATATATGACATAAAGGATAAAATTGTACATGGCTACATTTGAGTTGCTAGTGGCAGTACAATAAAGATACACCTATTAAGGGATGGAAAATGAGCAATTGAATCAGAAAGGCTTGTACTTGCACAAGATGCATTGATCCAGCATTTGAAGTGCCTCCATTACTAGCCTAAAGTTTGGCTTCAAACAGAGCTTCAATCCTCCAACTTAAAAGCAGTTGGGAGCCAGAGAATTTGTCCCCTATGCCATGTTTAATGATGATCAACACTAGCAGATACACACATGCAGCACAGCTGTTACAGCTCAAAAAAAGTGTGGTGAAAAACCAAGCCAGACCAGACCCCCCACTTGCAGGCTGGCAGAACACTCTGCAGGGCTCCAGATTCCCCAGCTGTGCCAGTGCCAACCACTGCTACATCCAGACAGTCCCGCATGACCTGGGACTAACCGCAGTGGGAGAAAGAAGCATAAACCAACAACAGTTCTCAGAAAATATATCCGCCTGGTAGTGGTTTGGTAGGTGAGTCCTGCCTCTGCAAACTTTGAGTCCAAACAAATACTATGAAATAAAGAGATATGAACCACAGTACTTAAGAGAACAGAAAGTATGTTATTAACAAAACCACACACTTTAGAAAATCTGTTAGTTTGGCATCAAGCAAACCATCAGTGGTGCTCAGGCTCCTTTATTTCTTTAGGTATCCATGTGTGTACCCTCAGTGCAACGTTACTGCTGTGGGTTAGTACTAATACTCTGTGCTGTGTGTAATATGAACTTTGGAAAAGTCTGTAAAATACTTTCGAAATAAGATTAGTGGTTTAAGGTGAAAATTAGCGTTTATTTTCAATTATCTCACAAAACTTCTGCAAACTGGGTACATCTTCCTTTATCCCCAAAAGCAACACTGCCTCGTACACGAAGCGGTGGTTGCGAGAAGCGACTTGTCGGTCACCTATGTTAGAAATACAGGCCAGCGGGGCAACACTAGAAACACATTACCACTTTCACCGGCCTCCTTTTTGAGCTAGTCCGTTTGTTTCACCAACTATTTAAAGGAAGTAGTAAAATCCTTTCCAGCAGAGGTGTGGCAGGAATTACGGGGCTCCCCACCTACTTACCGCTGCAGAGCGCACCCTGCCGCGCCGCTCGCCCCGGGCGCAGCCCAGGCTGTCCCGTGCAGCAGGCAAAGCCGGCAGGCAGCACCTCCCGGGCCCTCCGCCCTTCAAACCTTAGCAAACCACTNGGGCCAGCAGGGCGGGCAGCGCCTGCAGCGAGTCCGCCCAGAACTGCAGCCCCACGGCGCGCAGGCAGTCCCCGACCGCCGCCATCGCACCGGGCCCGGCCCGGCCCGCGGCGANCGGCCCCTCCGCCCTTCAAACCTTAGCAAACCACTCCTGCTCCCCCGAGCTGTTCGCCCGCGGCCGGCCCGCGCCTCCCTCCCCGCCAGCCCTCTCCGCGTACCTCTCCGCCCCGGCGCGGCCCAAGCGCGCAGCGGCAGAGCAGGGCGGCGGCGGCGGCGCCCAGCAGCAGCCCCAGCAGCACGGCGGGGGCCNCGCGGAAGGTCCGCCTGCCGCCATGCGGTGGCCGCTGGCCGGGCTGCTGCTGGCGCTGCTCCCCGGCGGCCTCTCTGCGTCCGCCCGGCCCCTCGCAGCGGCCACCGGGCGGGGCCCGGCCCTGGAGCCCTGCGGTGGGATGGCGGCTGGGGTAAGCGCTGTGCCCGCGGTGTGCCCGCGGTGTGCGGGTGGTGAGCGGCCCCTCGGCCGGCGGCCCATCCAGCACATAGGGGAGGCCCCGCGTGAGGGCGCAGCAGCCCCCGCGGTGGGCTGTGCTCGGGAGCGGGGTGCCGGCTGAGCAGCGGCCGCTTCCCAGGCACTGGGGCTTGGGGGCAGCGGCCCGAAAAGCTGCTGGGGATCGGCGTGGTGAGGCAGCCAACAGGTTCTGAACAGGGTCCTCAGTACAAAAAAGATAAGGAGCTACTGGAGAGGGTCCAGCAGAGGGCCACGAAAGCGGTGAGTGGTGTGGGGCATCTCTCTTACGAGGAGAGACTGCGGGAGATGGGCCTGTTTAGTCTATAGAAGTCTTAGTCTATAGAAGAGAAGACTGAGAAAGGATCTCATTACTTCGCGTGAGTATGTCAAAGGTGGGTGTCAAGAGGATGGTGCCAGACTCTTTTTAGTAGTACCCAGTGACAAGACAAGGAACAGTGGCCGTAAAGTAAAACACAATAAGTTTCACGTCAACATGAAGAACTTCTTTACACTGAGGGTGGCAGAGCACTGGCACGGCTGCCCAGAGGGGTCATGGAGTCTCCCTCTCTGGAGGCATTCCAAACCTTCTTAGTTGTGTTCCTGTCACCTGCTCTAGGTGACCCTGCCTTGGCAGGGGGTTGGACTGGATCTCCAGAGGTCCCTTCCAACCCTAACGATGCTGTGTCTGTGCTTCACTGTGCTTCTGAGCAGAGGCCCTTGGTGTTTATCTAGTCACAGCACCCCTGACCACTCGTGTCAGCCCCCAAAGAGGAGTGCCATAGCTTTTGGGATGGAACTTTTATGTTTCATGCTTTCTCTTTATCTAGGTTTGTGTTTGTCAAGCAATCTCAAAGTGTGTTGACATAGTTGTTTTTTGCCCATGTGAGCAATACCTTACTGTGCAGAGGGGGTTAGAGTGAATCACAAATGGTAGTTTGTGGTGGGATTACAGAAAGACTAATAAACCGGAAGTAGTATTGCAGGAAAAGAAAACGAAAACCCCCAAAAAACCAGCAAACAGCACACCAATTTACTTTACCAGAAGAATAAATTAATGTAGAACTTGGGAAAAAGTTTCCTGACAATATTATTGCATTAAATTAATTACTTCTGAAGCATGATGTGAGTGCAGGTACATGGAATCGGCACTGCTTGCTGATGTGGAGCCCCTTGTGATGTCCTCTGGTATTATGAATGCACTCTGCAGCAGAGTGGAAGACTTGGGCTGAATACTCAGGCTATAGTTTCCACTGAGAACTGAATGTCAGATATGGCAGAAGGAAAAACAAGGAATGCTGCTATGTCTTTTGTAGTTGATGCACATGAACATACCAACACCATAGATTTTGTGCATCAGCTGTTGTAAAACCACACAGGTTCCCTAAACGGCTCATCTAGAATGATGTGCGGTTAATCAGCCCACGTTCCTAACTTTCTATTAGCTCCTGCAAGGAAGTGTTTTTGGTAAATGAGAACTTGCTTATATGACTACTACATCTTGATCAAAACACTGGGCAGTAAAACTCCTTAAAAACACTGGTTTCTTCTGCTGACGTTTTGAGCTGTGGCTTCTGTAGCAGTCTCTGCGGTCCAGGCACAGGTAGGAGGCTGTCACAGATTGCCTTGCAAGCTGCAGTTTTAGCATGTGGCCCCTTTCAAAGGCTCTGTGTAGTTCTTCGGAGGAAAATGAGTGTAATGTCATTGGACTTGATCATCTAATAGGGACACATTCCTGTTGCCTCCAAGTGATCAGATTTCCTCTGTCCTCAAATATGCCTTTGAAAATGGCAAAGAAAGATTATTTAATGAAAGCAAACTAATAGCCAACCCAGTTCCACTATTGTGCAGAGACTCATCCTGATAATATGAAGTGTAAGCACAGTTTGAGCCCCAAGTGTGCGTATCCACACTGGGCAGCAGAGCCTCATACTGCTTAACAAGCTGTGGGAGACCTCTAGAGCCATGTTTTGTCTCTTCTGGGAGTTAATTTTGGAGAAACTCGAGGCTTTGTGGGATAGGGGTCTGTGGAATTGTGAAGCATAAATTCAGCGTAAAAGTTCAATAATAGATATTTATGAAAACAGTTCTTTTTTATAATTGCTCCCTTCCAGGTTTTTGAAGATGATCTGTGGCTTCAGAAACAGATGGGATGCCTAGGAATGGCAGGTATGCAACTGTTTCCTCTCTTCAGCACTGTGGGAGTCCCAGGACTCACAGGGCATGGGTATGAAGGTGAGCAGGGGCCTGGAACTGCACCCCGGTGGCCTGCTGACATCAGTGGGACTCAGTCCTGAGCCACAGGGGAGTGTTTGCACAGAAGTTAGGAACAAGGGGGCTTTAGGTTCCCGAAACGGCTCATCTAGAATGAAGCTCTTGTGAGAAGACCTCAGTTCATACCCAGCTCTTAATCATTTTCAGGAGAAGCCCTTTTCCAGTATTAAACATAATGGTGTAGGGGAGCACCCTCTGATGTCCAGAGTTCCCAGGTTTGTGAAAAACCCATATTACTTAAAGCTGGGCAAGACCTTGTTCATTTTCAGAAGCTGGCTTAACCCCTGTGCATTTACCAACAGTGTTGCAATATTTAATTCTTGAAGCTATTTTTGAAGACATCTGGAACTGCAATAGCTAATACACTTTGTCGTGGACCAAAGACTGATTTTTAGTGGGTTAAAGACTGATAGATACAGTGAGTCTAGAAGTACTACTGGGATGCTAGGAATCTTCATATCAGGTATCAAGTATTCTTGTCAGTGATCTCAGGTACAGTGAACGTCTCCAGTGGTAGTTGCCTAACCTGATTGAAACAAGGTGCCCCAAAACTTAGACAAGTCCTTTAGAGGTTGGAGTAGCTGCATCTGAGGGCTGACTGCCACAGGCTCTTTCTGTAAATTTGAGCAAATCACTCAGTTTCTCTGAGTCTCTGGTCTTTAATTTCTATATGTGTATTATAAATAGTGTTCTACCTCACCCGAGTGTGGTGGAGATGAGTGTATCCTGAAAGGTTAGGACGTCCTCAAATAGCACGTTAACAGGGCAACACAGTGTGTGAAATAAACCTCTCCGTCACTGTGGTTCCCCAAGAGATTATTTCATGAGATGCATTTGCCAAGAAATTACATGCTTTGAAGCAGTCATCAAATGAGATACCCCTAATTTCTTTGCCCTGTGCCATGGCTAATTCACAAATGAGTTTATTAATTTAAATATGAAAGCAAGTAATTCAGATTTGCTGAGCTTGTTTTTTTCCAGTATTTTTTCAGTGTCATCTTTGCCGTGTGTATCTTGCTTTGTGATGAGTTGCAAATTATTCATGTACCATCCACTGAGACAGGAAATGAATGTGGTTTTATACTTAAGAAAAACCTTCTGGCCCTAAAAAAAAGTTGAGGATTTTGACACGCAGTATCTTTTTGTTAGTGGTTAAAATAGTGTGGCCAGCAGGATGAAGAAAGTGGCATCACTTTGAACTGGGCATTGGGGAGGCTGCACCTCAAATCTTTTCTTCAGTTGGCCCCTCACAAGAAAGACATTGGGGTGCTGGAGCGTGCCCAGAGGAAGGCAACGAAGCTGGTGAAGGGTCTGGAGAATGAGTCTTAGGAGGAGCAGCTGAGGGAGCTGGGATTAATTAACCTGGAGAGAAGGAGCCTCAGGGGGGACCTTAGCACTTCCTATATTACCTGAAAGGAGATGGTAGTGAAGTGGGGGTCAGCCTCTTCTCTCAGCTAACAGGTGACAGGATGAGACAAAATGGCCTCAGGTCGTGCCAGGGGAGATTTAGTTTGGATATTAGGAAAAATGTCTTCATGGGAAGGGCTACCAAGCATTGAAAAAGGCTGCCTGGGGAAGTGGTTGAGTCACCATGCCATCCCCAGAGGTATTTAAAAGATGTGCACTTAGAGACATGCTTTAGTGGTGAACTTCACAGTGCTGGGTTTGCAATTGGACTTAACCTTACGGGTTGTTTCCAACCTCAATGATTCTGATTCTGTGAAATTCTGGCATTTTGTTAGTAGATGTATATGTGTTAAATGAGGTGTTGCTACAAGCACTGAATTATATGCTTGATTTTATAACTGAAAATTGTCCCATTCTAGTAAATGTCAATTTTTAACATATTTAAAACTTAAGTTTTTAGTGATTTGCCTAATCTGAGTACTAGATTCTTTAGTTTTTACTGAAGAAGTTCTCGATGAAAGCAGAGAGGTGGGAACTTATGCATAAAACCTTTGTCACTGAGACTGGCAGTGTGCTGAAGTGTGAAACAGTTTGTGACAGCACACTGATCTCAGTGTTTCTGTTGGAAGCTTTTTCAAGTTGTTTCTGCATAAGATAAGAAAAGACAACCCCAGAATATTCCTGTGAGTGGGGAACACAGTGGATTTTTGAAAGTTATATTTGAGTCTGCTGTGGCTTATTCAAAGCAGGCCTGGAAAGTAGATTTGTTTTTTATTGTTGATGCCCATAGTTTCTTTGACATTGTAACAAGAAAAGCTAATGGCAACATTCAAAACTGAATACCGTAAATTGGTACCTTTGCCTGTTCATTGTTGTGTGTAATTGAAAGGACTTCAAATTGGATCTTGTATCCTGGATGGTTTTCAAGACAGGGAGTAATTTAGAATAACAACAACAAAAATATAGCAAGCAAGTATATTTAACTCCTTTCTTCCCCACTGAAGCAAGATTGTTCAAAGCTTTGCTGATAAATTTGTGGTGGGTAAGCAAATGGGACTGTGGAATCTGAATTGAAATACTCAGCCCTTGAGAGCCATAAATTAGAATTAATATCTTAGTTAAATTGCTTTTTTTTTGTTCTCAGAATTTTTAATTCTGATCTTGAAATTTCACAAACTTGTCAGTCTTTGCTTTCCTACTGTAATTTGGCATTCTACTTCTTAGAATGTGCTGTGAAGGTATGGGAGCCTTAAGGACATACTGGAGTCTTTGATGCAAACCTGTTGTAAGACTATTTTAATTTTCTCTCATTCTATTTAATTGCCCTAGCCAAGAGTAACCTTCACCTTAACTTCTCTCGTGATGTCGTGTGTGCTGTTCTGGTGGTGAGCTGTTGGTGCCACTGACACGTTCAGGACTCTGCCCGTTGAGTCCAGTGGTGAAGGCTTGTGCTGTGCCAGGTCCATGTCCTTACACAGAACTAATTTCAAAGCAAAGGACAGTATGCAGATCATGATCAGTGGACAATTTCTTTTCTTAGAATACCCATCCTTCTACCCCCAGTCTGTACAAACACAGACCCACTGTCACCACACTCTTTACACGGCAGGTATTTTTGTACCAGGTTGGATCTCCAGTATTTGCACTCTCTGAGCAGCAAGTGAATGCAGTGAGGGCTGACAGTGGGGAGCTCTCCTTCCTAAGCATATTGCCTGTGCCTGGAGTGTGGCAGCTGGAAGCCCAAAAGAGCAATGTGTCACCACCCAAGGCAACAGTGCACAAAGCTGGAGTGGCAAATAACTACCTAGGGAGAACAGCAAAGAAAATTGAACATTAAGTATCAGAGACTGTTCTGATCAACTGTGCATTTGTCATTTTGTATGTTGGTGGAATGCACATGTTGGAGGCTGAGTGAATACTACAGGAACATGAGTAGTAAAATGTTACACCAATCTTCTAGCTGTTGCAGCTATATTAATATTTATTTTTGTGTTTTCATTTTGAAATTCAGTACAAAGTCTGCCTACCAGCACTGGTAATTAGCTAGAAATATGCATGGTTCTGGCATATCTGTTTATGTTGGGTTTATGTAGAATTAAATCATGGGAAAACATTTTACTAATGTGCTAATTAAAAGTAAGATAAAATATTAAACAGCTTGATAATACCTTGTAAAAATGTGGAATTTTTAATTAAAAAAAACCCAACACAAAACAAAGAACGTTTCTTCTTAAAGATGGTGATACTGTCTCACATCTCAAAAGAAAGTGAAATTTCTGTTTTTCTTTGATGAACTGTGTGATTTGGCATCTTTGGAGATGTTTACAGGAAAGCCCCAGATTAAGCCCCACGCTCTGCTAGTTTGCTTGCTGGGAAATGTTTTGGCCTGAGGCTCTGTAGTCCGGGAATGCCTGGTGGCAGCCTGGCCAGCCCAGCTGAGAGGGGGCCGCTTGGGCTGTGTGTAAACTGAAACTGTTCCCCTCCTTTGCAGAGATTTTCTTTCAAAAAGGAATGGGAATAGTTGCCAATTAGAAACCAATGAAAGTGATGACCGTGCAGCCTGATAATGGCTTTTCTGAAAACAGCCAGAAAAATGGCAAACATTGAAGCTGTAGAAAGAAAAGAGTGGAAGGAACAAGGAGACCTCAGAGTCACTGTCAGAACTGGAATGCATCTCTGAAGGGGCACTGTCGATGGCACCATGGAAACAAATTGCACTTCTGAGCAGCATGGTATCCAAAAGAAAGCTCTATGCTTCTCAGTGAAAGGTTTCAGCAGCCAAGTCTTAGTGTTTTCCAAGGTCAGGTGAATCTGTTTGTTAAAAAAAAACCCCAAATTTCAGAGCAGAAATCTAAAATACATGGAAAACCAAAGAATGTATTATGCCTGTACCATCCTTTCTCAGATATTCAGTGTCCAGCTTTTCAAGCAGCCAGCAGACATCTACAATCCTACATCTACTATAGGAACTTACCTGAAAAGAGACAGCAGGGGGTTGATAAATACAATTATGTTGGCTGATGTTGATTATGCAGCAAGTTACGTGGAAAAGTAGTTAAGTTCTTGTAGATCAGCTGTTCCAGTGACAGTTAAATATGTGTGGATCAGGAAAAAGTTATTTTATTTAACTGACAATCAACACTAGAAAAAAGATTGCTACAGAAAAATGCAGCTTTACTGGCGATGGATCCGGGGTATTATAGAACAGCCTATATTGTTAAAAATTAATAGGAAGGATGAGAAAAATTCTGGAGAAAGGCAGTGGTGCGTGTTGCTGTATGGACATGCATCGTATTGGTTGCATCTGTTTAAGCCAAACCTTCCACTGAGTACTGGGAAGATACAAGTGGATTTGCAGAAACATCCTTGTCATCATCATCAGTGTTGAGGCTGTTTAACATCATGTTAAAAACTTGCAAAATGCACAACCTTCAACTACTGATGATGAAGCAGCCAAATAACATGCCTTAGAGACTTCTGCTGGGAGTTGGGCACATTATCTTGGTATTATAAGTGATGACAAAGCACATCTTAAAAACAGACTCATCTGTGTAATTATTAATCCAGAGATTTATTCAGTCAGGGAACATGATCAGTTAATTAAATTGGTTACTGTGGACTTGATACTCTCTAGAGGGGGAGTATCAGGCTTTGCTGTCACATGTAAAGTGCAGTTGGGCGTGCTCATAGAGATGTTATACTACACAGGACACAAGATCAAAAGATACTCTGTGAAGCAATTACACACTTCTTGTTGGCTGACTGTCCTCCTCTAAAATAGAGAAGGGAATGATCTGCTAAACAAGAAGCACTTCATAAGGGTAGTAGTTGCTCATCATAATTCATACAATTTGTCATTTTGGCTTTGACTCTTACAAAGCCCTACATAGAAGCTCTTTCAGGGTTTCTCTTTACTGTAAAGGAAGGTGCATTTCCTATAGTCAGGCGAGAAAACAAAAAGAAGAATTGGTGCCCCACTTTCATAGGAATGGGGTGACAGTTGCAGTAATGTATGAGAGACACAACATATATAAAATTAATATTTTTCAGTGTATGAATATATTTATACAAAACTGTAAGGAGGCTTGATTCAGTAGTCAGAAAGAGGTTTAGAGCCATTGGAGGTGAGATACAGTATATTTGGATCTGCTGGGTCGTGCCATGGCTAGGTGAGCTCAGATTGGTATTTAGCAGGTTTATACTGCACTGAAAATTCAGCACTGGTTTCATTCTGAATGATTTGGACCATGGCTTCGTCTTGAAATAGAAATATGCCATGCATGACTGTCTTGAAAATTCCTACACTGAAGATATATGGACATTTGTTGTAATTATATGTGTTCCTGTTCTCACCGAGTTTGCCATGTTGTTTTTACAGTCCCTAAGTTAGTCCGAGTCTGTTGCATTGTTTAACAGTGATTTAAATATTTAAGTAAAACTTAGAGAAGTGAATTAAAACTAATCATAAAATACAGACACCAGCTTTCCCTGTCCCATATATCCGCAATTTTGTCCAGTATAAACTACTCCCAAATAAACATGGGAAGACAGGGAAGCTCCCCAAGTGCTCGTGTCCACGTAGGTGTTGTAAGCAACAGGATTGCATCTCATTCATTATGTTAACAGAATTATTTTCAGTGATTCATGTGCATCAATGCTTTAAGGCTCCTTTTAAGGGTGCAGTTCTGAATGCTCTGTTCATGCTTTTTCTATTTGCAACTAATTGTATTTCCCTATATTGTTCTTCTTACAAAGCAGTGGCTTTTCACAAAAAATGCTGCTTCTCATATTAATGAGATTTTAGTGTCTTCAGCCTTTCGTATTTTATTAATATGTAATAGGCTTTTTCATAGAAAAGTCATTTCACAAAATTACTTGCCTTTCAATGGGAGTTTTTGTTCATATTAATATATATTGCTGATGATTGATTTAAAAGTAAGTAATAAATGAGAATAATACTAAGAATGAAAAAGGTATCTTCTTTAAATGTAGACAACCAGCTATCATTTTAAATTTTCATAATATTTTTCTCTTAATTCAGCAGCTTTACCTTTTTGCAATTTAACGTATTAAATTATTTATTTTAATATAAACTTCTTTTATTAATGTCATAGGTGCTTTTACTTTAGTAGATCAAAGTGATATGATTCAAAACTATGCCTGTTGCTTTTTGCAATATCACTGACTAACCTTTCATAAAAATTTAAGAGTATAAGCTGGCATTTATATTGCTTATTACTAAATTTAGGAGCATTTGATTTGATGGCACTTCACTTCAACTGAAATATAACTGAGACCCATCCTCAACTGAGAAGTATTTCAGTTCTGAATATGTATTGGCAAGGTCAGTGCTTAATTGGAAGATTGTATCTTTGAAGCAGAACATCTTTAGCACTGATGCCCCTCACCTTGTGGATTGTTTCAATTCTTTATGCTTTGCTGAAAGTTTCTCTGTGTTGAAAATATTAAGAGTTGATTTATGGCTTATGCATTAAATGCTTTACATTTAAATGGCAAGAAGTTTTCTCTGGGCTATATGGGAGTTCCTTAGGGAAGAAACAGTTTTGTTCTGACTCCTGCTGGGTTTTGTGGGACAAATCCCATCTCTGTTTCCTGACTGGCCTCAGTCTCTGTTGACTGTCATGATTTCAAGTGCCTTGAGAGAGAGTATCTGGCTCTGTGTGCACACAGAGCACTGGTGCCATGAGTCCCATCTCTGGCTGGACTCTGCACCAAGTGACTGCCATGCAGGACCCAGCCTTACCTCTAATGTTCAATGTTACCTTGGTTTTCAGCAGTGCCGTTACCTGTGGTCATTCAGGCAAGCAAAGCCCCTCACCAGCTCTTGACCTCTGCAGCCTCAGACAACCAGTGGAGCCATTCCCTGTTTGCCTTGATACCCTCATGGACAAAGAAGGTGTTGTTCAAACGAGAGTCTGACGTCAGCCACCTTCCGGTCAGTAAAAATGGTTTGCCACTTCTAGTATTTGTGAGGATTGTAGCAATTCTGTAAAAACTGAATGTTGGGAATTTACTATCTAATTAGTATATTTCTAGTTCTGTCTCAGACGATTGTGCTCATTTGTTATGACTTTAGCAACACCAACTAGTTCTGGGACTTCCAAAGAATTACTGTGACAGATACAGCTGTGTGATTTCTGTGTAAATTCTGATCGACACTTGAAAAGAGTCTGTATAGTCTGATGAACTTTGTGCGTAGTGTATTTTTTTTGTGAACTGTGATAGTTAAAAGATGAATATATCAATTAAGATTCTAATAATTACTTGTGGGAATAAGTTGTTCATACACATTTGGACTAGAAAAAAGATTTAACTGTTGGGGTAATAAAACTCCTAAATTTGAAGGCAATTGGTACCTCTAATTTTTTAAAATAATTTCTTTATTTACGTAATTTACCTTGTTGCTGAAGGTTGTGAATTATAATGTTTTCATACATTATGTAGATTTTTCCCCTTCCTTCATAGCCTGAAGATGTGTCCAATATGTCAGTGTCTTCTGAATTTGGAATAACCCTTCAGAAATGTGGTATGGTAAGTTTTCTTATATTTGTCTTGTAAATTTGGTAGGAAGTTTGTACCCAAATGACCTTTAAAAAGTGGGAACCTAATTGTGCCCATGCTGAGTATTTGGGAGTATATGCATGTTGATGTTACGATGGTCCCGCTTTCTCTGAGAGGCACCTTTTTGCGGTGTTGATTCGCAGCGGAAGTCAGTGAAATCTCCCAGGCTTCAGGGCATTTTGGATTGTGGTTGAAGTAAAAACCTGACTGTGAATTTCTAAAACTGTACATGGGCAAATCCCAATGAACTCCAGAGTAATCAACCAAGAGGCTGGGTAGAGATAGACACAAATTTTACAAGATGAGACAAACCTTCTGAGATGTTCCCCTGGCCCAACCATGGGTGCCCTGACTGGGCCTTGACTGTGTCAAGTGTGGACTTCTTTTGAAGGATAAAGCACTGAGCCCTGTGTTGCTCTTGTGTCTTTGGGCATCCTAACACACAACCATAGAAAAGCCATTGTATCATAGTCTGCATATTCAGTGGGACTCACCTACAGCACAGTATTTATTGAAAAAAAGATTTCATTTGACTTGTGTAAATGCTTATGAGGAGCAAAGACCTCCCTATTGTTAGCAATTTTTTAACTTCCGATTTTATTTTTACCTAGACTGTTATTTTTAATTTCTTTTTTTTTTTTCCCCCCTTTTTTTCTTTTCCCTTTTTTTGGATTGGACGTAGCAGGTATGAATTTTTACAATTACAGACAGTTTATCTTAGCTGTCTCCTGGAGAGAGAGCAAGCACATCCAACTTCAGGACCAGTCTGAATTCAGCCACTGAAATGCTGCCTGTGAAGGTAGAGGATTCAGTAACCAGTACAGAAGAGGTGACATTATAACCTTCACCAGATCTGTTGTGTAGAGAAAAATAAATATGCATCACATCTCATGGCACTAGTTACCTCTAATGTTATTGAAATGGCAGCATATCATGATTAATGAGGCTGAATAGTGAGCATTTCAGACATGAGAAGTAATAACACAGAATCTTCTGCTTTTCTGGCTGTGGATTCCCAATTGCTATACCACAGCCTCTCAGAAACAGACTTTGAGACAGTCCCATGCTTTTTCTGCTGTTCACAACACAGCCTCACACAGGCTCATTAAAAACTGCAAAATAGCTGCTGTAGGAGATGAAAGGTAATCTGTTGTAGATGCTGAGTTTATCAGAAAATATTTTTGTAGTGCTATTAGTTGCAAATTACTGAAAACGATACAGTTTTACGTGATTGTCTTCCACCTGCAAATGCAGTTCACATTTAATTTTTCTTGGCTTACCTTGTCTTCTACTTCAGTCCTACTTCGAGTGAACAAACGGTTTCATGCTAAGAGACAGACTGGCCATATGGTAGTCTTTAGCTGTTTTAAATAGAGAAAAGTGAATTTTGCACATTTTCGTCCTCCTGCACTTAGTGGCTCCTCAGAGCATGGAGGTGTCATATGTTTACTTCTTGGAGTCAGGATTTTTCCAACATCTTAACGTAGAAATAGCCTTTTTGAAACTGAGGTGTTTAAATTTTACTAGTGCTTCCAGCACCCACTCTCTTTCTTCTTTTCAGAAATGTGTTTCTTTAAGAGCTTCATTCTATAGTATGATGTGAACTTTTCTGTAGTGGTACTTCACAATGACAATAATCCTTAGCAGAGCTGAAATAAATCTTGAAATTTAATTGCTTGTCTTCTAACACTTTTACCTGTCTTGTTTCTTAATCTCCTAAGCAATCGTGCATTGGAGGTTACCAATGATTCTATAATCTTTTTTCCTCCCTCCTTTCCTGTTTCTAGTTGTTCTTATTCCTAACAAAGATCCTCTATTCCTTTCAACTTCCATGGCAACTCCTTCTCTCTTTTCTCCTGTGGTGTCCATGCTCTTTCTGTGGTTCTTTCATGCTGCTCTCCCAGGTACCCAAAGTGAGATTGCTTTCAGGGGGTGATGACACCTGGGACACTTCAGCAGCAGAGAGAAAACAGAGTAGGTGCTTATGCATCATCAGTGGCTGCCATTGGGTTTGGTTCCTGTGGATGGCTGGCAGCCTAACCATCTGCTCCAAAAGCAAGAAAAAACATCTTTAGGTAAATTAGAGGAGCAACTTAAAGAAGATAACTAGTGGTCACTGATTGCAGCGGCAGCACTGTATAGAGGAGTTCTTTCTAGGAGCAGTCAAACCAAAGAGCTTACCTGTTGCTTGATTCTCATCTGCTACTTTCAGGGGAAAAAATAATCCAAATTCTTTCAACCCCTTTGCAACTGAGCTTAAGTCTGACTGCCAGTCAAAAATAAAGAATGAAAAGCATGTATTTAATATTAATGAGAAATGCAACAAATGTAGTCTTTTGGCCACTTGAGGAAGATTGTAGTAGGAGATAGGCAATACGATTGAGATTCCTCTGAAGGGTTGCTTTTTTTAATCACTGAATTAAGAATTTTATTAAATGAAACTAAATGAAGAGAAAGAGAATGAACAGTGTGTGGGAGGGTGCATTAAACCTCCTGCCAAGCGTAAGGAGAGGGCTCATGCTGCCATATGGCCTGACCTGCCTGTGAATGTGCACATGGTCGTTTCTCTGCCTATTTTACTGTAGGAGTTTATTTAAATTGCTGTTTGCATCTCCTCTCCCCAAATGTAAAGGAATATCTGTGCCTGGTTAAAAGCAGAGGAAGAAACCCTGAAATCCTCATTTTTTACCCTCAGCTCACAGACTAGTGAGGGAATGGTATGGGAAAATGAAGGGAGGAAAAAGTTATTTTATTTCCCCATTTCCCCAGCTCTCTCTTTTGCTCGTTTGTCTGCAGAAGCCCATCTGCACTTACTGTGGAGCATTATACAGTATTAACAACTCTTGCAGTTCTTTTGGCAATTGGCTCAGGGTCTCTGTTTTGTGGATTTGGATTTTCTTTATGTGGTTTTGAGACTTTTCTTTCCTATTTCATTTTGGTTTTGCTTTTCAAAGCAAGTATCTAGCCTTTGTGATTGCACATGAAATGTTTAAAGGCATGTTGACTGCATCATGCCAGTTCAGAAACCAGGAGAGAGAAAATCTGACCAAAATATAACACATTTTTAATACTTGATGATTTTAGGTCTCAGAAGTTGGGGTATAACTCATGATATACAAGCATATGAAATTGGTTATGGTTTCCTCAGAAATATAACTAAGCTTATTTTTATACATGCATTAATACATACATTTTTATACATTTTTTGCAGCATCTAGTACAAGAAATAGTTGGGAATTTCGTCACTTAAATAGAGAAATGCAGACTAAGCCATAATAATTTCATTAAGCTGTTTCTTCTTGATTCATGTAATTCTAAAACTGTGGTCTGGTTCTATGCTGAATTAATATGATATGCAGAGATCAGTGGTGCACAACGAGACCGTAGCTACATGTGTCAAACCCTGTGGCTACCATGAACTCTGGTGTGATTTCTGAAGTCTATCACGGTTCATATTTTTAGAACTCATTTTTTGTGAGGACTGCTTTATTATTTTTTATTTTCTGGTGTCCAGATACAGTGTAGACGTTTCCTAAAAAGGAAGATCTAAAAAGAGAAAGGTTTGGCCTTAATCATAATTCTGTCAGTTAAAGGACTATTAATTTAGTGTCATTATTTGAAACCTCATAAGTCATCATGAATATACTATAGATCACTATATTATTATAGATCTTAAAAAGATTTAGGCAATTCTGGTTTAATACGAGTTACAGAGGAAGGCTGTTTGGAAGGTGAGAGGCCAGTAAGCAACTCCATGCTCAAAGTAATTTCATTTAGAGGGTATAATTGCTCAATAAGACTTAAGGGCTTAATGGAATAAGTAAATAAAATCACATGAGTGCAAGTTGCTAGAGATTGGTGATTAGTGTATGACCTTCACCACTAATTGGAAGCAGAGCCATGAACTCCCAAGTTCACTGGTGGCTCCATCTGCCTTCACATGGGAAGGGCAAGTTGAGACAATCAGCATCCTTCAGAGATGTGGTTGCTATGAAAAAAAGGGAAATACAGACCAAAACTGCCTGAAGAGAATGAATTTGCAGTGAGGCAGCTTGCAAAAGAAACATCTTTGTGGTACAAAAGTTCAAATTTAAGAATTTTCCAGACTCTGGTTATAAAGTTATGATCCAGTTTTGTGTTGTATGCAGTATCACAGAGATATTCAGATTTTGATTACACTTCTGGTCCTGTATGAGCTGCATTTCCACCTTCTGGCTTTCTGCCACTGTCTCCAAGCAACAGCTTGACATACCAAAGATTCAAATCTCACTGGGAGTGTGAGATCAAACTGAGTATAGTTTCATTTGCAGGTCATTCAGAATACCCTCAGAAAATAAGTTTACACGTATAATGAAGTTTTATTTGTAATCAAGGCTATGAATTTTGCTGTTAAGATGCACATACAGCCGTCTTGCACCGTTACTACTAATATTTCTGTTTCAGGTGGATGTTGAACATGACCCTCAAACTGCATACATTACACTTGTGATTAATAACACCAACGCATTGCTCTCAACAAACATCACAGATCTTATCATCCTAGACAACATCACTGGTCTACATGTTCGAAAAACCAGTGGGAATAAGACCACAGATGGCATACAGATTTACAGGAAAAGATCCTTGCAAGGTAACAAAATCTGTAGTAAGATACCCCTGATAACACATACCAAAGTGCATATGTTAAAATCACAGTATTTATTTATTTATTTAATTATAGTGGTGTAAATTATTTGATTATCAGTTAACACAGGTGAAAAACTCTGGAAAAAGTTTTGGGCTGCAGTTTCCAGTTCTGTCAGCTGTTAACTGTTTTCACTCCCACCTTTGAACTGCTTTCAATCTTCTAGGCACAGAACTGAGCCTCCTGTACTTTGTAGAAGTTGCTACCATCAAAAATGAAAGAGAGTCTTTCAAAATAGTATTTGTTCCTTTTGGATATTTTTAAAAATTCCTGGAAAAGGCATTTTAATCATATTTTGAGCCTTCTTTAGCCAAGTGTGGCAGCTCAGCTTGCTGAGGTATTGAGGTGCATTGGTATTGCAAAAGGCCATGCAAACAGGGGAAACGATTCATCAGAAAAAAGGCAGCTCTTCTCAATAGCTGTTCTCTCCGAACTGAACAAATTACAAATTGAAAGCAAGTAATAGAGAGAGGAACCTGTTCCAGTCTTGAAGTCAGTTTGTTCCTTTGCTAATTGGTAGCAGTTGAATCAGTGCACATGCATTAAATTTTATCTTTCTTGATTTCTTCATCTCCTTTTTCCTAATCACAAGCATGTCGAAAATTAGCAGCTTGCTTTGGGAGTCATGATATTTCTCCAGGAGCTTCAGAAGTGTTCACTGATACCTGTTTATGATCGAAGTATCTATGGTTATGATAGTTTTATGTAAAAGATTTCCAAGTAGAAAAGGGAAGTAAGTAGACTTGGGGCTGCTGTCTGATTGCAACTGGATAGCCAAACTCCATTTCTAATAACAGCAGTGTGAGAGGTGATACTGATTGCAGGACTGGTCTTTTTGAAAATGTCAAGGAATTGCTGGCTTTCCACAGAGATTCCATAGAAACAGTTATCCCTGAGAAAGAATAGAAAAATGGCTTGCAGAGCTGATCTAGTAAGCCAAGTTGGGGCTGCTACGTAGTTTATTTATAATCGCTGGATCTGGAGTTGAAGCTAGCTTTTCCAGACAAATTAGTGTGAAAAATACTGAAGTGGAAGAAAATCCAGCAGAACAGTTTGAGGTTTGGTCATTACTATATTAACCTGAAATCAGCCCATACCTTTCCACGAGGGCTGGACAGAAAGGCTGTATCTACACTGTCCTATGTACTGTCATGCTCAATGTTGGCCGTAATAATTCTTCAGTACTTCAGTGCACTGTGAATCAAAATTCACCTGAAATCTGTCAGATTTCTCTGGTTTCAACAGGAGGAGAATCAACAAGTTAGTGGTTAAAATGTAGGCAGTCCATTTTATAAAAAAATAATTAAGTATCTAATGTAGAGTTTTGGTATCAAAAAATAATGCTTTTGGGTAGGTTGGGGCATCATTTAATGCAGTTTCCAGATCCTGGGCCGAATTTGCTTGAGTTCTTAAAGGCAGCAGATGTGAAGGGTGTTGCTGAGTTGAAGTGGCCACGAACTGTCTACTCTGGGTGTGTGGCATCTGCTACGTCAGAAAGGAAAAGCTCCAGTGCTGTCCCAAGCCTTCCCCAGGGATCTTTGAGAAATTTTCCTGTAACAGAGCAAATCTATCCATATCCCTGTTTTAATAGGTGGAGAACACTTTACAGTCAACTACTCTGCACTTCTTGATGCAGGAGAAATGTGGCATGGCAGGGTCTTGACACTGCCTGCGAAGCTAACTTTCAGGAGTTCGTCAGAGGTATTCTATTCACAATTTTATTCTGCTCTTCACAATTTTTGTAAAAAAACCAGTCTCCAGGGTGGTTCTTGTCTGCCTAAACAGTGAGGCCATCATGTAATGAAATGAAACTCTTAGGCTCTCTGATTGTTTACCATGAATTTATAAATACATGAATTATTCTTCACAGCTTAAGAAGTCATAGGCCTCCTTAAGTAAAGTATTTTTGTGTGTTGCCTTGATGCCTTTCTTTCTACTTCTCATATTTCTGTCCGGTTTATCGATCTATCCTGGAAATAAGTGTCCCACATACTTACATGTATATTCCTGAAGTCTATGAGATTGAAAGTTTTGCCATACTTTTATAATAAAATAATTTATTTTAACTGAAAAAGAAGTTGCAGGAAAGGAAATACTCATTGCTCATAAGAAAGACACCTTTTAGTATGAGTTTTCAAGGTCTGAAATTTTCAGAGAAGCTGAGAAATCTTCATCCTTGCTGATTTTTGAGAACTCTGTTGCACCAGGCTCTGAAACAACTGGTCTAATTGGAATTAGCCTGGCTTTGGGTAGGAGACAGAAACCAAGTGGTTTCTGCCAAAGTAAAATTTTTCAATTCTTTAATATGGCTTGATGGTTTTTCTGTGGTTTTTGTAATTACATGTAGTTATAACCTGAAGATGTATTTTCATTTCAGTTGCCTTGCTCCTTGGTTTTGGAGGAAAAATTGTTCCATGTGTATGGGAGTGGTACTAGAGTGGTGGAGAGGAAAACTCAAAAAAACAGGGCATGGTAAAAGTAGAGATGTATGTACTGCCTGTGGCTCCTGTTCTGTGCATTTTCAATCAACTCAGATTTTATAGGCACAGAAAAATGTAATACTTTGTGCACTGGGATATGGGACGGGGAGTGTATCCCACAGAGCAGCTGCTTCCATGTCTTTTAGTGTTACCCCTAAGTACACTGCATTTTTCTATCAGATTTATTTCAGCTTTAAGCTTAATGAGAAGTATAGCTTATCTTCTAAGGAGAAGCTTTTCTAGAGACTCTAGGCTGTTTGCCAGTGGATTCTGCTTTTCTTTTAATACAGGAAATTTTTTGTGTCTCTCTCAGAATAAAACACATCTCGTATCATTGACAGCATCATTCACCATAACGGAAGAAGAAAAGACCAAGGTAATTCTATGATTTGGTATTACACTGACTCTCCTGCTTGTACTTCTGGACGATCTAAAGTAAATCCTAGGAGCTAAGGATGTACTTGTGTACTTGTGTCTCATCACTCAGCTATTGGCTAGTAATCGTACACAGATTTTAAGAAGAAGGAAACAAGACTCGAGATAAGGGGTCTTTTGTCTTAAACCAGCAGTATTTAGTATGGAGAATCTAAAAAAGCCATTATACTCCTTGCCATATTCTTTCATTTGAAGAATTGTCTAGGCACAGGAAACCATGATGAGGAGTATGCTCACCTGCTGATCTGCCTAACCACCCTGAGAAAGCTTTTTGCTTTTCCAAAAGGGTAAAGTTATCCTCCACCCATTGAGGAAAGGTTTCTGTATGATGCTGATACTCAAGCCTGAGAAGTAAAACTGCAGCAAGTGTGGCAGTTTATGCTTCCTTTCATTTTTTAGCTAGTTATTCTTCCAATATGACTTTCTGTTCTTGGCTTCTGAAGTAATTCTGAAAAGTGGTTTTTAACAGGCCAGATAAACCTTCAAAATTACATTGATTGCAGCAGTGTTATTCTTCTAGATAATTTTTTAATTAAAAAACTCTCTACTTCATCCATCAGTTTCATTGCTAGAGTAATCTCTTCACCAAACTTGTTTTTCTCCCCCAATTTCTCATTAACTTGACAGGTTGCTCTTGCAAGGAGTCTTTTTAAAGAAGCTATGGCTTGGTTGGCAAGAGTACTGGGATTATTTGTGTTCAGGCAGAAGCAAACGGTTTGTTTCACCACAGAATATTTTTGCCATGGCTGTGCATGTGGATAGGGCTTGCCTGATAGGTCTTGAGGACTAGACTACTCATTCTTTCCATGGACCTGTCCCATGAGTCTCTCTCTGCCTTCAGAATAAGTAATCTATTTGGAGATAGGGCACAGGGGCCTCTTGTTCCAGTATTCTCTTCTGCTGGGGATCTCTGCCTTCTCAGCTTTTATTATTGTAATAGATACACGTCCGGACGTGGCTTTCTCCTAACTGAAGATCAAGTGCCCATTCTGTTAAAATGAAAGCCGTAATTAAACATGATATGAAGTAAAACTATACATAAGCTAGAAAACTCGTTGTCCCTGGATAAATATCTAGTAATATTTAAAAGGGTTGGACATTTGTGTAGCTAAGAATTACAAATGGACTTGCCATAAATCTATTTTTTGGAAACTCTTAGAGGTGTAAACCGTGCAGTAACTGACTGGGTTAGAAAAATAGCTTCATGAATGGTTTTCTGTAAAGTTTGGTGTGAATTGATCTGCAGCAGTTGCTGAAATTGTAAGCCAAGACTGTAAGCTACAACTGTCTCAAACCACCATGAAAATTCCTGCAATCTGTTATTATACATAAAACCTTTTTAGTGTATTATTTTTTCCAATTCGGACTTGATAGTTAGACCTCAAAAAGTTCTTGTGAACTGTTCCATAGGTAGGTAAAATTAGCTCAGCTGCATTTGAACTTAGTAAATGAACAGGTTTTGTAATTAAGATGTGTGATAAAGATGTGTGGAAAATATTGTAAATTTTTGAAAAAGCTTAGAAATTATTTAATAGATCATGTTTCACTTGCATAATATTTGGCTTTGGGCTGTGGCCAGGCTTAAGGTGTTTTGGAATGAAATCAGTTTGTGTAAGGAAATTAGGATTAGCTGGAGAAGGTGTGATGTATTGTATTTCATTCATACTGTCAGCTGTCATAAGTGCTCTCCATCTCAGGTTTATTTATTAAAAATAATTATTTAAGCCTGTTCATGGGTATGTTAAAGCCAATGCACATATGTGACTAAGTGGATAGTAGATGTTGACTTTGGGAATGACAAGCGAAGAATTAATTATGTAGTCATGGCAATGTCATGCTACGTTGGTCCCATCAGCTTTCACGTGGTTTGCTTGAACACTTAGATACTATGCTGTTCTTTAAAGTTTTACAAACCCTGTGGACTTCTCTTCTGTGCCATTGGAAGAAAGTCCTTGGTTGCCTGGAACAAGGTAATTTTGTGGATTTTGAAAAAAATGTAAGCGTTGCTCATCTGAGTGTCTGTGCCAGATGTCTCAGCACAGCATTTCAGGGCCTGTGAGCACTTCGTGCCTCTGCGCTTGGCTGGGAGAGTTTGATGCTGAATGGGATACTAGTGAAAAGGGAAGTTCTCCCATCTAAGCATGTTGCATAGGATAAGTGATAATAATTCCTTTTGATCTGATTTTGGCAAGGCTTGCTTCTCTCAGCATCCTGCAAAGCAGTGGGAGCACATCAGTTCTTGAAAGAAACTTGGGCCTGTAATGTCTCTTCCCATTATTGGGATGGCTTCCATTGAGAAGCTGAACCTATGAGACAACAAAGTCTGACATAATGCAGTTCCTTTCAGTTAGAGACATGACAGATTATCAGTGTACAAAAACATATCAGAGAGAGAAAAACTAGGCAGTAAAGGATAAAATTCTGCTCTTCAGTTACAATAAATTATTTTCAAATTTTGGGCCGTGTTTGAATATTGCTTCCTGTGCAGAATTACCAGTGAGTCCATGGAATGCTGTCAGGTTTCTGCTCCAAGAGAAGACCAAACCCAGCTTGCAAGCAGCATGTTAATTATTTACAGTTCCTAGCCCCAGCAGAGTGATTAGTTTGTGGTGAAACATTATACTAATAGCTGTGCAATGTTTTTCATTGAAAGATTTCATAGAACTAAACAAACACTGAAGTAACTTTTGCAACATAGAGCGTGAAGTAAAAATTAATTTTTAATGCAATTCAATTTAAAGATTAAATTAAGAGCTAAAGTGAAAGGCCTATAGAGTTGTTATCAGGCTCGTGGTTCCAATGCTCCTGGCACTCTTTTCTGATTCAGGCTAATACATGAACTGCAAGGTTGCACACAGATTGGGTGGGTTTGTGAACTGCCAGTTGCATGTTTATTCTGAAATCATATTGATACTTTTTCTCTTTGGTGTTTACTCAGTTTCATTGAATCAATAAATGGCCGTTAATTAAAGGGGCCAACATCTGACTGACTTTCCAGAGCCTATGAGCAACATCAAATGCCATCAATTTAAATGAGACTTCTTCGAAGAGTTTGGCAACTTTGGAAAATAGGCTGTTAAGTACAGGACCCCCAAAAGTCACAGCAAAAAAATTCAGTCTGTGGAGTTCTGTTGCTTGGAATGACACAGGAATTTGAACTAGATGAACATAGCAAACTGTGCTGACTTGGAAACCTATTGAAAATACACACTTGTTTGAAAATATTCATCAAGATGTAGTAATAACATAATGCTGAGAAATCGTGAAGTTGTGTGAAGCTGTTTAAAAATAATTTACTATTTGCTTACAGTTACAGTCTTTGAATTATAGTTATGATCTGATCTTTATATATATTTAAAATATCATTTTAATTAAATGATCTTTTAATTTCAGATTTTATACAGCCATGCCATCAGTGCTTCAGGGTTCTTCATTGCTTTTTTCGTTTCCCTTGTGTTGACATGTGCTGTTTTTTTCATCATTTACCGAACCCAAATATTAAAATGGAGTTTCTGTAGTAAAAACCAGGTGAGTTGTACTGTCTGTGAGGGTAGGTTATTTAATTTTTTTAACTTATTATATGTGATGATATAACTTGCTAACTAAGATTGTCTGAAGAGTTTTTGAAGATGAATGAAAAGTCACCAAGTGATGGATTTGGCTCGCAGGTGATGTAATCTCTACAGCCTCTAATCTTTAGTGCAGTCAGATTTAGAGATGAGTGTAAGAATGATATTCTGATCAAAACAACTGCTGTCAGTACCTGGATGTTGGCTGTAGATCAGAGGGAGATTACCTTTTGCCTGTTAGTTGCCTTACGTATTCTTCTCTTCCTCCCCTCCATCCCTCAGAAGCAGGATGTCTCTGGGTTATGGGCAATTGCCAAGGGAGTAGACAGCTTACCTTGAGCACAGTGACTAGGGTGCAAACTTTTTTTCTGATTATCAGGAATAAGGATTTGAATTTTGGTCTTAGTTTCTTCAATGTGCATTAATATCATCAGTGATTAAGCAAAACAGATGGGATTGGGGATGGAGCATTTTCATTGTTCTGTGCCGGTTTGAGGAAAGTATTTCAGTATGTCTTGGACCAGAGAAAGAAAATACAGAATCTGATAAATATTAATCAAGTTGGTGCAATTCCAGCCCTTCCTTCTATTAATTATTTTTCTATTTATGTAAAGCAGAACAACTTCATTGGGAGGGAGCTAAAATCCTTAGTCAGAATATTACAGTGATTGGAGCAGTTCTGGGAGAGTTGTGCTGAGAGGTTTGTCTGCCCGAAGTGGGGTGGATCTCTCATCCCCCTGGACTGACCAGAGTAGCTCACAAATCACTTGCAGCCTTTCTGCGGCTGAAAATTACACCATCAATAACTTTTATTTATATTAGGTCTGAAGAATTAATCTCTTGAAATGAAAAGGACGTGACTTGTTTCTTTTCACAAAAGCAACTGTGATAGTGAAGTAGTAAAAAAGGTCCAGTTTGGTCTAGCACTGGATATTTATAGTGGGGTTTTTGCACATTATTAGCCCTCCGTCTCAAGTCTCTGTGAACTGAGTCACTTCCATCATGCATAGGATTAGTTTTTCCATGTTGTTCACCTCATAATATTGTAATTTTGCCATATGTAATTTGTAAACCACAGAAATTTTTTAAAAAATTACCTAGGAAGGTTGAAGTGGAAGATAACTTCCTAGATGACTTTCACAAATGTTCTGCGTTCTCCATTTCTTCATCTGTATTCCAGATCAGTTATATACTGAAAAAGATCAGTCTGAAATAAAAGTAGTATATTTGATTTCACATACATATCTGAATTGCACAACCTCTTTATACTCTTTCCAGCTCTACAGTTTGATGATAAGTAGAAACCCTCTCACCCAAAGTTAAACTGCAATAAAATTAGATCAGACACTCATTATACATTTTTTTTATAATCTAAAGTTTGCTACTTTTTCTCTCTGGTTTTTTTTTTCAGGAGATACTGCCTGAACTCAGCCAAAATCACAAACTGGAGCATTCTCAATTTAATTCAAGTGATCTCTTTAGTGAAGATATAATTTTGAATGACCAAATCATTGATATTCTGTCCTTTGAAGAACCTGGCAAGATGCTTCAGGCTTTAGAAGAGTAAGAATTCACTGCTATTACATCACATTTGTTATTTTTATCATCATCCAAACCTTTGAATATGTTTTGAGTATCTGCTCTTTATTGTTTTTTTTATAGTGTCTGTTTACACATATTACTGCACTACCTGAGGTTTTTAACCTGTTTTAAACAATCATGTATGGGAACAGAAAGCCATCATATTTCATATTGATTCACCTGTAGAAGTCTCAACTCCATCTAGGCCTTAGACATGCAAGTTTTCCAATCCAAATAAACACCTTGCTTTGTCTCTCTGTGGTTCACTAGGTGAAGGGAAACTTCTTGGTGTGCAAGAAAATACTGAAACACAGTATTCTACTATTGCTTAACACATTTTGCTTTCAAGAGCGTGGCTTTTGTCCTAGGGAAGAGAGCCCCTGCTGAGTGCCAGCAGTACTGTTCAGCAGCGTATTTTGAAAACACGTGGATCAGAGTGTAAGGTGTGACAGTTTGTAGTGCTGCCAGAAAGATACCATGTACCTGTGGTTGGTGGGACCACTTGCTAGAGCACAGAAACACTCCTGATACTGTAAAAAGGCTTTTTGACAGAAACATGCCACTGTTAAAGGTCATCTGTTCTTCAGCTGAATTTTATAAAAAGGTCTTACGTGAGGATGAGCAGATGTTGTTTATGCAGTCTTACCATTACCTCCTGGTAAGGGAGATTAAAGGCAGTATTATGCAACTATAAAATCTCTAGAAGCTGAAAAGTTACAGGACCACGGATGAATTTTCTTTCTTAAAGGGTAACTAACAGCATTATTATTTTCTGCCTTTCCCTGATAATTGGGAACTTATCTCTGTAAATTGCACATTGGTCCTTGCTTTTATAACTGTATAGGAACTCAGGCTTTGAGAAGATTTATGCTGAAAATCATTTTGTGAATATTAAGAAGAACAGGATCAAACATTTTTTTAAACTCGCTTTAGTATTACTTTATTTCAGGGATAGTTAGTATCTAGCTAGGTTGAAAAAAATTGCTGGACTATTCACAGATACATTATGGATTAGAATGGTAAATATTCTTGCAAACCTTTGGAAAGGTTTATTTTTTAACAGGTTTATTTCTAAACGTATAAAACAGGATTTGTATCGTAGTTTGAATATGTGTCCAGGAGCTAAAGTTTTTTAATGTTTTTAGGAAGTTAGTGCATATGTCTCTAGCTTCCTTTTCTTTCCTCAGTTTTTATTTTCTTTACCTCTAAGGAGGTAGAGTGTTGCAGGGAATAAAGTAGATGCCCATTAGTCAGCACTCACTAACCTGCTACACCTTCTAAGCTATCTTTCCCTTTTTCCAGGATGAGGATAGTAGGTAGACCACAAAGGTATTCAGTTACAGTGATTCCTGCTGTGAAAGATGATTGAAAGGGTGATAGGTATGTGCAGCCAAACATCATCATCTTGCTTGTATGTTAGCTTGGTAATTCCTTCTGCGTGTCTTGGTGCAGGTATGTTTCATTTTTGTCTACATGACACACATGCAGGCTTGCCAGCATAATTGATAACATCCTTTTCATTTCATTGTCATGGTTGGAATCATTCTGATCTTTCAGATACAAATGGGAAAAATACTCTGAAAAGTAAAATCCATGTGATTTTTGTTCTTTGCAACATAAATCTATGTTGTCTTTTAAGAAATGACAGTGCCAAATCGTTTAGGAGATACATCAGGAGCATGTGTTGAATATTTATGGACAGGGACAGCTTTGGAGTGTAGACAGTTTGCAGTGTCAGGAGGATTGGCTAGAGAACAAAACATACTTTTAATGTTTCATAAGGAAGCTTCTTGGTTACTCATTTTGTGAATTTTGTCTTAATAAGTCGTATCCTTGATGTACATTATGCAACGGAATAGCTTGGCTTTTATTCTCAGTAGGTTCCTTGCTGTGTATATTACTCAATATTGGATTCTGGGCAATGAATACTAATGAGGGGAAGCTATATGATTTCAATATTTGACATGCACACTAGAAGATCATGTTCCAAAATGTCGTGGGTCTCTTTTTTCCATATGTCTAGAGGAGAATATGAAGAGAGCTGAGCGATTTGGGTTTGTGTGCAATGTGATGGAGTTTGACCATACTCATAGTCTCAAAAGATACAGATATGTTAAAGGGAACTTAATTTTTTTTAATGGCTATTCACTACTACACCTTTTCTTTTTAATCTTCATTTTGTACAGCTATGCTTCCTTGAGTTTGTCAAAGCTCTAGCTGCATTTGAACCTGCTTGCTGATACAAAATACATACTGCCAATTATTTTGGTAAATGAGTAAGTAATATGTGTACGTTGCAGCTGATTTTTTTCCCATGGTAGAGGACACTGAGGCCAGTGTACTAGAGAACAGGATCAAATAGTCTCCAAAAAGCCTTGACAGAAAAATGGAAACAATTTACCACAATTTTAGCAGTTCACTTTTTCTTTCTAAATGTAAATTTCTTGCTGTACATGTCAGTTTGATCCGCTATGGAGCAAATGTTCTTTTTTTAAAACCCCGAATTCAAATGGAAAGTAAGAATCACAGAATCATAGAATGTTAAGGGGTTGGAAGGAACCATAGAGATCCTCTAGTCCCAACCCTCCCTGCCGTAAGCAAGGACACCTCCCACCAGACCAGGCTGCTCAAGGCCTTATCCAGCCTGGCTTTGAACACTGCCAGGGGTGGGGTATAAATGATCATGTTGTCGTAGCACCTAGACTTGAATATTCTTACTCACCTAGACTTGAATATTCTTACGCAGAAAATTAGTTACATTGTTGGTACAAAAAAAAAAAAAAAGAACTAAATTTCTGTTTTTCATAACTTGGAGTGTAATTAAAATTTTGGAATTTTTGAAGGGACAGCATGTTCAGTACTCTCTTTTTGTGAAATGTGTACAATGCAGGAATATAACTATAAATAATAATCACATTGATATAACTATAAGATGCAGTGAATACTCATGGTATGAACTCCAAACCTTGTATTTGTAGTTCGGTATTATGAATGCTGCTAGAAACTCGACAAGTGTGTAAACTATACATTTTTTTCATCAGAGCTCAAATGCTTAATATATGATAGGAGCCTGTAAGACTGAGGAGCTGAAGAAAACAAGTAATTTGAAATTAATGAATACGTATCTTTTTTCATCTTAAAAATGTCACTTTTCTTTGATGTTGGCTGACTATGAAGTGTTTAGAATTATAAGGGTCATTTCTGCTGTTTACGTGGCACAATTTATCTTATCCAGAAGAGCATCTCCTTTTGAGAGTTGTGCTGTTCCTGATACTTTATTCGATATCATTTTGAAAGAAGATTGATATCTCCTACCATTTCTGTCATCTGAATGCTCACCCTGACTGGATAGATCAGAAGAATTGGAGTAGATCATAGCAGAGTTGGAAGCTCCTCTGGCATTAATGGATAATGCATATAACAGTAATATTTATGATTTTGTTAGTATCCAGGCTGAAGTTGGTGCTTTTGAAATTGGTGGTGAAATGTGTGATGACTTCACAAGAAGCAGAATTGGAGTCTTTCATACGCTCTTTTTGCATAGTCTCTTTTCGGAGCAAAAGAGTGAAATCACCATTTTCTGAACTCTGTTGCAAGTGCAGTATTGTAGGTACATGTATTTTTAAAATTTATTTTCAGAAGATCCCTGATATGTCATATCTCTTATTTTCTGCAAGCAGTGCAGAAGTTCTCAGTCTCTTAAATGCTGGATTTTTAAAATGTTTTCTAGACAGATAATTTTAAGAATTGAAATACCTTTACTCTCTTTATATTGCTGTGGAGAGTTAAAGGAATTTGACAGGTGAAACAGATCTAGTGCTTAGACTTTCTAGCAAGTTTTCATGACTCTTTGTTTTCTGAAGAGCTTCTGGTCTCTCAGCTCAATTTATCTTTTACAATTTTTTATTTAATTATTATTTCTTGGCTGTATATCAGGAATCCTGTTGTTGGTTTTGCCAGCATTCTGACTTCTGGAAAGCTAAACTTAACCTGTGACTCATCCATGTGAAAGCATCCTTAGATAATCCTCGTGTACCTTTCTTAGCAATTTCATTTACTGATGTGATGTCTTGTATTCTCTGTGGGCTCCTGCGTGAGCTGTGTTGAGTTCACACTTGGCTGTGTAAGTGTTGCAGGACTGATGGATGAACTCCCCCAGTTCAGAGCTGGCTGCAGGCCACTACAGCTAGTGGTGTATCACAGAGCATCTTCAGACCTGTGCTAACACAGCCTCGCAGCAGGCAGGGAACAGGGAAAGGCAACACCCCACTCTGGCACAGGCAGGCTGAAGAATTTGGGCTTGGGCAGTCAGTAGCTGTTGGTGGGTGTTCAGACCTCATGCCATTGCCTCTGCTTCTAGTCTAGTACAGTTTGAGTCTCCTGCAGAGGTTTGTTCCTTGTTGTGCTGCAGCCGTGTAAATCCCTGCCCTGAAGTGTTTACAGTCTCTGTTGAGACTGGACCCAGCAGGAAAGCATGGAATGCAAAGGGAGGAAAAAAGGAGGGAGCTGTTGAAGGGAGGAAGTTGTGGGGCTGCACAGGGGGTCCACATTGACATGGTACTTTGAAAAACACCAACAAAACACAACAACAAACTAAACAGACAAAAAACCAGAAAAAAACAGAACACAGCTCAGCTTACTGATACTATATTTCTAACCCCTCAATAAATGGATGATTTGTGAAACAAACCACATCAGCAGCTTTTGAAGACCTCTAATTATACTCAAATAAGCCATTATACTCAAATTGGCTTTCTTTTCTTACTGTGACTAAAGGCAACACTGCAGGAACTGTTTTCTTTGTGATTCTTCTTGTCTGAATCTTTCTCTATCTTCACTCCTCTGAAGTGTGACAAGGCAACACGGACCATAATGCCTGGATTTTGTCCACCCCTTTCCTTCCTCGCTGCAGCTGTCCCATCATCACTGTGCCTGTAAGTACAGGACGTGTGCTGCTCTGGCTATAACAGTGGGTGCCACTGAGCTGGGGTGCTTGTCTGTCTGTCTGTCCTTCCCTGTTTGCATTCCCGTCTCCATCAAGAGTTGGTGCAGCTGCTGTGCCTTGGGACTCCAAGTCACTGCTGAAGTGGGGACAGGGGAGACAGAGTATCCACAAATGGCTCTAAATTCCTCGATTGCATGCTTTTCAGGAGCGTTGTGTATTTGAAGCATTACTTTTACAGAAACAGGTACCGTGGAACGCCAGTCTCGTCTGGATACTTTTGTAATATGTGTCCTATTAATTGGCTTCCGTTGGCAGATGAGAGATGAGCCTTCTGAGAATGACAGGCTTTTCTGTTTTGATGGGAAAATGTCACCCAAGGGGAGTTTGCTTAGTGTTTCTCTCCCTTTTAGACTTCGGAAAGTTGTGTCACAGTAGTTTCTTATCTTTATAAACTCAGAATTGGTTTTAAAAATGTGTTTGAAAGCCATTAGTTATTTTTAGGACTGTTAAATTCAGCAGCTATAAGTTCTCCTGTTCAAAAATTCTCTCTGTGGGCCTGTAATTTGAATAATAAGACTTAAAGACACAATTACGTGGTAGTTAATGAGAGGTTTACTTTTTTTGTAGTGTGTTGTGTTTTGGTTTGTTTTTTTTAAATTAACTATAGTTGCTTTCTTGACCCCAGCCGCTTTCCTGTATTCTTTCATTAGGTCTGTGGAGGACATCAGTTGCTCAGGCATTCTCTCTGCTTCTCTGTGTTTGGAGTCTGGGATTTTCCCCTTCCAGATCTCTCTGACAGATTTTTAAATCCTCGTTTCTCTTCAAGTGAGTGAGAAGGCTATACACTTGCTGTTTGAAGTTTCATTTTCTGTGTGTCTGTTCACCTTTCCTTCCCCCACCCTTTTGTGCCACCTGCCTTCTGTACTGTCCTCATCCTTTCTCAGCATGCTTTGTCCAACAAAAGCTTTCATCTTTTTCATCAATAGGTTGCCATCAGCTACCTGTGCTTTATTAGCTTTCATGTTTCTATGATGCCGAATATGCTCAGGAAGTGGGGCAAGACCTTTTAAACATCAATTGCTGTAACAAGCAGAGTGCAGAGCATTTAAAGCAAATTATTAAATGTACCTTGGCTTGAGGAGATGCAGAGTGTCAAGCTAGAATTTTTTTTTCCATATGTGTCATGAAACATTTAATCTAGTTGATTGTAAACATCGTTCTTCTGATGGACTTGAATGAAACCAAATGAAAGCATTTGGTTTATTATATGTACAGGATTACTGTGTTTTACTCAGTATTGGTGTGATGCAGCATGCTCGGGGTGCCCTCAACCTCTCTGTTTTGAGTAAAGAGCTTGAAGCAAGGTTTCTGATGTGTGTGAGCAAGGTTTCTGATGTGTGTGATGAGCTTGTCTCACTTCTGCTGGCTGCTGTGTGAAGTTCATGGACCAGAAGCAGAGCACATCACATGGGAGTTCTCAAGTTTCTACAGACACAACCTTTCTTCAGCTGCCACTTAAAAAAGGTGATGGTGTGGCTGCTGTCTTTGAAGATGTGACGTGGGAGAGCTGTGGCTTGTAACTCTTTTCTCTGTGCTGTACTTTTCTCTATGCTGTTATCCTTGGTTTGGTGGAACAGTTCATAAACTTCTCTTTCGTTGCCTTCTTCACCAGTGTGCTGTCAAGGAAATGAAGAGTATGAGTTGCAGGTTACATACAAAACCTGAGATCTTATGGGCGTCATTATTCGCTTGCTGACACACCAGCGTCAGGTGATTATTATCATTGCTCCTCCTGCATTTTGCATCACGTGCAGTTACTGGGGTACTGTAGTTCTCCTTAAGGGTGAAAAAGAGCATGGGAATCTTGATCTAAATGGAATCAGGTTGAGTCTATAATGACCTGCAGTAAATAGGAAGAAGTGCCTTGGGAAGACTGAGGGAAAGATAATAGGAAATGTTCTGATGGTGTTTCATTTTGGTTTTCATTCTTGGGATCACTGTTGAGGAAGAGTGGAAAAGTAACTCTTCATTTTTTTTGAAGCATGCTTTGAGAAAACACTGTATTTGTGATAAGGAATAAATTATGTGTTATGAACACACTATCAATGTGGTAGAGCTGTGAAGTGTCACTTTCCAGGGAGAGAGATGAGGAATTCAGTCTTTCACATCTCAGTAAGAAAGGGTTAGTAAGTGCTGGGGCGACCGTCTATGACCGCACGCTTGAAGAACAGAAAAATAATGACTAAGGAACTTGCTGTTCCAGCAAACAAAGAGAGCTGGAAATAACAAATAACGTTCAAGCTGAGGATGAGGTTACCATTTTTTAGAGAAATTATCTAGTGGAACAATTTATTAAAATGCTTAGTTCTTTCTTAGGGGATGCTTGAAAACTGGGATGTTTCTCACAGAAGACAGATAGGCTTCAATTAAATCAGAGCTGCTGAACTTAAAGCAGAAAGTAAAACAGAAAAAGAAATCTGGTGGCTTGGATTTTACAGGCTAATAACGAAATTAGTGAATCTCTGAAGAAGCGCCTCCTACCACTGCTTCACGGTCATTAGAGAAATGTTATAGCATAAAGCTCCCGTTCTCTGAATCCTTGTTTTTGTTTAAGTGCATTTACACAGCTCTGAAACACTTCTTTTTTTCAAGTTGTCACAAACAGCTTGGTAATAGCTGTCTGTGTCAGCGAAAGTCCTAGGACTATAAACAAAATGACTTAAGAGAAAACACACATCTGTATCTGCTGTGTTGCTTCAGCATCTTGTTACCTTGATCCTGTCATCACCTGCACTCTGTCTTGGGGAAGAAGGACTCTCCCGAAGGAGAGGGAGCAGATCAGTGCCCTGAGGCACTTTACTGTGAATGTACGTGAATGTTACCCAAGAAGGCTGTGTACCTCCAGCTGCAGTGTCCATCTGTAGATACGACAGAGAAGCTGGATGGTTGTGTTGTCTTGGGGATATTTTAGCAAACATTAGCTCTGTAAGAGACAGTGTGAAGATCTCTCATCTGCCTCACCATCATCGACGAGGACAGAGACTGAAAGACGCTAAAAAAACCCCCAAAGAGGGGAAGAGGGTACAGGAGTCCTAGCCAGACCGAGGTGGGATGTCTGCCAAGTGCCTGCAGGAATGCACGCTGAACCGGTTGTTCTGGTGCTGTTCCTTGCTGCCCAGGCAGGAAGAGCTGTACTGGAGCGAGAATGTCCTGTGCACCTGCCCTGCACCATTACCCCAAAAACAATGGGTCTTATTCCCCCACCTCTTGGCTAGCTACCCCTCGCTTTTGCACCTTTTGGCCAGCTGCCCCTCGCTTTTGAAAAGACTATAAAGAGACTCTCTGAAAAGACCCCTACGAGTACTCCCCACGGAAAGAAGACGGATCTCTTGGCTGGACCACGAGGATTCCGCCTTGCCGTTGGTAGCTATTAACCCTCTCCCCTTTTTCTCTCTATCCTTTGTTTCTTTATATCGCTCTCTCTCTCCTATCGCATAATCGTGTTGTTGGCACTCAGTTAAGTGCACTGTTTTTGATTAAAGTTAAAATTTCCCCGTTTGTGTTTCTTTTGCACTCTGAGATCGGTTAACGAACCATCACAAGTCTTGCTTGTCTTAGCGGATCGTGACAAGCTCTTACAGGATCTTCAGATTCCTGTGAGGCATGTTTCAGGTGCATGGTACTTCAATGCAGGAATTTCTGTTCCTGTATATGAGGAAGAGGGGGTAAAATGGAGGAGGTTTAGTAGCTGCAACCAACCAGCCAGCCCCTCAGCAGATCACCAAGATGAGGATGGCCATCACCAGTGTGTTTCTGTGGTTTTGAGAGATTGCAACAGAAAATCAGTCTGTGGTAGACGGTTACATTTTAAAGGTGGTCTCCCAAAAACTTCCAGTATTTGAGTCATTGCAAGAAAACAATTCCATCCCATCGATTTCTAGATGGGGAGAATACATCTCTTGTGTTATCGGGGGCAGTGATGATATGTCAGTGGTTTACTTTTAGTTAAACTTTACTTGCTTACATAAGGAAAGGAAAGTTTGACAAAAAAGCAAAGTGTTTCTAGATTTGCATGCCTTCATTTATACGATTCTGAGTGTAGTATCATTCTACTCTCGCAAATCTTACCAAGATCTTTGCTATGGAATTGAAATTTAGTCTAAGATTTGTCTGTGGAAAAATTAGATCAATAGTTTAACCTAAGCAAAAAATTGAATGGGTTTAATTTCCTAAAAGTGTGTTTTGTAGATAACAAAGAAATTAATGTATACATGGTCCACACACAGAAGAATACAGTGTTGTGTATTCATGTAATTTGACATGCAGGAGCAAAACCCACCTCATTTTCCAGTGTTAAATTGAGTTCAGGTGTAGAATTTAGAGTAGTTACATTATATATGAAATGAGAATAGTTACAATTCCAATTTAAACATAAATGGGAATGTATTTATACACAACATGACATATATGGCATTTTCTAAAAGCTCTTGTATTTCCATCTGGTTTTAATCTCTTTTCTAGAACTCTGTTAATGTTCATGAGAGACAGATATCCGCTGTTTTATTTTATTTGTATCAGCACGTAATTGAAACTGTCTTCCCTGCAGAGAAGGGAGTACACCAGCCAAGAATATGAAACAGTGATGTATCAATCTAGATGGGTCAGTGAGTTTAGAACTATTTTACAAAGTTAGTAAAATTTATAGTCTATTCAGATGCCCCTTGATCTGCTTCCCAGCAGAGATAGTGGAGTTTTTTTTGGGGAGGGGGGAGTCAGACATTTCTGTTGGCTTTTATCTGAGGGAATGTTTTGAGTATTAGTAAAGAAAGAATTTTTCTTCTTCTGTCTGAAATGGAAATGGAAGTATGGACAAACTTCATTAAAGTTGCTGTTAGTAGAAGTTGACTTACCCTGCTGTTTAATGAATGATTACTATCATGATTAATAAACTCATGTGCTGTGATATTCCTGCATTTCTCTGGCTGCCATTTAATTACCCAGTATTGAGTGAATCTAGATACAATCTAGAGACTGCATGCTCTAGATACAAGGATCTTGTTTTCTGATAGAAATTTCCCATAATGTGTGATTTCTAACAGTCCTGATTACCTTTGTACAGCTTGGAGGTTGCCAGCCTGACATGGGCAGATGCTGATCTGGAGGCCTATCGAACACAGATCTGTAAAGAAGTCATTGCTATGATGCTAAAGAACATGGTCTTAAATCACAGCCTCTTTCCTCATGTGGAGAAGAAGATAAGTTCAGTTTTCAAAAAGCGGTTTCTTGCAATGGAGAAAGAGATTCAAGAGGAGTATGAAAGGAAGATGGTGGCTCTAACAGCTGAATGTAGTCTGGAAACTAAGAAGACAATGGAGGCTCAATGCCAGAAAGCAAGAGCTGCAAATGAAGAGGCTGAGGAATTAATGAGGAAAATTAATGAAAAGGTAAGTCTGGGTTTAAATCAAGGTATTTTGCATCATATGTAGTTTTATGGAGATGGTTTCTCTATTAGACTAGAACATCTTAGTTACCCTCCTAGAAGAGTAAAGATAAAGATCTACAATTAAATATGTTCAAAAATTCAGATGTCATAATTAGGGTAGTTGTTACTAAGAAATTTTGTTTAACCAGAAAACGAATTTTTCTCAAGGGAATCTGTGACATCTGAAAACAAAGGGTTGTCATTACCCTGGTTTTTTTATAATCGCTTATACTATTGCAAAGTGTATTTTTATTTACTGTATTTTACTGCAGCACTTTCTGAGATTTCAGACTTTGTGTGAAGTATTCTGCACATTCAGAGAAGAAACTCCCTGCATCATAAGCCTTACAGTCTAGGTAAAAAGCTTCTAATATTTATGTTCTTTTTTTGAAGAAAGTTAAAATATAAGCACAACCAAAGGCTGATTTGCCTCTGAAATCAGAACGATCCATATTTTAGACAGAGCGAGGAGTGGACTTCTCTTGGAAATAGCCTCTGGATAATAAATAAATAAGTGAAGTCTGTGTATGATTCCGGACAAGTTCAGAATGAAAACTTATAGCTTATGTGTATCGCTTTAATTCAGAGATCTTTGTCTGAATGGATAAGTTTAATTGCCCAGGATTTCATAGGTGGTCACTAGCTGGAAATAGAGCTTGGGTCACCAGGCCGACATCCCATGTACAAAGTTATGCTCCAGCCTTCCATGTCTTTTTTCAAGTATATTGAATGTTTACAATAAAACTGATTTCCCTCCACCCTTTTTCTTTATTATTGTTTTTAACAACTTCCTGTGGCTTGCAAGGATTCTGGTAAGTTTTGAATATTTCATCTCTATAAGCCTAAAATGCCAAAATGCCCAAGTTGATGTTTCATGTTTGTCTGTTAAGAGGGTGACTTGGTGGGAACAAATAGTGCAGTTTGTTGCTTGCTAGTGGGGCTTTGCTTCTGAACCACAAGTGGTATTTGCATATCACATACTCATAATTGTTAAGGTCTTTTATGAAAATTCATGATTAAAGTTTTGATGCAAGAAGGTCTTTTTGCTGTGTGACCCATCAAAGGTACTCCAGTATGTTGAGGCTCTCAGGAAGACGTTTTTTTTATCAGGCTGTTGCGTAGAGAAAATTAATGGCACAAGGCTAGTGGACGAGTAGAATTTCTTTAGCGCTTCAAGGGGAATCTTAGATTGTGACTCTCTGTAGCTTTCCATACCTGTAGGATATGCATATCCTGAACTAGAGGTGCTAGAAATGTAAGAGATGGGAAGGAAGAAATACTTGCGGATGCCTTCTTAAGGATGAGGTCTTCTACTCTTCAGAAGACTTTTTCCTTTTGTTGGATATAGAAGCAGCCTAGACCTGACTGAGATAAGTCCTGCCTTTGCAGAGAGAGGGGCCTGACTGAAACTCAGTATGTGAACTCACGCTAAATACACTCTCAACAAAGTGGCTTTGCTTTTTAAGAAATGCATTGGTGTTGGTTTAGTCTGATTTGTACTGAAAATCCGGAATGGTCGGAGTCAAGTAAACAATTAAGGTCAGTGCAGTACTTGTCCTGATCCATTTATCATATCCTATCATCTTTCTGTTCACTTTTCTGTCTGTAGAAAGACCTAGTTTTGTACTTGCCACAGCATGTGGTCCAGAAGGACATTGTGGAGCGTGAGGGCTGGCTCACACCCGTGCTCCTGGGCAGCAGGTGTACTGACACCCAAGAGACGGCAGTGGAAAACAGCTGGAGCAGTAACCTCCTCCTCTTCTCGGCCAAAACATAGAATTTATATTCCTTGCCTTTTTGATTAATTATTTGCTGCCTGCAGTGTGTCTCTTGGGAATGAGAAGTGACGTGCAGAGGGCAGTTCTCCTCACAATAATTGGTATGAAATTTAGAACAAGACTGACATAGTGACTGTTAGGTAGCTCTGCTAGCATGAGAAGAATTCTTTGCTCTGTGGGACATGTATGTTTTGATTCTATAATGACTTTATGCCATCTGAGATTAAAACTATGACTATGTAAGTCTTACTAGAGAACTAAGAGAAAGTATTTCTGGCAAAGAAGCTTTTAAAGTAATTGCCATTTAATTCTACTCCATGGTTGTAAATGTAAATCTAAAATAATGCTCTTGGATTAATTGGTAAAAACTGATATTTAAAGTAGGTCACCAATAATAAAAACTTTTAGAGATTTTTAGTAGAATGGAGGAGGTTTTTTATATTTATATTTATATTGTTTTTTAAAATATGCTTATTATTATTTCATTGGTATGCCTTATATGAGTCTGTTTAATATTAACAGGATTTCAAGATTGATGAAACCTAAAAAATTAATTTCACATATAGTCTTTGTGGTGAATTTCATGCCAATTTATATAATTTATCTTATATAAGGCTTGTGAATTCTAAAAGGACTTCATTATGCTTTGGATGTGGTATCTGTATGAGAGACTGGCAACTGTGCAACCCTGCCATCCATAGGTGAAAACTATGGAAAATGTACACGGATTCAATATTAGCCTTCATTTAAACCTGAAATGACAGTAACTAAAGTATTTGTAAAATATATATATATGAGCTAGCAGCACTGATACTTTAAAATATGTTGAATTCTGAAAATCACTTCTGATGTATTTATTTTCCTTCTTCTCTGCAGCCTGCTGTAGAATACAGAAATCTTCTGGATAGACTTCACAGACTGGAGCAGGACTGCCTGAAGAGGTTCCTTTTTGTAAAGCAGGAGGAATATTTTGCAAAGGCTTATAGAGAGCTGGCTGTTACCCAAAGAAAGGAGCTCCATACTATCTTTTTTACACAGATAACAAATGCCACTTTAAAGGGAGAACTGAAGTTGGAAGCAGCTAAAACATTAGTGGAAGGTTACTCTAAAATACAGGTAATAGGATGATATCTCCATTCCTAACCTGAAGGCAAAATACAGACCTGCAGTAACTTTCGAGAAATGTTTCAGGATAAATGTTATCACTTTCATAACTAACTTTCTTAGGAAGTATTTTAAGAATTATAGTGCCTTTATTAGCACGTCTAGACATCTGCAAAACTGTATGTTGAAGTATATGCACGTGTTCAAAACCCCCTAGACATCAAGTGCTCTTATATACTTCAGAAGATGTACTGAGCCCCCAATCCAAAAATGTTGATTATTGAAATTGTGTTGTGTCTGAAGTACTATGATTTTGTACTTAGAGAGGAGTTGAGTGTCTCTAGGTTATATGATGCAGGGATGGTGATGAAGAGTATGTTTAGGACTTTAGTTTTACTTTCAGTTACATTTTAAACCTCTTGCAACAGAATAGCTTGAGCTCTTCCCTCATGGGGGTTTGTTTGTTTGTTTGTTTGTTTGTTTGTTTGTTTGCTTTTACCTCCATTTGTGTTGAAAGTTAGTGCTCTAGATTACAAAAGTTCTGGGAATTGTTCTTCTGGCTGCTTCTTGAGGAAGAGTATGATTGTTGTGGACCTGCAGGTGGAGGCTAAAAAGCAACATCTGGAAAGTAGGTGTCAGAACATGTAAGGCCCACTCCTAAAACCTGATGCACAACCTCATATTCAGAAGCTATACACTGGCCACTGTCAGAAAGAGATGCAGCAAGCACTTGTGCAGAAGATAATTAAGCAGCCAGGTCAAAGAGGTAGAGCAAGTGAAAAAAGTTTTGACTATGTTTTGGCTGCTCAGACATGGGTCATGTAACTATCAGACCTTGTCTTGGCTATTTATGCTATAAAACATTGTGTGCCTAATTCTAGTCTCTGCCAGACCTGTAGGTATCTAAACCCTTCCTGTTCCCCACTGTTGGAAGGAGGATCTTCTAAGCCAGCCTGTATGCAGTGGGCTTGGCTTTCCCTATGCTGTGTTTAACATACGTGGAAGAGTTGGCTTTAAAATTGGCTTTGAAGTCAATTTAGACACCTTTGAAAATATTACCGTTTGCTTATGTAATCATACAGTACATCGTAAAGAACAGTTCTGCTGACACACTGGTAGGGCTGCATGTGTATGTAATTGTGAATACCTGAGCAAATGACCTGCTAACTCAAGGCACTCGGGATGTGCACTAACTATTCAGGAAAGTACACGCAGTATTGAGGTAATCAGGTCAAAAGCTCAGCACATTATTTATTTTGTTTTGTTAAAATAGCCATAACCATTTGATATGATCATTAGAGTTAAATTGATGTAAGCTTATTGTTTTACACTTGTAAGCATTTTTCAGCTTTGTCCTGTTAGTGCAATCTGGTCTGATACTCACAGGTGTTAGCCAAAATTAACATTACATCTAATTAAATGTTCACATTTGTTCACATTCTTTCCTGTAGGGTGACATTGAAGAACTAATGGATTTTTTGCAAGCTTGTAAGAAATATCATCTGAATAAAAGATTTTCTTACAGAGAATATCTTATAAGTAAGATACAGTCAAGGGATTCTCATGTCTCTGCTCTTATAAATGCCGCAGCAGCCCAGATATCAAGTCTCATTAACAGGACGGAAAGGTAAATATCTCAATTGTTTTCTTGGCAGCCATTTGACTACGTTATCTCACAGACAACAGACTCTTCAAAAGTCTTGTTTGCTGTGTTACCTAGCAGGAGAGTTGCATAAAAATGTTATCTTTTACTTAATTCTAAGAAAATGTTTTGTAACTGATTGACTTTGTTAGTTAAATCCCTGTGGGTGCTAAGGTGGGGTTTTCTTATCTGTATGCACTTTGTACAGGACAGAGATGAATTGCTGGAAACATATGTAGTACCTGTTTGTAATTCTGACTTCAGTGGGAACCAGACTCAGTAAGATTCTCAGTGTCTCTCTACATCCATTAGTTGTGTAAATAGTCATCAGTCATGTGAAAACTCATACCAGAGTCCATTGCAACGTGTACCAGTTAAGACCATTTGTCTATGTTCATTATGCATGAATATCTGGATTTAACAGAAAAGAACAATTTTGATTCACTTGTGATTGAATATGTTTGAGGAGCTGGATGTACAGTTTCTCTTTTCAACCTGAAAATCATGAATATTTTCTAAAGAAAGTAGATTAAGTTTATAAATAATGTAGCTGCAGAGGATTTTGACTAGCAGAGAATACACCTGTTGCAGGGAATTAAAAAGTAAAGGTCAGGCAAGTAAAAGGTAGACCTGGAAATGGACTGTTGTAATACATGCATATAATTTATTTGGAATATCATAGCAGACCCTGGCTGATTGAGTATTCTGTGATAGGATACTCAGAATCAAGGTGGAGAGGTAGAAATGGTGACTTAGCAGACACACAGAGATGTAGTTATTTGAAATGGTGTGGCTATGAGGAGCACTGAGAGAGACATCATGCTGCTACTCAGAGAACTGTGTTAGTTTGTCATATGAAGAGATTACTGAGGAGCCTGCCAGGGCAGCAAAATATGTCAGTGTACAGGAAAACGTGGACAGGAAAACAACCTAGCACTGCTGCTGTTGGTCCTGTGCATGCAGCTTTATTTGTATATTTGAAGTGTCTGTATTGATGTCAGTCACTGACAATATGTGAAATGTGCATTAAGAGAATAAGATAAACATTGATCTTTATGGTGTGTTTTTTCTTTCAAAATGTTAACTTAATTTAAAAGTAATTTAACATTAGGAAGCAGGAAGTCTGTTAAAAACTACCAAAGATTGCATCTGTTGATGTGACAAAATAATTTGTTTAGGTTTTTTGGTATCTTTTCCTTGGTTTTCTTTTTGATTGTCCTGTGTGCTGCCTCACTGGAATCATACCCTAAGTTTAGCTTGAATCACCCTGAGTTTAGCCTCGAGATTCATTGGTTGGAGAGAACTTCTTCCAGTAGGCTTGCACCACTTTGCTGAGGTCTATGGCTGTGTGTCTCAAAGACAAAAATGTCCTAGAACAGGAAATATAATTCAGACACGTCTTTCACAGAGGGTTCCCTTCCATCAGTTCATTCCTCTTTTTGAAACTATATTATGAGAAGGTCTGATATTTTCACAGATGATGTAGTTGTGTGAAAAGCCTTTGTGAGACCTCGTTGTGTGACCATCGCAGTGAACAACTGGGACTTCTCAAGGTGGAAAAGTTGGTTTCGCCCATTGCTTAATGCCTGTTATTGCACCTAACAGTCACAAAACGAATCAGCTATAAAACACAGAGGAAAGGCATAGTATTAGTTAATCCAAGACCTTGTGGATCTCATCCCCAAAAAATGTATTAAAAACCTTCCAAAATCCCTCAGACTACCCAGAAACTTCCAAAAGCAGCAAGCATTATTACCAAGATGAAAAAATAACTTTTCTAGCACTCTCCAATTAAACTTTCAGAGTATGCAGTGGTGGGTTGTCTGTGGACAAAGGACACTTGTCAGTAGTTGGAGATATCATTTGTAGAGAAGCAATCCCATTTGGCTTTTTGGGCCTAGAACTAGTTATTTTCTTGTAACTTCCCACACCTGCTGCAGCAGTATTTCCTCTCGGACAAATGTTGGCCAAACTCTTATAATTCATTCTTTAGGTATTGTGATTATAAAACTCCAGAATGTAGTATTTCAGTTTATTTGCTAGTGTTTTTTTTTCTATAGGCAAACTGAAATATCCCAGTATAACACATGAAAAATTCATAATTACATAACATAGGCTTGTATTTCAGTTTCTAACTAGAAAGTGATCTTGAGAATGTTTACAAATTGGAGAACTAAAATTTGAGCAGCAAGAGAAGTCTGGTCTGAATGACTGGTACTTTAAATTTGTATCCATAGTATCCTTGTTTTTCACTTTGTCATTGAATCTACTTGTCTAAATATAGATACAGGTCTGTCTTAATCTATTTTGTCCAACTTTATAATAGAGTGCCTTAAACTTACTGTTATAAATGGAATTTTAAAATGCAGAACTTTGGATGGAGAAGAGAGAAAAGATACAGATTAGATATACCACAGATAGATGCAGTGATAAACCAGCAGATAGATATTGAGGGGAGCAGTGTTTTAAAAATGGAGCTTAGCAGTATGTTTAAAATTTATCAATAGCAAGGCAATTTCAAATTAACATGAAAAGGATTCTGTGTGGCCAGAAATGAATGTTATAAAAAGCAAAATAAACCCAAACCAATTCTAGGGAGGGCTGTGAACATTTTAAATGAAATAGAGCAGCCAGAGTTTTCAAGCTGGGTTTTCTAAATACAGTATTTAAATAAAATGTCCCATTTGTCAGGACTAGTTTTTGATTGCTCAGTGTCTTCCGAAAATCAAGCCTGGACTGCAGTACCCAAAGGCAGGAAAAGAGATTTTAAAATATAATCTGTAATCATGGGTTTGAGGGATGTCTACATAGGCTCTTTATATTTTTTCTTAAAGAATAATGGGCAAAAGGGCAGTACTTGAGTCAGTGTTTATCCTGGGTTGTTTTTGCTATCAACGGAGGTGCAAGGTTCTTGATGTTTTTAAACTATAGCATCTGTAACACGTCTTATTCTTTTGCCGGTATCTTCTTGTTCACAAGAAATTTCTTTCTTCTTCAGTTGCTTAAAAAATAAATCCAGTTCTTGTGACTCACTAGGTACAAACAATTGCAAACGTCTTTATAAACTTCTCCCAAAATTTAAATTTTTGTAAGACCTAAAGAATTTCCTGTGTATCGTGTTTTTAAAGTGGTCAAAAGTCTCTCAAAAGATTGAAACAAGCACCTTGTGCTGGTCTCGTTCTTCTTAATAATCACCATTTATATGGACCTTGTCCATAGAAAGTAGTTTTCCAACAGTGTCTTGGCTGGACATTTCTGGAAGTCGATGCTGGAATGTGAATGCCTCAAGCAGTAATTTATCAGTATGAAGTTTTCTAATAATCTCTTAAAACCTTTTTCTGCTTTTAGCACTCTGCTATGTAGGGAGGGCATTTATTGCCCTGAATTTTTATTATTATTACATGGATTCTGATCTGGGCACTGGCAGGATGCCAGTTCAGCAGGTGAAATCCTGGTGTAGCTGGAGTAGCATGGGCAGAGTCGTTCAAGTTTTCTCTGTGTAGTTTCTGTGTAGTGATGTGATTCAGCCTCCATATACATTCAGGCCTGTTCAATTTTTCTGCTTCATATCTATCTCCCTTTTGCTTTAGTGATGCTCCTGTGCCTTCTCTAGCTTTCATGAAGCAATTTTGCTTTGCTGGAGTCCAGCATCCCTTCTTTGTAACATCAAATACAAAGTCCTACTTTTTACTTTTGTGCCCTCACTCTGTATTTGCTCCTTAATTTGTTGGCTTTCGTTCAATACAGAGAAATCAAGATCTCTCTCTGATTGACCTGTGGTACTGCTGCTGTTGGCTACACACTTCACCTCTGTACCTTCCTTGGTGCTCACTGCCTTTGGGAGGATCTCCCTTTAAACATCCTTGTCATTACCACAGTATTGTCCTTCATTAAAATTCTCTTTGTTCAAAGACATGTGCCTGCACATTGCTTCAGTGATTAAATGTCTGATGTGCTGAAACTGGGCAGTTTATCATACAGTTTATACTGTCTCATTAGCTTTCTCCTCTCCTTTTGTTTTGCATTTCTGTTCAGTGTCCTTTGAGACCAGGCCATCTTTTATTCCTAATACTGTAATTGTTTTTATATTGTATTTATATGAAGCCAGAAATGAAGGTGTCTTGCCAGGATTGAGCCTTTTAGGAATTACCGTAATACCGATTAATATAAGTTGGCACATAAACTGACATAGGCTTCTGTGGTGGGATACTGTATCACCTACAGTTTTAGCTGTGGATGTACTGGATCTCTAAATAAATCAAATCAACTGATAATGTAGATCCTGGTTTTTTAATCCTAAAAATAGGTAGCCATATATCATCTTACTATCATTCTGTGTTGCATCACTTCCCTTAAACTTTCATTTGCTGTGTGGTTCCAGCACATCTATCTTTTTCTATTGCAGACTCTTTTCACTGCTCTTGACAGGGATTTTAATTGGATGCAGCAAGCCTGGGTTTACTTCCTCAGTGCAAGAAAAGATGAAGGTGTTAAAAATAATATGTTGGTTATTATCTTTCCTCACTTCCTCACCATAATTAATTACCTTTATTCACATATCTTTTGCCTTGGGTTCAGTCAAAAAGGAGGGGCAAGACTTAAGAGTTACCAAATATGGGCTAAAAACTTGGTGCTGTTGGAGAGTTTTTTGACATAACACTGAATTTTAACATTGATTAGTTTCAAGGCAGAAATTACTTGGCCAAGATGATGCTTGGTGGATTACTCCCAGTGTACTGAGAGGTAGTTTAATCCTCTTTGCAGATTAAAGAAATGCAATAGCTAGACTTCGAAAAAGCTCTGCAAGAGGAGGATCTCTTTTATTGACATAACTGTGATAAAGCACATCTCAGTTTCTATCCAGCACATGCATTATATAGGGGATGATGTTTCATGGCTTGCTCAGATAGTTGTGGATGCTTGAGCAGAAGGTGGAGAGGTGTGAATTACGGGATCTGTAACACCATGGTTACAGTGCCGTGGCTGCAAACAAGCTAATATGCTAATCTTCTTCTTTATTTTAGCTCTTATTTAGAGGATTTTGGTTGGAATTAAGTTGTCACAGTATCAATAAATCCTAATAAACCAAAATAAGATTCTCCTTTCTGGAGAAGGGCTTGCTTACCACATTTATCTGCTACTTTAATTTAGGAATTGGGCCAGGTATCACATTGTAATGGAACCTTGAAAGCCCTGGATTCGTCTTAGTCCTGGCTCTGTGTGAAATGTTCATGTCTTCAAAAAAAGGGGGACTGGATAAGTAAACTAGAAGGTATCTGAATAACATCCAGGTTCAGGTCAGGAATTGGAGCTTTCAATTCGAAGTTTCATGTTGACCTTTTCAACACCACATTTTTAAGTCCACTGTGCTTAATATGAAGTATAACTCATGAATGTCCAACAGCCTGGTCTGAATTAAGGTGTTCTTTTATTCTTCTTTTGAATAAGAAAGATTTGGGGAACTTGTAGTTTAAATGTAATAGCAGGTAAGTGCTGAAATTCAATTTGAATTTGTGGAGAAGGAGATCTTTTTAACTCTTGCCGGCACTCTTTAGATCTTGTTTTCTCTTTGACATGAAATACTGTAGCAACAGGAGGTAGACCATAGTCTTGTACTTCCCGTTTGAGAGCACCGTGGGCTTATGACCAACAGTTTGCTGTTTCAAATAATTGAAGTTTGCTATTATTTTGAAATTTTTATAATTCTTCTGATGTAAATTTACTTGGAAGTCTGAATATAAATATTTTGTAGATATGCTTGCTTTGTCTATTAAAAATAATTTTTTGTTCTTTTTACTTGATTACATACTTTAAAGAGAAATTTGTTTTTAATGATGAGAAGGAGTTGTAAAAGACATATAAAATTGCATTCCAGGGACATTAAATGAAAAAACTAAATATGCATAATATATAAGGTTTAAAATGTCTCATTTGAATATCACTTACATTACAAACTGATATCAAATTGGTTTTGCACTTGCCCTACCTTCCTTCCTTCCTTCCTTGCTTCCTTCCATCCATCCATCCATCCATCCATCCATCCATCCATCCATCCATCCGTCCATCCATCCATGTATCCATCCATCCATCCATCCTTTCATCCTTCTTTCTGTTTCTTTTTCATACACCTTCACAAACTGCCTCAATTCTGTGCTTGTCTCTGAGACTCTCCTTCTATTATCCCCTTCCCTATTTGATTCTCCCAGGTGTCACTGCTAAAGAAACAAAGATCATTGTGTGTGTCTATTTTGCTGATCCTTTTTATGGTACTAATTGCCTCAGATATCCTTTTGCTCTTAAGAATTTGGGATAACAGGCTTCAAATACTCTTATTACAGAGCAGGTCATCTACCTCAAAGTCATTTGGGACTGCTGCTGGACCGAGCTGAGACTGAAATTAATTTTGTTAAACAGAAATTTGATCGTGATTTAAAACAAGAAAAGCAGAAGCTTTGCCAGAAACTCATTACCAAGCGAAGGCGGGAAATGCTGCAAAAGGTAATTATTTTCAGTGTATTTATTTTCATAGAGCTTATCATGAATTAGAAATTGAATTAATTGAAAAATAAAATGTAGTTCTTACAACAGGGTCAACACTGCCAGGAGCATGGTTGAAAATAAGTGTTGGTTGGTTTTAGCTGTGTACCACCATGTTCTGTATTAGTCATGCAGTAATTCATAGCTGTTCTTTTAGAAAAACCTGCAAGAAATAACTTAACTTCAGCTTAGCTGAAGAAACTTCTGAAGCCCCTCTGCTTAGTGTACCGTGTCCAAGGGGGTCATGACAAGTCTCTGTAACAGCAGACAGGCAAAAGCCAGCTCAGGTTCAGGAGTTGTTGAGGGAGATGTCTCAGACAACAGTCACCATTTTCTGTGGGTTTCCTGGCTGTGTGTGACCTGAGTGACTTTGACAGCACAGTTAAAATTCAGCTACAAACCAAAACTATGTAAAAGATTCTCTACCTATGGTGGCTTTTGGTAGAACTCATATCACCTCATCTCAACCATCTAAAAATCAAAGGTAACTCTAAAAGATACAAGTCATGTCATAATGTAAGATGACTTGCAGGTGATCTGAAAGGGACTTGTTGTCCAAAGGTATACTTCAAAGTTACCTTTCTCTGCCTAAAAGATGTAGAAAAAACTATCATGGATTAAGTGGTAGTTCTTTTAGATGACCCAGATTAGGTGAGGTTGAGTTTATCTTTTGCAGTATGTGTTTCAGTGCTTTGTGCTCTTTAACAGATACCAGTGTGTGCATAGACAGCAGGCCTGGTGATGGTGACATAATTTGTTGTTTATTCTCAGTGTAGGTAGCTTTGGTTTAGCTTTCTGATGAAATTGCAAGATGGGGAAAATTTAAAAAAAATCAACCCAAACTTATTTTTTCCCTCATTTTTGAAAATTCTTTTGCTTCTTTGCTATTTGATCCAGATTCACTTCTGGAATGCTGCCGTATCACTGAAGTTCAGCTAGCTGAGATTATGTCAAACCACACGATCATGCACGTGTTTAGGTGATAGCTCTTCTGTCTAGCAACAATCCATATTATCACAGCTCTTGTATCTAACTATAGTTTGAGTTATCACAGACCTCCTAGGTCCTCACAAAGCCAATCTGTTGAGGGGTAAGTAAGCCTCTGGGCACTGAAAAGCAGTTTCAAGGATGTGGAAAAGCAAAAGCATGAAATTTTGCGTTGCTATGAAATCCATACTTAAGGAGCTAGAATTCAAGATGTTCATTGTTCTTAACTTTGTTCCTCCTTTTGGTAAATGGATCAGCAGAAGGAGCATCAGAAAGAGCAGCTGTCACTTGGAGACCCCTTCAAAACTACTAATGAGATCTCTCACTACCTGAGACACTGGAAAAATCTTCTGAGTGATCACACCATTGAATTTGAAGAACTTACTGAAAAGCTTGACAATGAGGCCAGCGAAGAGCTGAAGGAGCTTCTATTTAACACAATAGAGAAAGCCATTGAAGAGCTTAAACATGTTCAGTGTGGAGTGTTTGTGCAAGAACTGGTCAAGCTCAACGTGCCGAAGTTGTTCCTGCTAGAAGCTGTGGAGGAGCACAAAAAAGAGATGGTTGTTAAACATGGACAGCTTGAAAGGGAAGAACATGACAAGAGCATGGCTGCTGAAGAGCTGCTTCAGCTCACCAGGCAGAAGCTAAGCCAAGAGCTGGAAACAGGCATTTCAGAACAAAAAAAAACCAGGAGCTGGGAACAATCAGTATTCATGCAAGTATCTCCCTGCACGCTTTTCTTAGTTACTATTGCAAATAGAAGAGAACTAGTAGTTTTCACACCTGTCCAGTTGTAATTCCTAATGATCAGTTCTCTGTTGGGCACTTAGAAATTGATTTTTTTTCCCCAGGTGCTCAGCCCATGTGGCACTAGTGGGTGAGCACTGCAGTGGAAATCCCAGGAAACACAGTCTTGAAGCTGAAAATCTGGAATGAAGGTTTTATACTTCCATTCATTCCATGGGAGGTGTCACTTACACGTCTTTCACTGTTATTCTTAGTCTGTTCTTCGAGGTCCCGCACTTTGGGAATGCCAATTAGTATGTCAGACCTAACTGGCCCCAAGTCTAAGTTCAGTATATTCCTTCTAGCCACAAGTCAAGCCTTACTCATCGGGTTTGTTTTAAGCTTTGCCACAGTATTTCTACATAGTCCCTAAGTACACAGTGCAGTATCTTGCCTGTCCAGCTCATGTCTCCGTGCGTCAGACTCGGCTGCTCTGGCCTGCTGACAGAGTGCCCCTGGCACAAAGCCCTGAGCCAGACAGGCATCGTGGCACAGGCAGTGCTGCAGAGAGGAGTTCTGGCTGCTGGAAGTGTTATGGCCATTGCTGCCTGCTACAATGTGACGCTGGAGAGGTGGGAAAGCAGGTGGTGGCCTTGCCACAGCTGGGAGACCTTGCACAGAGAGAGCCCATGGCTGTGGCCAGGAATGGTTGTGCCTCTCAGAGTGGGCACCAAGGTCCCTGAGAGATCAGGGAATGTTCGTTAGCATTTGTTCTTAGCTTTCAAGTACATTTACGTCTGACTGTTAGATTGTCTGAATATTTGCAGTACTACATTTCCTATACAATGTCTGTTTAATAAGAGACGTTGTTAGAGACACGGGAACATGAAAAAATAAAATTGCAGCTTTAGGGGAAGCAACTGGAACAGGCAAACCTATAATAAGCTGTGTGGCTCTGAAGAAGATGTACCAGGCATAAGAGATTGAACAGGGAGGGGGAAAAAAAGAGAAAAAAAAAGACACTAGTAAAAGTTTTTCCTTCATACCTCTTCTTTAAAACAAAATAGATTTGTATAGGCAGTTTTATCCAGACAGAATCTTTGTAAGTTTTCCTGCCACATGTTGTAAAACCATATAAGAGGAATATAAAAAGAAACTTTACCCATTACGTTGGCTTTGTTAAAAAAATAATTCCATTTTTTCCCATTGTTTTGGTTCTAATTTCAAGGGCTTTGTATTCTATTCAGCATTTAAAATACTTTCCTGTAAGTCATTTATATGTATTTTCTAGCTTGTCTTACTATCTCTTGTTTACATTGCCGAGAGCAGACCTGCAGGAGTATGGAAGTAGATCGTATGACCCAGCAGGACTTTCCTGTTTCTAACTTAGAATTCCGTAATAATTGTGTACCAACCTGCAGTGTGCCTGTTGTATTTGTTAGATGCTATCTTTATTTGAAGCAACAGTAAGCTGTTTGCATTTTTTTCAGTAAAATGCAGGAAAATATATACAAAAAAAATGCAGCAACAACTGTCCTTCAAAAGCCCCTTAAAATCTGTCACTGTCTTCTTTCAGTCCATTGTCTGTCAATTACGGTATTTTGATGACAGATGCCAGCTCTCATGTTTATGTTCTCATCTGCTATCTAGTTTTCAGAAAGAATTATTTTGATTCGTAACTTTTCATTTTTGTTGCTTATCAAAGAGACCATGGGTTAGTCCAAAATATTTATGAAGATTGTTAATGCCTAAAGTCCTTTTTAAATATAGACATGGCAAAACTCCATTTGCTGTATTTTATTTCTTATCTCTGTCTATATATCTATTTACATGGACTTACGCCATGGATTTTGTTCCATGAGTCTAAGACAAGATGACACATGGTTAAGTGTACTATAAATGATCATTTGAGGTAGTCTTGTCTTAAAATAAGTAATTCTTTGAAGGGAAAAACCTCATGCATTAAAAATGTATTAATTACGGATCTAACTGTTCTTTGCTGAATCAGTAGAAAGAAAAAAGGATTTCTAAACTCAAATATTTGATGAGGTAATATAGGCCTGTTATATATTGAATAAAAGTATCGGTACTAATGAAACATGCAGTATAATATATTTTTCAATGAAAACTACTCTTTAAAAAGCACGCTGTTCATGTTTTAAATACAAACAATTTTTTGTGGAATAAAGGAAATTTCCAAACAAATAAAAGTATGCTATTTTCATGAAATATTCTTAAGGAAATATTCTTAAGAAAATAAGATAAACAAGGTAAGAAGATAGATATAGTCTAAGGTTAATCAGAATTGAGCATGCTTTATTTTTAAGTCAACTTCAGCTTGACCTGATGATCAGTTCATTAGAGGTCTGTGTTGAGAACCTTACTTCTATATACTTCTATAAAATGGGAACTCTGAATAATTCAAATTACTCTTAAAATATATTGTGTTGTTCAGACTGCAGAGAGCCTTTTTACAAGTAACAGCTGGAACCCTTGTGACTTTTTCATAGAAGGGATGACGTAAGTGTTCATAACAGAGAGAGACTTTCATTTTTTCCTTCTCAGTAGCTGTGGCTGCTCAGTGCTGAGAAACAGCACAGGGAGGCTTTATAAGAAGCTTTTATCTTGACTTCAGCTGAAGTTCAGGGATTGTATTGTCTGAAGAGGTGGAAGGATTCTATGCACAGGAAATGTGTTAAAAACATTAACTTATTTTTAAAATATTCAAATGCTGTTTTCCTTTGAAAATGAAGTTTTACAGTCCAGGAGGTTCTGTATGCAGAATTTAAGGTATCCTCAAGGATATTTTGTACATGCTGAGCAGTTCATTGCTGCATGTGGAATCACTAACTGATACATGAAATAGACCAAAAAAGGATGATCCCTACTAAGTAAAGTATTTGTGTGCATGTCTCTTACAATTTAAGCACTATTGCCTAAATCATTGAACAGCAAATGGCTCTTGTTTTTTTAACAGGCAACTTCTAAGTTTACCCCTCTCGCTCTCAGAAGAGGAGTTGCTTAGAATGAGGCAAGAGTTTCACTGCTGCTTCTCTCAGGTGGACAGCAGCTTGGCTTGGCCCAAGATAAGAGCAAGAACCTTGCTTCAGGCTTTTGAGGTGGAGCAGAGGGACACCAGGGTGCTGAAGGTTGAGCAGAATTTAGCAATGACCAACAAACAGGTGGGAACAGCGTGGTCTCAGTTTGGGGATGTGGAAGGGGTTCCTGGGTGTACCTGTGGCTGCTGGCGTTGGCTGCAGATCTGGGTCCATAGCTTCTGCATAGGTATGACAGCAGTGTACACTTTTCCTGTCTGCATGGACAGTGAACTTAAAGGTAATTGTTTGGGCAGCAGTTGGATAAACAGTATTTTTTTCACGTACACCTGTGTATTTCTGCTGCTTTTGTGAAAGTTTTGGGAGTTTTTGAAAAAGAATCTTCTACATTGTTTTGTCTGTTTAGGAAAGTAAAGCTCCTGAATTAGATGGCCTTTCTTGGCAAGAAATTGGGCATGATTTCTGTTTCTTGTTTCCAGAAGATCTAAGTGTATGCAGACAGTTCGGAGTTTTTCCCCCACATCTAAATATGTAGAAGATGAGGCATACTCAAAGTTAGAGAAATATTTCCAATGAGGAGTTTATCTGCCTATCGAATCTAGCACTTTTTAAAGAACTGTGAGAGGTGTTTAATTCCTTCAGTAAAGTGTAAAAGCTATGGAATCATAAATGGTTTTCAGTCCTTATAAAGTAGGGGGGTAAAAAGCGTTCCCTGTGTTAACTGTATCTGATACCTTCTTAAAAAGAAGGACTTGCCCTTGCTTTGTTTTGGTTCGGTTATATTTTCTAAACATGTGAACTACCTTGGGTTAATTGTGCTAGGAATTAGCCTAGTTCAAAGCCTTAATAGTTTCTAAAATGCTAGAGGAGGGAAATGACTTTGCAAAACCTTACTGTTGAACAGATGTTATCATTTCCCCAAGAGTACATATATACTTAGTTGGTATTCTTGTAAAGAAATAGAAAGGTCAAGAATAATTTGATTACATGGAACGGTGCCTCTTAATATTATCATGGTTCATTTGTGATTCATAGACTGTGTGTTGAAAACAATGTAGATCTTAAATTAATATTCTTTGTTCATTTTCAACTGTGCTGAGGAGACAACGTATCAGTTAAAATCTTCTCTTATTATCACTGCTAAAGCTTGTTTAAAATCAAATTTATATGCTACCAGTTTTCATGGAAAGGATGAATATATAATTCTACTTGAAAGAAATTTTTTAAAAAATTCTTACTTTGTCTGAATGTCTGAAAGGAATCTTCTGAATGAATAGGCAGCACCTTCATTTCAGAAATACTTTCTCAGTGAAAGTCATATTTGCCAAGTGTTTCATTATTTGGTGGATGTGCCAAAAATAGCAAGTAATAATCTTAACACTAGCATCCTCATATACCTCTTATAAATAAAGCATTTTTGCTCATCTTGTTACAGCAGCATTCTAAACTGGGAAAAACAGGATCCAGGAATAGAAATAAGTTAGATATTCTGAAGAAATCTTTACAAGACAAAATTTTAATTTATGAAGACCCAATGAAAGGTGAAAATTTGAATAGGGTAAGTACAAACTTTTCTGGACTGAGGTCGAAACCTAGATCTTCAGTAATTAAAGAATGACAGTATTACGTCAGTGTGAGTTAGAACCAGATAAAAAAGGTGTAAGGTATAGTGGCATGATGCATCTCCCTACTCTTGCCTGGATTTATCAAGATGTATTTTAAGCTGAAGAGTTTTTGCTTTATTTTAATTTTTGCATCGTAGTTACAGAACTGATGTCATGTCTCACCCCTTTTTCTTCCAATGGTTCTGGGGCTTGGTATGTGCAAGATTGCAAGACTCCCCTAGATCCTGTGGTTTTCTAGAAAGACTCGCAAAACATTGAAGGAACTTCAACGCATGCTTCAGTTGAGCAGCATTTAGTTCTTAGACATCTGCTAATGCTGCTGAAAACCCAAAAATGTATTCTTAGATCCAAAAGCTTTTTGGGTAGGGTCTGAGTTTATTTGTACAGAGCTAATTGAAAGGAAATCTTGATTCTGGTGGGTACCTTTTAGAGACACGCAGCCCCAGTCTAATTCTTGAGAAATGAGTAGGGCTGATCTTAATACAGGATTTTGAAGACTTTTTATTTCTCTGCCAGCAGATGTTCCAAGAGATCTTTCACGTGTGCAATATGGATAAAGAAGTTTTGTATGTCAGAGGGACATTGTGCAATGATAAGTTTGTTAGACAAGGTGCTGCACTGCTGTAAGAACTACACAGAACAAGCAGGTGTCATTGGTAATGAAAATTGGTAGATGAAAAAGTTTCAAAAGTGATTACAATATCAATTTTAGTACCAATATGGACAAAAAGCTATTTTTATACCTCTTTCTTATGCTTTTGATACCTGTATCTTGAAAAATTAAAAACGCTGGGTCAATGTTTTAATTCAGAAATAATTTCACTTTTATGTGCAAGCACCACATTGTTTGTATTGGTTACAGATAATAAAAGCAAATATGTATCTAGTCTAGCACCTAGTCTTTGAAAGTGAGAGCAGGTGCTTGGGCAAGACTGCAACAAGAAGGCAAGTGTGTTCTAGCACTCTTCACTAGTTCAATAACTGTGGTCCAAGAATGCTCTAATCCTCTAATGGAGGCATTTAAATTTTGGCTTCAATACCTGATGCCCTGATCTTCAAAATTTAGGGGGCTTTGGTACTGTTACTTGAAAGTACTGATTATGGGCTAAACTCTAGAGTTAAAAAAGTACTGAATACTTATTTCGTGTAAATACTGCCTTACATTTTTATTAGAATCTTGTTTTAACATTGGAAAGTTAGCTTCTCTAAGCTTCATTGTTCCCGTTTTATATGCACCACCTGGTATACCTGTTGTTGTTCCCATTGTGTGGCTGGTTTCAGAGCTGGCAAGTGTCGAAAAGAAACGCATGTGGCTAGGGGTAGATAGTAATACCAGTTGAGTAATGCAGCATTTTGTTTGTTTAATGGGAGTTAATTTACTGTATAATGTTGAAGGTGTTTCACCACCCTCATTGTAAAGTATTGTGAAGTATTTCTTCCTATTTTAGAATACTTGATACTCATTTAATATTAATTTAAAATACATAATAATAAATATGTTTAAAAATGTTAAATGTTTCCAACAGTTGTAAAATATTGCTTCCTTATATTTAGTCTGAGTCTACTCTCTAATAGTTTAAAACAATTGCAGCAGGCCCTGCTGAGTGTTTTATTCCCGTCTTTCCCCCTTAAGTGTTGAAAGGCTGCAGTAAAGTGTCCTCTGACCCTTTTCTTCTCCAGGCTGAACAACCCCAATTCTGTCAGCCTTTCTTCAGGAGAAATGTTCTATCCCTTGTATTTTGGGCATGTTTAATGTAAGGCTTCATACCTAGTAATATGCAAATACTATCTATTTTTGCAGTTTGGACCATAAATGTTAGGATTTGTGGAATATACTGAACATATTGTATAAATCTCATGCTATTTGCTAAAAGTATAAGTGTTTCTTTCATCAGTGGCATCTCTTTTGCCTTTCAGTTCAGGCACAATTAAAATATACATTCTTGAGCCTCCTTATAAGTGAACTTGAGTTCTCAACCTGCATTTCCATCCTTCTTCATTATTCATTTTAATGGGTTCAAACTTACACTAAAGGTGATAATTCATTTGCTCATTCATCTATTCATTATTCATTCATCCATCCACAAATTTCATATATCTGTAATTAATTTAAAGTTCTTGTGTCTGAAACTGAGCCTCCTGTGAAGAAGCAGACTGTACATTCAGTTGTGTGCACACACCTATCAAAACATTCCTATGTAATTTTTTTAAATCTGTATTTTTAAAGTTTTATAGCACATCCTGGTTCTAAACCACAAGGGCAGACTTCAGGTATTACTTAATAATTTTGTGGCATATAAAGCTAGTCATACCTTAATCATTTATTTTTTCTTTTCTTGAGATATTGTTGAAAATGTGTATTCTGGCAGGCAGTGTCTTAGACATGTAAATAAAAGCTGGAAGAAAAGGATGATTCTTCAGTGTGTGCATGTTGTCAGAACTCATTCATTCTAGTAGTGTTGCAATAATTTCTTTAGTTAAGAAGCTGCTGTCATGCACTGAATAGGGAGCATCCCATATGCTCTGAAGCATTAGTCCTTTTGAAAATGGACCTGTTTATTCCTAGTCAGGTAAGTCTGCTTGATTATTTTTTTCACATTCCTTGGATAGGTACTATTGTAATGAAAACCATAAATTATTTAGTCTCTGGCAGCCAAAACTTTGGCTGTTATCATCCATCATTTTGCAGCTTTTAAGTAAATTCAAAACTCAGAGTAGCCCAAGTTTTGAAACATGACTTGTGGTGTTAGTTGTACAGCCTGGTTTATTTCTGACATGTATTGCCCTGTACAGTGATGCTGTAGCAGTGAATCTCCTTTAATACCTTGCTAGACAGCAGCTGTTGGCAGTAAAGTATTGCTGGCTGAATTGGATATAAACTCCTTGCCTTTCTTTAGAAGCTGTTTTTTCTGGTATTTGGTAACATGTCTGTTTAAATGTTAAGGACTCACTTCTATTCCATCCTCTCTTTAAGAATCATCTAGTAGTGCAGCAACTTTCACCACTGAAAAGAGGGGTGAGGGCAATTCAGTGGGACACAAGTGAGACCTTTAAATTGGACGGTCGGACAGTGTAGCTCTGAAACATTGTCTCGTGTCACAGTGATCAGTCATATAACATTTAATTCAGTGTGCCTTTCAGAGCCAAAAACTTGAGTCTTACGTGACAAATTAGTCCTGGGCACAGGCTTTTGAAGAAAGATTATTATTTTTTAAGTTTTAAATATGTGCCTCACCAAAAAAAACTGAGTTAGGGTGGGATTTTCTGTCTTGGGCAATCCGTATCAAAGTTGTGACTTGTAGGATGTTCTGTGGGATTTTTTTGTCTTTGATTTCAAATACCTGTGAACTGCTGGGCTGTGAGCTTAAATGTGAGATGCTAAAGCTACTTGCTTTTCAGTATGAAGCACTTTATAGAAATCAAAAGGCTTCAAATTCAGTTTAATAGATTTCTTGCAAAGGACATAGAAGATACATATATTAAAGTATTATTATTATTGACTTTTTTCCTACAAAAAACTGAAACATACAAACAAGCAATAGATATTTCTGGATCTATCCTAGAGTAAATGTCATCTTCTTTCTTTTGAGCAAATACTGTAAGACAGCTCAGCTCTTGTTCTGTAAATTCGCAATTTTGACTATCTCTCTTGCTTCACTATAAATATCTGCCTGCTGTGTTCCAAAATAAGAGCTTAGTTTTTATCATTTTGGTTACCATAATGCCAGTACAATCTCTGAGTTAATTCTCCTTGTAACCCAAATATGCCATATGTTTATTTGTAACCCATATGCGTACTTATTATTTAGTGTCACACACCTGCATTATTCCAGATGGATTTGTTAGATTAACAGTAATGTTGGTAGACAGTGTCTGTCTTTTAAGATGGAGATTTGTTACAAGTATCAAGAAAATAAATCTGCCTCCAGTTTGTGTCTGTAGGATGATTTCTTATTCTTGACTTGTTACTGGCTTAATTCAAATTAGTAGGAAAGATTTCCTGAAGATAATCTATCTCTTGCATTCGAAGACATTCCAGATGATTTGGTGGAGGCTTTGGAGAATATCACTTGAGCAAGAGAATATCACAAGCGTATTTGGTTCCAAATCGCATTTTACATTTACCTCTCTCTACTGGATAATAGAATTTGTATGATACACAGCCACTCTTAGCAAGTCTCTTATCAGTATTTCCAGAGAAAATTTCTGGGCATCATATTGCATATTTATCATCTAAAAACTTGGTGGAAGTATCCATAAATTCTCCTTTAAAACTAATCATAAATAGAGTCAATGATGTATAATTGTGATTAATGTGAATAGGAAGCTGACAAGGTTTTTAATGTCTTTAGTACATATAATTTCGATTTGTGCAAAGATATTCTGATGGCCAAAATCGGGTTTTGTGCCAATGGGAAGTCATACCATGTCTAAGGACTACAGTTGACCTTTCTGGTGTTTAGTTCACAGGGCAATCTCTATTGATCTTTATTATTTTTAGACCGGTAAAATGGGGGAGATTGCATGTACAAAGGGGTACCGCAGAATGCCTGCTGTGCTAAGGTACTAGCCGTGTACATATCCCAGTTAAATAGCCAAGCTCATCTCCACCTGCTCTTTAAGAGAGAGACCAAACTTGATGGGATAAATGCTTTTCCGTAGAATGCAAATGTGAGTAGCTGCTCTCAGAGGCCATGGTGGTAGTAAACTTGACGAAAACTTTAAAAGGTTTTGACATTCCTCCTTTGATGACTATGGTTCTTCCATTCTGTCACAGGCAGTAGTTATTTGAGCATTGCTGTTAAAATACATAGTACTGGAAATGTCTGAAAATGCTGATTTCTGAAAATGGTTGTGGTTGCTTTGGTTTTTTTTGGTGTGCTGTGAAACCTATCAGATTTGTCAGGATGAAGAAAGAATTTAGAGATGGAGTGAGGAAAAACCTTGGGCTCTGATACCCAGCAGTATGTGGATGGGCATGTGGGGCAGCAGGTGATACCAACACCAAGTAGTGGAGTTGGAGCTCTCAGGGCTTTATGTGCTTTCTCTATCTGTGTCCTCTCTCTTACAATCCTTCGGGCCTGTGTGAATAGTACAGAGAATAAAAACAAGCTGGTAATTGTTTACTGTCTTTTGAAGATTCAGGTACCTAAAAGTTAGATATGCAGTATAGCCATCGGTGTCTAACCTAGACATCCCCCTTACATGTCAGTGGAAATGCATTTTTTAGGATATGAAACCTACTGAGAAGTAGCTTTTCCTTTTCTTTGAGTATGAAGGGAGCTTAGAGTGGCAAGCTCAGATGGAAGCATCTAAAGAAGGTAATTGCAGCTGGCTGCAATACACGTTGTCCCACAGAAAAATAGTCACAGTGCAGTGTCCTTGGCTGTCAGTGGAGAGCTCGTCAGTCACCCTGCACTGGATCATGTGCCTGCACATGCTGCACTTGCCTTTCACCTTTCCTTTTAATAGTTTCTGTGGATATTCTATCAAATGTGTGGCAGCAACACAGTTACTGAGTTCAATCACGTTGATTTTATGCTGTTTGATGTTGATCCAATCCAGTTTTAATCTTGAAATCCATTGCCAATAGACTTTTGATTTACAATTTAACTTTGTTTTATATAAGAAGATTTTTGGTTATTTGCTCAAAGAATAGTAGATTGAATGTCATCAGTCAGCGTTAACTGACACGTGCCAATTTGGAACTAAATACAGTCTTTTTGTAAGTTTCATGTTTTTTCTAAACAGAAGGGTGTATTTATCTTACCATTTAACCATAGTTAACCATAGATTTATTTGTATTTCTAGCTTTTAATTTTATCATAATAAAAACTCTATAGACCCTCTGGTTTGGGTTGGCATTTAATATTAAAGTTTTGATTACCCTAAAAGAAAGCCTGATCTGTTTACAATATTTGACTGTACTGTAATTTTTTTTTTATTATAGTAAATGCTTGGAATTGAAGGTTAAAAGCACTTCTTAAAGCAGTGTATTACATTATAAGATAACAGCATTGATTTCTTTGCTGTTACAATCCTGCTTGTTAATTACAGACTGCCAAAATCATAAGTGTGCATGTAAGAGTTTCTGTTAATCTTTCTATCATTTGTGTTTTGGTTTGTTTTTTTTTTTAGATTAAGTACGAGTTGCAGCTTGAAAAAGAGTGTCACCTGCGCAATCTGGAAAATAAACTTGGAGAGTATATTGCTTCTTTAGCCTTTCAAAAGACTGTTAAAAAATCCAAAATGCTGGAGCTGTATACTGCTATCATAAATGTGCAAGCTTTGCTCTTTGAACAACTGAACATATCAAAAACCCTGTCAAAATTGGAATGTATTCAGATTTTAGAAGCACATAAGCCTGTAAGTAATGTAGTTGTTAAAAGAGAAACTTCCTGTTAGGAAACAGCAACTATTAGAGTATCTTTGATTTAGCTGCTGGTTTGCAGATTCTGGTGGGTCAGACTTTAATTTCTGTGAGTATGTGCACTTTAATGCATTCAGTAAAAGTCATAAAGAGAAGTAAAGTCTTAGAGCCAAGGAAGATTGTGTACTATTATTTTTTATTTTTGTTACAGTTGCATGCAGTCAGAAAGAGTAGTATTTTGGTGGCGACTTAATATTTTATTGATTGAAAGAAAATTAAGAAGTGGTTGGGAGTCATGACTGGAATAGTAAATTGTTGTGACTGTCTTACAGAATTGCTCGTGTTATAATGCTGTCTATATGCAAAATCCATAACCACATGATATGCTTCAATTGTCAAGTTTTTAGAGATTATCTATACAGCCTTCTACCTATCTCCCTCCAAGTACACTCATGCAGTTAAAATAGTAGAAAATCTGGAAAAAACCTCTTGCCTTCACCATATTTATTACATACTTGATATGTGCCAATTTTCTAATCTTTTTTTAATACTTCAGTGCTCCATATTCACAAGGACTTTTTTTTTCTACATCTGCTATTTGAAACCATCCAAGTGAGGCTTGGGGAGAGCATTGGAGTAGAACAAACAAAATGGGTTTTTGAGAAAAACCTCTTTGCTAGAGGGCATCATTAGATAGCTATTGCTGTGAAAATTCCTTGTTAAATTTTAATGTGGTCATCTCTACAGAGTTTCTCATAGAGTGGCAGTTAGAATGCTTATACACCTCCAGTTTTGCTTAAATTTGTATTAAATCTGTAGGAAATAGTGAAAGTTGTTTATAGACAGAGTATTTTTGCCTATTATGCAGTAAGTGCGAGGGGGCTTTTCAGAGAAGTGACTTTTACCTTCTCTGTCCTTGAACAGGTGAAGAAAAAGGATTGAAGAAGGGGCAGAAGTGAGACCTAGAATAGCTAACACTGAGTTAAATACAGCTGATGAGGCCGAGGAATAGATTAAAATTCAGCATTTCCTCCAAGGTACCCGTTGGAAATGGGAATATGAAGCCTTCCTTCTGGTGTCTAGTTTGACTTTTTGACCAAAGAGAGATCTTTAGCCGGGGGGATCCAGCCCCCTGAAGACTTTGGGTTTTAACCTTTTGATTTTCAAAGCATTGTATTTTAACCCTAACTTTATCAGACTAATTATGAATTATTACTGCCTTTTAACTTAAATCCCTTTGATATTTGCTGTTAATTTAACTAAATATAAAACTAACTAAAACTAGTTAGTCTGAGTTTCTCAAGCTATTTCAGTGGGTTTATGCAGCTTAGAAATGAATTTGAATGGTGGTGTTCCTTAGTTTTGATCTCAGCCATGCTGGCAGTGTACTTGCTGGATGTCCTCTACAGTGGAAGGTTTCAGAGAGCATTGACTTTTAACACCATGAAAATTGAGTCGTAGCTTTCCTCGTTGTTCTGATATTCATAACATGCCAGTCATGTTTACTGAAGCTGTGCAATGAATTGAAAAGTGTAATGACTGCAAGTGGCTGGGTAGAATAAGAAATGAATAAAGTAATAATAAGAAAATCTGATACCATCATCTTTTTTCTTCACTCCAAATGAAATTTGTTCTTTCAAGTTAAATTATAAGTTTTTATCATCATGCGTTTTCAACCTCTAGGAGATTGAAGAACTTGACAGGAAGCTGAAGTATGAGATGTCACATAAGGAGTCAGCACAGCAGCATCTAATGAGTAGGCAGAGATGGATTCTGGATGGTGTGGGACTCTCAAATGAAGCTGTGGACACAAACGCAGAAAGACATGTGACAGTTCTGTTAAGACAGGCCATGAGTAAATGTAGACAATTTATAAACCTGTACCAGCAAAGGTAAGTTCTTTGCTCTCAGGTTTTACTGTGTTACCACAGTTCTTAGGGACCATAAGATATCCTGGAGAAACAGCAGGCGGAATGTTCTGCTCTGCTGGAAAGGGACTATACATCTGTGTTTGAACACTGCCTTCTTGTGCTGTGGCCCAGAGCATAACTGAGGAGTCTTGGGAATATTGAAATAAGAAACATGAAATAATAATAACTTAGTAGCATATAAATTTTGCTGTGTTGCATGGCAGTCACCATTTTTTTGACAGAGATAATGGAAAAATAATGATACTCCTAAGCAGTAAGGAGGAAAATAATTTTAATCCTATTACTTTGTCTCCCGAGAAGATAGGTTGGGACTTCGGAGATATATGATCTGCTGGGGTCAGAGGAAGTAGCTGAGACAATTTAAATTGAATTTCCATCTCCATTGTTGTACTGTAGACTGAATTCCCTGGCACACAAGTATTTTTGATGAGATGTATAAACTCTTCTTCAATTTCAGTTTTCCCCGGACAGTTTTTAAGTAAAGATATCAGTGACAAATAAAATGCCTCTTGGGAGGTATATAGAAATATCTGTCTTGTCATAAAGGCTGACTAGCAAAAACGGGTGATAATTTGCAAAATTGCAGCCTACTGCATTACTTTCATTAGGGTTACAGGAGGTAGAAATCACATTTCCATGTGTATTGCACCGTATTAAATGCCTAGCACATTTCAAGCTTCACGTACCATGCTCAAAGTGTGCTTTCCATTAGAAAGAATGTTTTCCATTAAACCACTGATATATTAAAAATGGCTGTTGTAGTGGTAAGCCTGTTTTAATTCTGAAAAGGCTGGAGCTCTACACAGTTCAGATGAATAGTTTTCCTGTTGCAGAAGTACAGAGTCAGTAGAAGATCAGATAAATCTCTGCAGGAGTATCCACAAGCCAGAAGTACCCAAGGGAAGCCTTCAAAGAAACTGCATCTAGTCTTTAACTGAAAACTTACTGGAAGAAACAAATTTTGTACTTTTGTACATTACAGGTTTTGTACATGATGTTATCATGTTTTGGTCTAGAAAAAAAAAATCACCAGCAGTGAGGAAGTTAAGTGTTTAATATCATATTTCAGCTACAAAAAGATCCACACTTGCTTTAAAGTGTGGTGATGAAATTTAGAGAAGAGGATGGGGACAGGTTGAATCACATTGCTTTGGAATGATTCCAGATTTGAATTGTGTGCAAGAGCATAGCCTTAGATTCTGCTCCGATGTTTGCTTGGCAGTTCAGGGAAGAAGGGAAGAGAATTTGGCATATTTTAGAATTTTAGGCTGCTCTCAACAGCTTTGCTGACAGACAGATACGCTTCCCGAATGGGTGACCTTCAGATTTTGTTTCCTATAATACAGTCACTGCACCTGGGAAGATTTAAATGTTAATTCTGTCTTTCACTTCAGCTTGAGAGATGAGCAATGGAATTGCGTGGTGCTTGAAGATCTCCTGGAAAATATAGAAATGGATGCATTTTTTGCAATTTATAGTCAGGTAAGCATGAAATTGAACAAAGCTTCCAAGTTTAAATTACAGCTGTGTCTGGATATCAGCTTTACTTCTTTTTTGGGAACCATTACAGATGTATTCAGAGTTACTCTCTGCTAGTAGTTGCTACCAGTTTTCAGCCTGTACTGTCAGTCACTTCAGTTAATTCTGACCTACTTTCAGCCTTTTGAATTTTACTGAGTTATACTTCTGTTTGTTCTTTTACGAATCCTTTCAGGGTTTGTCCTGTTGCATTTCATTCTGTGGAGAACCAAAGTGCCAGGTTTTCTGGTTAACAGACAGATTTACAGTTTGATTTTAATGTAATGAAACAAGGGTTTTGTTTAGATTTTGATGAGTGTTAAGAATGATTTGCATTGACTGTGTTTCAAAATTAAATGATAGCAGGACTGCTAGTTAAATTTTCTAGTATCATTACTCATACTTGTTTTCAAAATGAGCGTCTTGTCTTCAGGTAGTCTGCTGTGTGTTGGCTGCTTATCAGTCCTACGAAGGCCTTAACAATGAATTGCTTGACTGACCCCAGTTTTTATCTGCAGGCCTTGGCTGAGATATGTAGCTAGCATCAAAAAAGACCTGGTGAGGCAGCTTTCTGCATCCAAGTATCTCGCCTCCCAGGGCCAAGTGTGGTCACAGTCCCCTGTATCATGGATTGGGAACTTCAGAGACCACCATGTCAAGGAAGGACCACTTTAGTCTAAGGGTCTCTCAGCTTTTCCCGTGTCTTAGTTTGTTTCTGCTGAGTCACTCCAGAGGACCTCTTCCATAAACTTACCAAGCACTTGAGGTCAGGCTGACAGGCATCTCGCTCCCCAGATCCTCCTTCCAGCTCTTCTGGGCTGATGGGGGTCCCACTTGATAACCTCCAGTCAAGTGGCACCCCTCCAGTTAACCAGGACTGCTGGTAAATGATAGAAAATGCCCCAGAGAACACTTGGCCAGTTTGCTCAGTCCACATGAGCGGATCCCATCCAGCCCCATAGACTTTTGTGTGTCTGAGTGGGATAGCAGGTCACTGACCATTTCCCCTTGGATTATGGCAATTTGTCTTCCCATGATGCTTGTTAAGTTTCTCTGATGCAGATACATTGTGAAAGGGCTTCTCAACAGCATGGCATGTATTTTGCAAGTTGAGAGGTTAAAATCGTTGTTTTGGAGATTATATATGTGTGCAGAGTATGTCTTCATTTTCACAATACCCTGTCCTCTTTGCACCGTAGTAGGTGAACAATGACGTTTAATAATTGTAAATCTTGACCATGTTGAAGACAGATTTAAAAGCATCGCTGTCACCTCACTGCACTTGAAAAACTGGGTACACTGTTCACCATATACTTGGGGTACTTGTTTCGTTGATAAGATTCCCTGAAGAAATAATTTATTTGTGTAAATATGCATCAAATATAGCATTGGGGTTTTTGTGTTTGTATTATTTCATAAAAAGTGTAGCTCAGAGTTACCCTGCATCATACTTTATTGAAATGCCATAAATCCTATACCTATTTACTCTGCAGATATATAAAACAAAATTTCTGTTTTCAGCAAGAATAATTGTATAAGTCCCAACTATAATTCCAAACCTGACTACTCTTAATTCAACTGTTAAAGAAGTATATCCTTAGTAGAATATTAACTTATTAATTTATTAAGGTTCACGATGTTGCACAGTCCTACTTTTGGATGTACTTAGAACACATTACATTGACAAATGTTAGGAAACTATAGCTATCTTACACTCATTCTTTTCTTTAAAGAGGATTTTCCCCTTTAGACTAGTTTTCAAAGATGTAGATGGCATCCTCTCTGAAAAAAAACCAGGTAAGTTTTACTTTTTTGTGTTTCATGTTTCAGCTTATATCCTTATCAAGGCAGATCTAGGTCAGTAAGAGATCTGCTTGAATGATAGTGAGTTCAGGATCATAAGCCTCTGGCTGAGTTGTTACTTTTGAATAAACTCATGGCTGTAGCCCCAGGTACATTAATTGCATTTTAGATACAACAGACAATGCAGGCAGGTTGGCATGTGGAAACAGCACAGGACTCTTGAAACACAGCATGGCTTGAGTTCATTGATTCTTGCATCAGTTGTTTAAATACACATTTCTCAGTCCAAATACTTAAAAACAGTTCTGCTGTTTATAATTTACCATTCATTCTTGGTTTTATTTTTGTCGAGATTCTGGGAATACAGATGAGACTGGTGGCACAAGTAGCACTTGTATCCATTTGTTATTATAGAAAAACGAATTCCTGTACTTTGTGGTATTTTGCCAATAGTATACCTGAAGAATCAAACTCATCCCGTGCTGGATGCTTTTGATCTGACCGTTCCTGTGTTTGCACACACATTCACTTCTTTCCACTTTTCTGCAAGCAGCTTCTGCTGCCCTGGGTAGCTGTGAGCACTTGAAAATGGTGCTCAGTGCTGGCCCGTGTTCACACACCAGCACTCCCTTTGCTGTAAGTCTGCCAGGTGCAGCTGGGCAGATGATGGGCACCTGTGCCACTTCTGGGATTCTTGGCAGCTTTGTGGCATCCAACAGAATTGCTTATTTGTCAGTTCTGCTGTGCTAGAAAAGTATTAAGGGTTGCCTCTCAGTCCAAGTCATACTTGGTGCAGAAAGGTAAGGGTTAGAGAAAAAACATTTTAAAGAGGAAACTGCTACAGAAGAAAGCAGTACTAAAGTCATGATGTATATTCGTATATAAATAACTGGATTAAAGGTACTGAGAACATTAGCCAAAAAGAGCAGAGTAGGTCTCAAGAGATCTGTCATGTTTATTCTCACTTAATGTTGCATTTTGTAAGTTTCTAGAAGAACAGTTTTTAAAGACCAGAAGTGCAACACAGTACTATAGAAGTTAGACTTAAGTGTCTGTATTAAGATTTAAGCTCTTATTTGCATTCCTCTCCAGAGAAGAATCAAATAATTTCTTCCACTAAGTAACCTGAGCAAACATCTCTTTGGTGTTCAACTCCGGTGCCTCTTCAAGATGAAAATATTTTAAGAACTGCATCAATTTCCGATCTCTCATCGGTCTTGGGACTTTTTCTTGTTAATTCTGTGTAATCTCAGTGGTTTCCATGAAAAATCTGTAACAACACTGAGGAGGCTGGGAAACTTTGGAAAGTGGCTGGTTTTCCTACCTTTTAGAGAGGAGTTCTCTGCTTAAAGAACAATTACGGGAAAAGGAGGTTGATTGATTTCTTTTATCCTTTCTCTGCAGCTGTCTAAATTTGGTTTAATACTGCCTTGCTGGTGATGCTTTGTTTCTTTCAAAGGAAAAGATGCAGTTAATCCAGGGATCTCCTAGGTGCATTCACTCCTCTGAAAAGTTGTCATATAGAAAAAGAGGCAGGGCTCAAACATTTGCTGTGACTTTCTGAAACCACTGTGGGCAAAGAACCTGGCTGTCTTCCTAGATGGTGGGACCTTGTGGAGTTTTATGTGACATGGGCTTTGTAGTCATCTCCTCCATCAACACTTACAGGAGGGTCTGCAGAGTGCTGATAACTCAGCTGTTGTGAGTCATCTTGAGTGTTTGGCACATCTTGCCTAGCTTCAGCTACCTGAGTTACATGTATGGTCTGAATAGACAACAACAGCTTCTTTTCTGGCATTCTTTGAAATGTTTACCTTGCTTTCATTTGCCTTACTCTTTTCTTTCCATGTAGTTCTTGATATTTTGTAGACTTTTCATATTTGATACGCATGAGGGATCTGCAGAAACAGCCCTGGGGACACAGTATTTATGACAATAGAGCAGAAAATAGCAATGGAATTTTGATGTTTGGAGTGGGGCAGGAAATGGGGCTGGCTGAGTGTCTGTGGAACAACTAAATTTGAACTCAGTCTATTGGAACATTTTATGAATATGCTTTACTACTGACCTTTGGGGCAAAATGGATGGGACATTTGGAATTTAAAAAATACCACCAAAACAAAGGTAGGTGTTTTCCTTCATCTCTTAGCAAATGTTCTCTGAGCTTATCACAGAATCTGGTGTTAAGAGAAGCTGGACAATGAAGTAGTCAACCATGACAACATGTACAGTTTTTCAAGGCTATTTTTCCCTCTGTAATTTTACAGACCAAGAAATGCCATATTGCTTCCTTGCTATCATGAAAGGATTTCCTTGTAGTAGTAGAATACATAAGTTAGCTAAGCCTTACACGTTAGAATACAATTGCCTTGTGACTGTTCAGAGCAAAGGGCATCAGGTACGTGCCCTAAGCAAATATGCCAAGATCAACTGGTTATTTTGCATTTACATTGCCTAAATCCCAGATGAAATGGACAGCCATTATATACATGGGCCAGTGTAGATAGAAACAGTGAACATGGAAGTGTGACCACTTGACACCAAAACTGTCACTACTAAAATGACCTTCAGTAATATTTTTGTTTCCATAATGACTATTTATTTAATAACAGTAATTTAAATTGGCTAAAATTTATTTTCAATGCTAAATTTATCTGTCTTCTACTCATTTAATTCTCTAGGAGCTCCGTCTGGCAGGTTGTTTAGCTAAACTGACGAGGGTGCCAATGGGGATGTTGCACAGGGTCCTGAACTTGTTGCTGCCCTCCAGCTCACAAAGTGAAGTGCTTTCTGTCCTTGATTCCATCAGTAAATATTCAGATGGTGTTGTTGAAACTGACAGTAATACAGATGAGTCTGGCAGCTGTAAGAAAAGGTAGGTATGATGTTTTCTGGTAGACCACTGCAAGAAAAGATTGTTGCTCTTCGTGTATATGTATTTGCTGGACAATGAGATTGACAGCTATAGAAAAAATCACAGGTGCATAAGTTTCCTTTTGAAATATTTTTCTGGGGTAAAAATACTTTGAAACTGCTACCTTATTTTGTGAAATATTGTAGCTATAATAAATTGATTGATAAAAGGTTTAAAAATTTTTAAGTCCATTAATTAAACAGCTATTTCATAGATTTATAAATTTTATTCTGATCATCTTCTTTCTGTTGCCTGAATTGGAGTTTGTTAAAATATTTTCCTTCCACTTTTTTTATTTATAATGTTCATAACACACCGTGTTTTAGGTGCCTGTAGCTGTTAAAGATGTAAAGGAGATCCTCCTTCCTAGTAATGGAAGGTTGCAACCTTGCAGATGACTGTCCCTTTGTAGTTAATTACTGAAGTTCCAAGTAGCCACTGTGTTTCTCTTTTCTCACAGAGACTGGTAGACTCTCAGGGCCCTTATCACTCTCTATTAACATGAGCTGAAATCTGTGCAGTAACACCAAGGGATGCTCCTGGACCTGCTCTCCCAGCTCCCTGCCATGACTTGGGAAGCAGACAAAAGCAGATGCTGTGGCACTGAGCCCTCTAGTTGGCAGATGTGGGTAGTCAAGGAACAGATAATGTCCTTGGGACCATGCCCTGAGGTGTGATCTTAGCTGATTTAAATGATTTGTGGCAGGGCAGCAAAACTACTTGAACACTCTTACTGACTGTATTTGTGGTATTGCTGTCATGGGTTTGCTAGCTAAAGTCAGAGAGAGGAGAAATACATGTATATTTGGGGATTTGCTGCTGGGAATTTTTTTTCTTTCCTGCCCCTTCAGGAAGAACCAAGATTTGTGGCAAACACTGGAGAACCAAGTAAGGCAAGATCTGATAAACAGAAGTTTAGAAAAGATCCCTTCTCTAAACAAGAGAAAAGACGGGTAAGGAGTAAACCAGAACAAACATATCTGGGTTTTTTTTTGTTTATAGTTTATTTAATGTCCAAAAATTCTTCTTACAACTGTTAGAAATCACAAAATTAGTTCATAAGTATGCATTTTCTAGCACTGTTCTATTTGGTGCTTGTTTCCTACCACATATTTACGGCATATAAGCAACATATTACAACATAGTAAGCAGTATAGTAAATACCTAAAAAGATTTTTCTGTACATATCCACAAAATTCTCACATTTTTCGTATACATTGCTCATCTTCCCTATGTTTATTTATTATAAGGTTACCTTTCCTTTTGCAATTTTGTATCTCATAAAATGATACCTGAATTATTGGGGATTAAAATGAAAATTACAGTTCTCTCTGTTGAAATATTATTTTCTTTAGCTTCCAAAGTCACCACTTCTATGTCAAGATATGATATAGGAAGTTATGCGTGTTTTGCCCCAGTTTTCATTTTTCAACTCTATTTTTTTCATTAATGTAGCTTGATAAAGAAGAAGCAACTTGCTCGCTTGGAAAAAGCAGCATTCATTCATCTTGGATGTTCACCTGCACATCCTCCTGTGGAACAGCCTGATCCATCTGTTTCTCTGAACTCTGCAACTGCTGAAGCCATAGAGCTGTTAGACACAGGGGAGAGGATACTTTTGTTCCGTGAGCCAAGTGATCCGTTACTTGCTTTGCATAATTTTCCAAGGAAAAAGAAAAAGAACTTTCTTAATTCTAAAAAGGCTGCTCGTGCAAACATGGACTCATAAGAGCAACTTCCATTTAAAGTATCAATTAGGGAAAAGGAAGTTATTTAAAATTCAGTAAAATGATGAGAAAGAATGAAGTTTGCAGTTCAAATAACATGTGTGTTGTTTTAATCTGATTTGTCTGATACTGGAAATAGATGTAATTTTAGAATGGCACAGTTAATGATGTGCATTTTGCATTTTTTAATTCTTGTCAGTGTTTTGTTGCACTAGGTGAAATATGGATGTACTATGATGCACATTCTGGCAGGCAGGACTCTGTCTTCCTTCAGTACCTTTCAGTCATTTTTGCAGTGATTTTACTGTAGCTGTATTTTCATAATTTATATAGAAAGGTTATTTATTATATATAGTAGGTACTGATCTACTATTCTTGTATTTATATTTTTGTGGTAAGCTGCAGTATAGCAGATGACATGAAGAGATGAAGTGGATGAACCACTTGTCCTCTGTTCTCTGATTTTGTGTTACTCTAGTTAATTTACTGTTTAACGTTGTGTTCCTAATAGGCTTTGCATGTTCCTTCTGCAGTCTGTGTTCCTACAGTGACAGCTGGTAGTCCAGATCTTCAGCATGTATTTGTGTACTTAGCCTTACATCCTGGAGTAACTTCAGCTTTCCGCTGTTGTTTCTAAACTTACTTCAGTTGAACTGTGAGTGTGGCTACAGTTTGAAACTGTTAGATATTTACAACCTGTTGCGGTCTTTTTCTTGGTGAAGCAGTGGCACCACATTTGCTCAGTAGAAAAGCAAAAAATGTAAATGGGCATGTAATGCCTTCAGAAGCTCTTTTGATTGCAGTGCTGCCAATTTTCACAGTTTTAGGTATTTTTGAAGTTCTTATTCCTGAATTTCTCTAAATTGATGAGAATATCATTTCACATTTCATAGAGTTAATTTTTAAACTGTCTAGTTGACTCAAAGAATCCTATAAATATGAACCCTAAAAAGAGGGACAGGAAAAGGCTAATTCAAATAAACACAAGTATTTGTTAATATTTTATATTATTCAAGCCAGTTTTGAGGGGGTTTTAACTGTATTTGAATGCTATGCTCTGAGGCTACTGTGGGCATATATTTTGTATTTTTTCATGTACAGATCTTCTGTATCTTTTTATTAATAGGATGCCGTATTATTTTAAAAATTAAAATGTTAAAATGTACGTGTGTCTGCAGTTGGGAGTTTTTTTCCCCACTTCTCTGACAAGTTTAAATATTCATCCCACAGTAAACAACAATTAGTGTTTCCTATCACCATTAGCATTAGAAAATGTATGCGGTAATTAGACTGACAATCCTAATTATTATTTGATTGCATTCTTCAGTCTTTTCGTGGAAGTATTTGGTGTCACAGAAAGAGGAGTCTGTCAGGGTTGTGGGAGTTCAGAGTTGCTGTTCTAACGTGTCTGGTATTTTATCCCCAAGGCAGGGGTGGGTAAAGAGTAGGGTCTGTCCTGCCTTGGGGTGGGTCAGAGCTGTATTGGAGGAGCCTCAGGTGTTTCAGAAAGAGGTTTGGCCCTAGGCAGGAAAGCAACAGGAAAACCTAGCTGCAGGGAGCACTTGAAAGGTGAAGTACCTTCTTGAATGTCAGTCTCCTCCAAGATTTCTTTGCAAGCCCAGACTCTTCACTGTTACAATTTAAGAGGAAAATAACAGTAACTCATCACAGATATGACATGGAGGCCAATAGCTCTAATAGGTTACAATAATAAAATGCAGCATCTGAATATTGATTACACTATCAATTTATTATCCTTAATAGATAATCTCTATGTCTAGCAATAGAAAGCTGATTTGTAACTCTCTCACACCTCATCACAAATTTGAAGCGGTTCAGTGATTGTAACTATTCCAGCAGAGAAAGTCATTCCCTGCTATGAGTCACTCTCATATCATGCAATACATATTCAAAGAAATGTCCAGATCTTAACATCTCTTGTGGCTTATGACAGAAGTACTAACTAGGAAATAGCCCTCTTCAGTAAAGAGTTGACTTATGTTCAGCTCTGAGTCATTCAGAGGACAGAGGAGGGCCCGCTGCTGATTGTGCAGTTTTGTGTCTGTGCCATAGGTATTACCATCCTTATTTCACAGCTGAAGTTTCCCAAAGAATGTGTGTGCTGGACAAGCCATTCAAATTCATCCCATTTGGCTTCACAGTCATCAATAAAAGAAGTAATATAAGGCCAAATTCTTCAGTATTTGAAACATTTCCAAATCAGTTGTGTTCCCCTAGAAATTCATTGCTTCTCCTTTTGCCCCTGACAATTTCCTGTGTACTCCCATCTCCACTGCACAGTTGTCTTCCCTCAATGTGAAGCCATTGGACAAGGAGCCACAACATACAAAGAACAAGCAAAAGTAACTGTCCTTGGGCACCGATGCTTTAATCCACACAGGAAAAAACAACTTACTGGCAATGGTAAATTTTATTGAAGAAATTATTCTCCATGCTAGACTAATTAACTGTAGCTTTGTTATGATTTTTTTCAGCATGCACTTCAATAATGTTAGCTTGCAGCTAACAGCCCTTGTGCCCAGGGTTCAGGATTTTCAGGAGGCTTAGTCATGCACAGGCTCCTCAGCATTATCAACAACCCACCTTTCTGCTCACCTTGCTGTATTTCTGGCCTGGGATATCTGGATTCTGGATTAGCATGCAATACATATTCCTCACGCTGTCAAGCTATAATTTAAAAGATTACATTTTAAAGGTTGGTGCTTTTTTAATAAAAAGGATTCCACATGGTGCAAAACATTTTAGGGAAGATGTACAAAAAATGTCCTGCAGTGATTGAGGTGAAAATGCTTCTTTGAAACAAGTGGGTTGAGATTTCCTATCATAAATTTATATTTAATTTCTTTAACCTTGATATTATGTATTAATTTATTATGAAGTAGAATATACATGCTAAGCCTAATGAAGAATAATTCATACCATGAGTGAATAACTGGATGTTCTGGGAGAGACTATCTATGTCAAAGTCAATCTATTACAAACAAAAGTGAGAATACCTATATGGACCTGGCACTTCACTACAGAAAAATGTAAAAATGGAAGTAAAAGGGTTGACACTTTTGTGGAAATAATTGTTATGTTTAATAGGTAACTTTTATCTTCACTGATTGCTATAACTGTCTTGGGTTTAGATTAATTTTTAAAGTGATAATGTCTCTTTAATAAGGACATTTCTGCAAAATACTTGTCTGCCTTATTTGAACCTGGAGAACTCATTCTGCTTTCTTTCATTATCTGGTATTTACCCAGCTGCTATTTTAACACCTTCATTTCTTCTGGGGAATGTTAAGTTTTTATGCTGTTACCTTTGTACAACCCAGTGCCAATAATTACACTGCCTTTCGTCAACAGCTCCAGCTTCCCGAGAGACTGCCAGTGGGATTGTCAAAGCATCAAATGCCAAGTCCACTCATCTATTGGCACGTGCTGTGCTTACGTAGCTGGTGCAGCCATAGGTGTACCAGCATAAAGCTTATTTTCCTTGCTGAGTTATAAAAGCTATATTGTCACAGGCTGTTGAGGGTTGTGTGTGAGGGCTGTGTGTTGCAGTGTGTGAGTTCATATGAATAGCAATATAGTGCAAGTGATGAACATTATCCTCCCAGCTGAGTGCTCCAGGTAGGATCTAGCCTTTTGCACCTTCTGTTTCTCCACTCAAGATCTCTTCTGAAAATGACTGGCAAAGACCACCATCTCAGGTCTTTAGTGCTGTCTTTCCACTTGTTTTCTTGTTATTCACGGGAGCAAGGCAGGGAAAGTCAGTCAGACTCCACACTTGTGAAAGACTATACAGTGTGCTCACTGTTTGCCTTTGTGTTGCAGACACACTGTGACATAAATTTAATTTTAATCTCATTAATATATTTAATGAGAACTGGTAACTCCCACCTCCGTATTTGAGCAGTCTGTGCTTGTTGGTATATAAAAACACTAGTTATTTTTCTCACCTCAGCTGTATCCAGAAGCTTGAGAGTCACATTGACCGAAACCAATTTGTTTTCTCCAGGGTTCAGAGATTCCTCTGGAGAGCAGAAGACAAACATTTGGTTATATATGCAGGGAAGTGAATGTTGAAAACTTCTTTGGAGCATCTTCTTCAATTATGACATTGAGAGAAGCTATCTCAGAAAAGAGGCTGTGTATTTTCAACCACTTTTGTTTGAAAAAAGGTAACTGAATAAGAAGATAAATTAAAATGGGGAAGTGGCAGGTATCATTCCAAGCCAAAATAACACACTGAATATGAAGGCAGAACTTGGTAAATTTGAGCATTGTTGTTAGAATTTAGTCGTCCTTGATACTGTGTAGTTGAGAATGACAGCTGGTTACAATACGTGAATGGTTTTATAGTTACTCAACTGAGCAAAAATGTCCCTATGCAGTGTTTCAGAGGAAGTAAAATATTTCTTTCAGGAGTATCAATTGAAAGGCCATTATGAAATACCTTGAGTGGATAGATGTGCAGTGCCTGTACTAATTGGGATAAATGTATAATTGTTTGTCATAATTTTCCAATATATTGTTGTTCTGCTTATGGCTTGACCATCACTAGTAATTAAATCTTGTCATGTCTGCCAGCAGATTTTTATTCATTTGCTGTTGATTGCTGGTAATTCATCACGCTAGAATTACTATCTTGGTCCTTGCTTTATCCTTTCCTAAACCTCCCTTTTTATCCAGGAGAATAAATATGCTAGAGATCGTGATGTTCCCTGATGGTTCAAACCCATGTGAATCCCCCTTTTTTTTAAAAAAAAAAATTGTTTTTTCTTTAGTCTTATGGTTAGATGATGGTTTAATGAACACTGGGTAGCTTTGTGGCTACCTGAAATGCTGGTGGCCAAGCCTGTCTTGGTAGGGTACTGCACATTGCTTTTCTGCACACAGCTTCAAAAAATATAGTATGCCATGTTTAAAAAAAAAAAATCTAATGAAACCCAAACAAACCAGGATTACTACAGAATCTATCGCTGTAACTTATGTGGCTTATAAAGAGATGTAAGCCTTTGAACAAGTTCTGGAATAATGCAACGCTTTCTTTTCGTAGGAGAGAAGACGAAAAGCCCCATCTAACCAATTTGATTGATGTGTTAAGATTCACAATTGTTTACTAACTTTTCACCTTATTTGTGTAACAAACCAGCATGCTCTTAACATGATTGTCTTTTTGAAGGGCTATAGTACTTTTTGAAGAATATATTCTTGGTTGCACACCCAGTGGAATAAATGAAGTGCTGGGTTCTATGGACTGGTTTCGGTCCCATGTGTGGGTTTCAGACACAGAGCTGGAATTGTGTGGTTCTCCTTGTGTGAGGAGAATGGCTCTGTGCAGCAGCTAGGGAAGTCTGTAGTGTTCTAGAAACTCTCTGTGTTCTCAGTTGAAGAAGATAATCCTTGTGGAGGTGTTTGGTTTTGTTTTTTGGTTTTTTTAAATGAGGTCTACTAGACAAACATATAAGTGTAGGTTTACTTTGCAATCTCATTCTAACTTCTGAACATGGTCCGAGTTGCGTCAGTGCTAAGAAGCTGCTTGTAGCTTTGGGTCTTTATCTTTGGTATCTGCAAGCCCATACAGTCATTCTGTGTCATCTCTGCTCAACACCCACAAAAAGCAGCTGGGCTGAATTGATTCCCTACAGATCAGCTCCTACATTACCCTCCAGAGTCTCTGTCTTTTTGAATGGAGATGTGACAATTTCTCACATGTACTGGGATCCAAAAACCTAAAAAAAGCTCTGGGCTTTTTTGTCAACTCCTTTCATCCAGCTTTAGTTTTCTGTCATGAAAGAGTTAAACAGGAAGCCTGTGTGAATCCCAGTGGTGGATGAATAAAGATCTGGGAACCAAGGCCTTGATGCACTTCATTTCACTTGTAAATAAAACAACCAGTGAAAAATCATACCAGCAGTGCAATAAGGCAGTTTGCAGCCAGCTGTTGAATATGCAACAAGGTCCGTCATGGAAATTCACTCCCAAATAGCAGTGCAGTGGTGGAAAGGGGATTTGTGAGCTGTCTCTCCCAAAGCAGGCACAGAAAAGCTGTGGGTTCAGCAGATTTCTTGTGGGTTTTTGATGCAAAGCAGGAAACTGTAACACTAATGGTGCATGTGCTGACAAAGATCTTTAAATGCATTTTGTATGTTGCTGTTAAGAGTAAAGTTAATTTCTTATAGCAAGCCCAGAGTGTGGAAGGAATACAATGAGGTTATGAAATTACTTTATTCTGAGAGTAACTGTATTGCTGCCTTTGTATCTGTGCTTGAGAGGTTTTCTTCCTAATTGAAGTCTATAAGGAGAGCTCTTCATTTGGAAATAATATTTGCCAGAGACATGTGATAAGAAAATTGTGATATGAAAAACTATAAATTTGGGGAAAAAAAAAAAAACCCTGCAAAAATGACTGGGCATCTTCCTGGGTCCTCCAATTTTTATGCATATGAATAGTTTCTTAAATGTGATACTATTTACATAAATAAAGATGTCAGGATTTGGTTAATACAACCTCTACGCACAGTGATTCAGTGTCACATCACTCTAGAGAGTAAGTCAGTGTGGCACAAAATCCTGCTGGCGTGTTCTGGCTGTCAAAGCATGCTCTGGACACAGGGTACGTGCTGCAATTTGTTTTCCTTTATTTTGGCCATCTAAATGTCATGGTGTCTAATCAAAGCTAAATGTCATGGCTTTCCTCATTACTAAGGGACAGGTACAGGCACAACCCTAGGATGGTTTCTCTCCTTCTCTTGGACTTTTTTGCCATGTGTGCCTTCTGCAAGGCACAGGTGAATTTTCATTGTGCTTTTCAGAACCTCTTTGCAGAAAAGATACTAAGTTCCAGACATCATGGTTAGGAAAGAGAACAACTATGTTTTATTAGACTAACAAATATATTTGGGCAAAGCCGAGGAGCTTTACTGCTATTAAGTCATTTTTCAAACAAAACCAGGACTTTCCATCTCTTTGCTGCAATTGCTGTGGGAACAATTTCAAAAAAATACGGTATTAGAACTGGTCAATGTTTATAATGAAGCAATGTCTTTCATTTAAAAACAAAACTTGTTTAGCACATATTAAACAAAACAAAAGAAAAACATTTAGGCTGGTTTGTTTCCACTTTCTTTTTTCCTCTTTTGCTCAATTCTTTGAAATAACTGAAAGCCTTTTTCCCTTTTCCTTGAATTTGTTTAAATAGGCCATTTTTTTTTACTAGAGGCAAAATATATTACAAAATAGTTGGATAAAAGAATTGTTCTTTTTAAACCAGTTCTTCATGGCTAAATCCACAATCATGTGACCTTGTATTAGTGCTAATAATAGGATATGTATTTAGAGAGCCAGCGTCTAAAACAGGATCTTCAATGAGCTCCTCTCCAGACACCTGCATTTCAGAAGCCTTGAACTCTTATTTTCACAGTTACTTAAATTTTAATTAGCAATTATGTGCCAGTGGTCCCAACGTCGTCCAGTCTCAGTGGGACTACATAGCGTGGTGTCTGATCCTGAAACATGTTTGCCATCTAGAAATTAGGTGTGGATGGCTCAGCAGAGGCTCTCCAGCTGGGTGCTTCTCCCAGAGCAGCATGTTGTGTGTGATCACTTGAGGGGCTGGGCTGACAAGGGAGCAGCTGACTGGCTGACACAGATCACACTTGATAGAGGAATCATAGATGTACATGTACTTTCTTATTTAAGAGTTGGGGTTTTTTTTCTTTCTAATGCCTTCCTAATGAGTCATCAGGGCTTTACAAGATGAGTGATTTTTAAACAGGATATTTTAATATTTCATCCTCCAGAAACAGTCAAATGTATATAAAACAGTCCTAGAAATCATGTGAAGATGGAATTTGATAGCCCTCTCCTGGCTGAAAGAATGGAGGCACTGTAAGCTTGGAAGCAGAGGTATTCCTCCCCAACAGGCTGAGTTATGATACTGCCAGAGAGGTAGCCTTTACACTGTCTAAATCCTCCAAAATCCTTAATGTAGTTGTCTGAAGTCTCAAAATTGAATAATTCAAATGTCTTAATTTCAGTGAGTGGAGAAAGTGAGGAAACACAGTCGTCTGGGCTTGGCATTGGACTTGTCCTGGACCCTTGGAGCAGTTAGTCTGCAGGGAAGCTGAGTAACCTCTGTGCTCTTTACCTGCTGGTGTTAAGCAACACTTTAGCCTATCACTTTATAACCATCATTACAAGATTTTTGAGTGAATGAAAGATTTCTGGCAAACACTTGAATTTTGGCACTGTCGCACTGAGAAATATGTTTTTGATTAAAGCATTTAACTTCTGCCAGTTTTCATGCCCAACAGCTCTTGCTCCTTATCCAGCTTCTGTGAATGAGGACTGGGGCTGAGCCCTGGGTGGGTCAGGTACAGACACTTTGCAGGGGACTGAAGGATATTATGAGGCCAATATACTCAGGCTGTTGCCACGCTTGGCTGTAACTCACTGTGCTGTGAGAGAGTCTTGGTTTTATTGCTTAGAGATTGTGTTAATCAAAATGAACACCAACAAATCTTTAGACTCGTGACATTTAATATCTACAGAGCCTTCAAGGCTATCTTGGAGACAGATTTGCCTGGGAGTGAGTACATGGCTCTATTGCTGACACAAGAAATCTGCTCCTTCTGGTTGATGCCACTGTGTGCAGGAACTGCTGCTGCAGTGGGCTGAGATGCAAATAGTTACTCATATGCCATGCAATTGCACTACAGAAATTAAGCATTGATCATATCTTTCCATCAGTTCCAATAGGAAATTTTATGATTTGTTTTTTTTTTTCCTTAGTTCTTTCTGATGCTTGAGTTAAAAAACCAGCAAGCTAAGAATGTGGATATGCTTTGTGAAACACTGGTATTATATTACACATCTGTGAAAATTTCACTTGGAGCCAGATCTTGAGCACAGATCCACCAATGTCAACAGATGTCTCCTAATTGGTACCCCTTGAAGCTCTTTTGTTGGTTCATATGTTTCTGCTACGTTGTTGGTTTTGTAAAAATTTCTCTTTCTGCTTTAGCATAAACATATAAACACAAGAAATAAATACATCCGTGCATACTTTCTGCATTTTAGCTGGAAACGAATCCATAGACCTGAAATCCATGTCTGCTCTATTGATCCTTGTGTACCCTCCCAGTGACCAGGGAATTTTCATTCCATTTGATTCCCACCACAGCTAAAATGTGTAGTTCTAACTACTTTGTGTTCAGCCTGTCTGGTAACACTGAGCAGCCTTGCAGGGCGTAAAGAATTGTAGGTGGAATGACAGCTACCAATCTTGTGCTGCACACTGTGGAGCATTTTCTCCATTTCTTATTTTCGGTGATTCTTACTCTTTTATAAAACAATTCTTTGTATTTTAGCCATATAGACTTGTCAATAATTCCATTCCTCCAGCATTTGTTTTGAATAAACATGGTAAATAAATATCACTACTATCATTTCACAGAGGGGGAAATGAACCACAGAATAAATAGATTTAGGGAAAGAGAGAGTGGTCTTTCCAGCAGATGCTACCACGTGGCATTTACCCCATGAGCACTGGTTAGGAGTAGGTGAAGCCATCCCTTCCCAGTGAGGGGTGAAGAAGAGCTGATGCTATTTCACAAGTGCCCTAAACACGAAGGACTGTGAGAACAATTGAAGGGGAAAAGCAGCAGTACGTACTTCTTGAGCTTGCAGCAATTTGAATGAGGGACTGAAAGTCTTTCACTTCAGATAACGCAGAGTTGTCATTAAAAAGAATATCTTTATTACTGAGACATTCAGTTATTTCTTGAGAATAATTTTCATTTCAAAGGTGCTTTATTTTCAATTCTATTGTGAAAGTAATCACTTAAAAAAAGAATATGATTGCAAAGTAGTTACTGTGGAATTAAGGGCTATCCAGCCAATTCTACTGCTACGATTTCAATGAAATGTGTGTGGAGAGAGATGAGATGCCAGTTTCTTTTCAGTGAATAGAAACCTGTTCACGTTGCCGTGAGGTTAAATGAATATAATGTCAGATCTAAAATTCAGGAGCGTGGATAGACTCATCAGGAAGGGTTTCAATCAGCATGCAGAGAGTATAACAGCTTGAAAAATATGTGTGTGGATACAGCCCTCCTGAAGCTCTGTTTCATGCAGCAGCTCCTGAATACCAATGGATGTTCTGGTCTAGCAGAAGTAATCACTGAGGCAGGAGTAGGGGCTGGGTTCAGAGTTACTGCTTACATTGGCTGGGATTAGTCACTTCATGTTTTGTCTGAAAGTAATTGTTGATTGTAGTTGATAGTAGTAAAATAGCTATTCTGGTTGAATTTTCTTGAATCAAATTTTGATTAGTTTCCAGAAAGATCACGAAAGTAGCATTTACTCAAACTTCAAGTGTTTTTATAAAAAATAGGTTTGCTTAACCTGGGACTGTTGCTCAGGGCTGTATTCATTGTCCTGTGCTCTGTGCAGGGCTCACTGACTTGGCAACAGGGCAAATCACATCCTTTAACATTTGCATTGCGTTTCACTGCTGGGCTGTGCATATCACCAAAGGGGGACAAAAGGGGTCTCTGGGAAGAGAAGACTTAGAGAGGCTTAAAACCCAAGCTGGCCAAATTGCAAGTCCTTATTCTATAAATGCTTTTGCAAGCAGTATAAACGTCTGAACTTGTCAGACAAAACCAAAAGGCTACTGCTCCAACCAAGATCAAAAGTTACCTGGAAGACAACGTGAAAAAAAAAATCAAGCTTTGATTCAGGCTTAACTGACAGAAAAAAATGAGAGAACATATTGTTCCCTGTCTCAGTTCCTTCCCTTGGTCCATAATCTTTCAGGTGGTGCGAAGAAGACAGGTGGACTGACAAGAGCAAGCCCATCTCTGGGGAGTATTTGGTGATCCCCACTGTGCTACGTCTCCACACCATCATTTTGCTCCTCAGTGATGACTGAAACAGGCAGGGTGTATTTGAGGCTGTGTGCCATCATCTGCACCCTGGCTCCAGCCCTGCAACTCTGCTTACCCAGATCATCCCTGTTTCATGTCCTGCCCCTTCGCTGCACTGTTCCCTGCATGCAGCATCCATCGCCTTTTGATTTCTTTTAGGAGAGTGGGAAAAAAAGAGGAAGAGAAGGAAAGAGAAATAAAGAAGACAAGAAAGAAAGATAAAAGGAAAGAGGAAAAGAGGAAAAGAAGGAAGGAGGAAGGGAGGAAGGAAGGAAGGAAGGAAGGAAGGAAGGAAGGAAGGAAGGAAGGAAGGAAGGAAGGCAAAGAAAGAAAGAAAGAAAGAAAGAAAGAAAGAAAGAAAGAAAGAAAGAAAGAAAGAAAGAAAGAAAGAAAAAGCCTAGGTGTCTTCAGCAGCTGCACAGCCAGAGAGGCAGCAGTAGTAGTTCTCTATGCAGTGCTCCCCTGATCTGGGATTTACCAGGTCTGGACAAGAACTGAGCATCTCTGTTAGTTTTTTGTCTGCTCTCATTTTGTCCTGTGGGAAGCAAAAACAGCCTCAAAGAGCAGTGACAGTTCTAGTTCTTCTCTTGTTCCAGAAGAAACAGCTAAATGCTTTAATGCCCTTAAAAAGACTGACAAATAAATGTATTTTTCATTCAATGTAGTTTATCTGCACAGGCAAAGGGAAAGAGGTAAATGGCATTGTTAAATTTAATTTCACTTTGGCTTTTACTTTTCAAATGCTTTAAGAGTTTTCTTCTCCTTTATATCTTTAAGAGAGGGTTAAAAAGATTTACTGGAGCCTGTTGCTATGGTGCTCGTATCAAGGTGTCTGCATTCATTCCTCTGAACCTTGGTTAGTACTTGTACATGTTTACAGCTTTGTCTGTCTGGCTCTATTTGCGCTATCAAAATTAACACAGTGCACCTCAGCTAGTAGAAAACGTGTGCTTGGTTTTGCCTTGAGAAGATGCAGAGTAAATGCAATGTGAAGGAAAGGTCTGCAGGCCTTTTTATAACACTTCTCAAGTTTTTTTGTAAACTCAAAATATACATGTACAGAGCAACACAAGAGATGCTGTGCATGGCAATGTTTGCAAATCGGGGACAAATTAGGTTATTTTAATACTTAATTAATTTTAATAGCATTTTGAAACATTACAACTGAAGTCATAGCATAACATGGATACCTTTTCCAAACACACGATCGGGCCAGGGCTCAAATTAGCATTACTGAACTGCAGTGGAATTAAAAGGTGCTATTTTTTTCTATAGGGTGTGTTGAACTACAGTGATACGTGAGTGAACATCACTGTACAGCTAACTGATAGCTGTACATCTTTTCTTTGTAGTTCTCTACTATTCCTCCATTTGTGAACTGAAGGCAGTGTTATTTGTTTAGTCAGTACCATTAGTGGATTTAGGTTGTATATTTGTTATCCTCTCTCCTGAGGTAGATCTGATACCTGAATAAATACAACTAAAGGGGGGTTGTGTGATATATGCATTTGTTCTGATGTGACCTGACAGCATTTTTGTCTGTGACGTGGATATTTTCATCACTAGATAATCATACTTGTTCTAAAATGCAGGCTGTTTCCTATTGGTTACTTTTAAAAATGTGTCCTTATTTCAAAGGAGAGGATGGCTTCATAAATGGGGGCTTCTGCATTAGAGGAGAAAGAGCAGAACATCAGTCAGTGGGAATGAAGTTCTCTTGGCCTTGGTGCTGCAGCCTTAGCAAATCACCATGAATACTCTCCTTGGAGCCAGGGAGGGTTTAGGTCTTGGCAAAAAGAAAGCATGTGTGTGTCCTGGAAAGTTTATTCTGAAATGCCTTAAGAAAGGCTTTAATTGGTCCATCTGAAAGTCTTTTGAAGTTGGTATTGTGTCCCCAGTGATACCATGTGTTGGTGCTAAGGCAGAACCAAGAACTGGGCGAGCAGGTCATATCCCTTCCCAGTTTGCAGCTAGTTTAACTCTGACAATGTGTTGTGTTTTCTGTACTTTCAGTGGGTTTCTCTTTCATCTTTCTCCACCCTTGTACCCGTGTAATGTTGGCACTTATAGCACCCTTTGGCAATGAGATCCACAAGTGTATTTCCTAAGTAGGACAAAATTTTTGTTTGTTTTATATAAACAGGGGTTTACATAGGACACAAATAAGTGTGCCAAGTTGCTTCAAAGTGAGTCTTTTCTGCAGTCTGTCCATCTTTGTCTCCTGCTCTGGCCAGAGCTGCCCTCTTGGAGCCACATTCCTCCTCAGCACACGTGGGTGCCAAAGGAAAGGTCTGAGTATGACTCTGAGCATGGCGTGACATCACTCAGGGTTTACACGTTTACTCTTGCCTGTCTGCTTTCTCAGCCATCTGTGTTTACTATGCTTACTATGCAACAGTTGTACAGTTGAAGAGAAAAGTAAAAATCTCCTATTTTTAGAGTAAATAATATGAAAATGTCACTTTGAAAAATACCTCCTCACAGTTTGGTGACTGACAGTACAAGTTTTATCTCACTATAGTTTGTTTTTCTACGGTGCTTATCACCACAGTGCCTAAACCTCTCACAATGCATCATCACAGCTGCTTTCTAGGGAAGGATCATTTTTCTTGTATGGAGGAAGAGCTGAGACTTTCGAGGTCTGGTTTAGCACCCGAGAAAGCTGATGACAAACCTGTTTGCTAAAGGTCAAACCAGGAGTCTGTGGCAGAGCCAAGAACAGAATAACAGCTCAGTACTTTAACCTCTGGACCATTTTTCTCCCTCTTTTTCAATATCTTTGCAGTTCTTTTGAGTGTTCTCACTTGTCAGAATTCACTGATGCACCTACATCTCTAAGATGATGTATTATTAAAATATTTTGGCACTTGGTATATATGTTCTGCTTAATATTTGCAATCAGTTAGAAAGTGCAGTTTCCAAAATAAGAGATCAGTGGGTGAAGGAGCAGTGATTCATTTTCTGTGGGAATATAAAGCATTGGTAATATCAGACTGTTATTTTCTTTCCTTGAAGTAGATCTGTTAGGGTAAGCTGCTGTATTTTGCTACTGCTTATATATCCTAAGTTTGTTACAGGTTTTCTCCATTGATAAATAATCCTCTAATCATTTGTTTTCTGTGACAACAACCCATGTAAAATTGAGGTTTATATGTGACCAAGAAATGTCGTACAGTAGTTGTTCTCTCATTCTTATTTTAACTCTTATTTTGGATGGGGCTTTTAGCAACATCCTGATCTGTTTAAAGATGTACTTGCTCATTGCAGGAGTCTTGGGCAGATGAACTTAAAAAGGTCCCTTCCAACCTGAACCATTCCATGGTTCCATGATTTTGGTTTTGCAAACAACAGAGAAAGGTATATTCTCAAAGTTCTTTTTGTGGCTTATTGTCTCTGCAGGGTAATCAATTTATTTTTTCTAGGATACTGAATGAGATGTCATTTTTAAAGTGTCGTGGTATTCCCCCCATATAGCCCACAAGACAACAGTGAATTTATTTATTTTATCCTTTCTTTTCCCTGATTCAATTGAATAATCAATTACTGTGTTTATATTCAGTGACAGAAATTTTAGCAGCATAGACATATTTCTGAATTCCTTTTAGAAACTGGATGCAGTTTCAGAGAAGCACAAACAGTGCAGGATATGAGCAAGAATGATGGATTCCTGGATGAATTTTGCTGAAACACTCATAAGAAATACTCAGAACTTGCTAGGAACACGAGCAGTCATGGACAGAGAGATCATAACTCTCAGCAGAGCGGTTATTGCTGTTAAATGGCACTGTGGGTTTAGATGATACAGCCCATGTATTTTCAAATGAGTGCAAGACTAGGACAGAACTAATTTAACCCAAACTACATTTAGGGCAGTTTGTTGTGCTAAAATCTAGGTGGAGTGAATCCTGAACAAAAGTGGTCCTAATGAAACAAAATCAGTGCTTACCAAGAATTACTGCCTCCTGAAATGTAATAGTGAAACAAGGCCCTGATTCCAGATTTCCTAGTGACATTGGGAGGTTTTTCATTCAGTTCAGAGAATTTGGGCTCTGGTCTTTTCGAAGCACATTTTGTCAGCCAGTCTGAAGTGCCTGGCACAGATGAGTGTTCTAACTGCTGCCACAGTTCCAGGAGAGATGCTGGCCCCTGTGTTTATATAACTCAGCCATAGCAACTGCCAGCAACTGAAATACAATGTTTTTCTGTCTTTCTTGGTCTCATAGTAAATTAGCTGAATTCTTTGGCCATTAAATCATGAAAGCCACTACAGATATTTACTGTTAAACTGAAAAATTGTTCACTAATCAATCAATTGCATAAAAACCTCAAACAGAGCAAATAAATTGTTCAGCTGAAGCTATTACAAAATCTATTACAGCAGGAAATTAATTTCAGTTCTTCAATTAATTTAATTAAGTGACTAATTCAATTAGTTTAGGCTGATTTTAAAACCCTGATCTGAGGACTGAATCTCCAGGTCCATATATTTTATTTCTGTCATTCTTTACTTCTTCCAGGTCCCCAAATTCCAAACTTGTCTTAGTGGTAATTTCATTTATCTTTGACACAGACTACTCGGTGTAAGTCTTGCATCTATCATTTTTCTATTTATCCCATATAGGCTTAAGTTCCTGGGATAAACAATCAAGATTTTTTTCTGATTTGCTCTGTAACTAAAAGTGAATTTTTTCTTTCTTTTGTTCTAAGGTCCCCATAAAATAAGTCATGGCTGAAACAGTGTCATTTAATAGCAACTAACTAGGATCAAATAGGAACAGTGACAAACTTCCAGATGAATATACCCCTAAAGAAAAATGTTGGCATCCTAAATTTTCCCCTCTTAGCACTTAATATTTTGATAACAGGAACTGTGTTCTCTTTCAGGCCAGCTTGGGCTGAGGCTGCATTCACCTTAGCAGGGTCAGCAGTGCAGCAGATTTGGGGGACATCTCTAGAGGAGACTACATAATACAGAACACAATACAAAAACCAGGTTTTGGAGATACGAAATTGCTAACCTTCCTTTTGTCACATTCTAGGAGGTTTTTTTTCAGTTAAAAAAAAAAAGCGCATCTTTAATACCTGAAGGGCTGTTGAGCTGCTCCCATGCACACTCTGTATAAATTGTTTAGCTGATGACTCAGTCTAATACCAGACCTTTTCCCCACGTTTGTTGTAGGGTTTTGTGTAACACAGCCCCTGAAACTGTGTTACAGTACCAGCTATTACTGTCATCAGCTAGCTGAGAAGGAGCCTGAAGGAGTGAAATGCAGAAAATGAGCCTATTTTTTCAGAAGTGTAGGTGCTTATGGAGCCATTGGACCATTGTTAAGCAACCAAGCAGTTAAATCTCAGTGATATATGTAAAATTATTATAAAGGAGTTGGAGTTTTGTAACTATTGACATTATACAGTGAAATAAGTTAGGAAAAATTTCTAACTATAATTTACACCCTATGGGATGTTCTTCTACTTCAATAACATTTTGTTTTCAGTTTTGAAACACTCTGCAAAAAAAAAGTTTAACATTGCCTAGGTTTGGTTTTCCTTGCTCCCAAAAGACAAAACCCAAGGTTTTTACTTTGCTCCCAGAAGAATTAAGAATTATGAAAATTACTTTTTAAAAAGTATAAATGAACTTTTTCTCAGAAATTTTTGATTTCTAAATCTGACAGTACTCTTCTATGAATTTTCTGAGCAATAACATACTTGGAATTTCCACTAAAATGCAGAGATTTAATTCAGAACCATTGTATCTGCCATAGGCTGCTGCACATTCTGTAGCTGATTTTCACTCCCACCTTTTCATCTCTATTTATAGTGAAAAAAAATGTGAATTTTATTGCTAGGAAATAAAATATTAATACAGAATTAATTCCAGCAAAGCCTAAGGATGAATATTGTTAGAATATGGCACATTTATTTAAATTTAAACAATTTTGATAACTAGACATCTCCTATTCCAAGAAGTCTTTATAGAAGATGCAATAAAAAATATAATTACATTCTCCGATAGAATCCACTCCCAGAACAAACTAGCCCAGTGATGACACTGACTCTTAGTTCTGCTTGTGTTTCATGCTCAATATAACCTGACTCATCAGAATTCTTGCCATCTACCACATAACTCTCATGGAACATAAATAAGATGTGTTATCTAGATACAAGATTCCTATAGGAGACATGTTATAATGGATAAAATTAAAAAGTCTCTATCACATAGGAAATGGGCAATTTCAAATTACCTGCAATTGAATTTCAAAAGTGGTGTTCACACCAGGTTTTCACAGTGTGAAATGGAGACACTGCTACAGACTCTCTGTGTAGGTGACCTGTTTCTCTTTGACAACCAGTAGCTGGACCTGAAGAAACAAAGAGCTTTGTACTCCTGAGTTCTAAAAGGGCTCTGGCTTCTAATGTGTCAGATCTCCAGGTGAGCCTTCTGTCCTTACCTGTTCCCATTTTCCAGTAGGCACTGTAAGTCACTCTCTCCTAGGGAATTCCGTAACTATCCCATGGCTCTTAAACTTCAGGGAGGAGGTTACTAGGACAGAACACAATTTCTACAGTAGGGACAGTGAAATCCTGGTTCCATGGGAATCAGTGGTAAAACTTTTATGGATATCAAAAGGATTACAATTTTCTCTACAGCTTTATGTTACCTTCTTTTGATGTAAATACCAAAAGATCTTCAATGACAGCTGAATTTTAATTCCAGCAGAATGTATTAGGTTCCTGTTGACCCTGATAAGCTAGGAGAAAAAGTCAGCAGCAACACAGCTGTATTGTTTGGAAGGAAGACACATAACAAAAATGATAACATGAAAAGGGTAGGATTTTAAAAGGAAGAATCAAAAATAGTAAACACAATGTCTTGACACGAACAGTACAGGAGAATAAAATATTTTTTGTCATTGCTTTCAGCTCCCATTTATACATGTTAGATGAAAGCCAAAAACTAGAAATACTATCTGATCTAGCCAAGTCTGAAAGATTTTAGAGTACATGGAAGGACTTGAGAGTTCCTTCCATGTGCACTAAAAACCTACGTATCTGAGAGTTCAATACTCCATCTCTTTCCTTTGCTGAGATTAGCAGGCATGTGTGATTCAGACAAAACATTCTATACTATCTTGAATTATGATTCCAGAAAAATATTAAAAATAAAAGGCTACTTCTCAATCATTAACCTTTTACAAGGAGCTTAAAAATTCCTTTGCAGCTGAATTTCCAAGTGACACTAACTGTAACTGAACACAGGGCAAGAATGAATTCTTGGAAACTTAGGAAATTAGAACAATTAATTATCAGGCATACAGGTAAGAAAGTGTTATTAGTATTGGCTTGCAGTGCCAGCGTAATGTCAGAATAAAACATTAGTGATCAGATCCAAGATGCCTGGCTTTGCAGAGTCATTCCCTCCTATTTCCCGCTGTCTAGGGAAGCAGGGACTGGGGAATGACTCTTTCCCCACACAAGCAGCATGTGTGCTGGTGGGGACCAGCATCAGCCCACCTGGGACAGAAGGAGCTAGAAAGCCCTGGATCTCTTCTGGGCTTTGGTTCCCTTGCCCTCCTGGACTGCAGTCCCTATTGTTTTTTGGGTTTTTTTATGGCTGTACCCTGAAGAGAAGACATATCTTACTTTTGTTAAGTACCATTCAATTGGTAAGCTCAATATATCCCTTAAGCTCAGGCACACGCATTCTCTGCTCACCTGACACACACCTGCTCACCGGGCACACACCAGGCCCCTCGAACAGGTAAAATGGGAGCACAGCCCACATCTCATTTCACAGGGCTGTTGTGTGTAAAAGGAATAGCTGATTTCTGAAGTTATAGGTGAAGGGCTTGGCTTTATTCCCACCCTCAGCTTTTCCTTATTGTTTGCCTCTAAGCATTTATGCGCAGGATCTGCTGCACATCGCTAGACGTGTTTGTGTGCTTGCTGGTGGGGCTCCTGTTACAAGTGACCATATTGTCTTCAGAAACAGGGATCTTCCATGCTTGCTCCTGAATCCCAAATGAGACATTAAAATTATCTGGTCATGCAATTGAACCCTCAGTGTCTGCTGGGACACTGGCAGTGCCCAGGAGTGTTTCCTTCTTATGGCTTACTTTCCATGTGAATGTCTCACCTTTGATAAAACTGTATCATAAAGCAAGATGAAAAGTTGGAAAATCTTTCCAGAAATGGAATCAAAATTAGAGGAAGACAGGTGCTGAATACTTGTATAAAATACAGGACTGTAAGAAGTTAATCTTAACATGGATATGCTTTAAAGATTATCAATACTTACACATTAAACATTATGAAATCACCTTGAAGTAAGATTGGAAAACTGGGATTTCTTCCACTGCCCTTCCTGCTGAATCCAGACATTAATTAGAAGAGTATGAGAATGAAAAATTCCGTACTCTTGCTTTACTTAGGGTCTGATACCATCGGCCAGCACAGTGCTCATTTCCTGTTACATCAAAGCTGGGTGCCTGATCCCTTCTCTGAGCTCCTGCACAGCCACTTCTCCCTGAACAGAGGCACAGCAACAGCCTATCCCTGTGATGAAGTGGCTGCTGATTACTCAGGGGAAAATTGCTCCAAATCACTGTCTATCGACTGCTCATTTTCACAAGACACAGGACCCTCGCACCTTAATGCGCACTAGGTCTGTGGGATTCTGCAAGTGTAGTTTTGTTGTTACATCTGCTGCCTTGGGAGGGACACAGGGCTCTGCTTTTGCTTGAAGCTTCCCTTTCCCATCAGTATATGTTAATGAAGTGGAATCTTGTTCTGTTGCAGAGTACCCAAGTCCCATGGCATTTGCAGTCTGGGAATTGCTGGTTTTTACAAATGGTTTCTGTTGGGTTTTTTGAGACTAGATGCCAACTATTGAAATAGTACATGATCCTAAACAAATAAAGGAAAATCTAGGAACATCCAGTCTTGGCAGAAAATGGAATAAAAAATGTGCAAGCCTCATTTCTTTTCTGCTTTTTATATTCAAAACTAATGAGTACTCATGACATTTCTGAAGTATCTGAGTACTTCAGAGAACTTCACCTGAGCAGTGAGCACCTTCACCAGGCTCTGGCTGCCTCAGGACCCCATGAATTTGTGTTTCTCATTCAGGGTGTGTAGCACTGGGATGAAAGAAGGCAAGAGCAAGTATTTCTGCCATGCAGATGAGACCTTTCCTTTTAAAACCTTTCTTCCAAAGTGAAGATGGTTCTTCCCTTTCAACAGCTCCATGATCAGGGAACTCACATAAAGTGGGGAGTTTTTTTGGTGCTCTCTTCTGCCTGGGGACTGTCTAATCCAGTCTCTGGGAAAGGCCATTAAGCATGGACAGAGGGAAGTTTTTGCTGTGGATCCATTTGACAGGACCCTCGCTGAAGCCCCACCACTGATAAGCAAATGAGAAGAGAGGATGTTGACACTGGAAAGGGACTTTACCACATCCTGCTTCTATCTAAATCCTACTGAGGTTCCAAAAATCTTTGTTGCTATATATAAATCTGCGATGCTGCTTTTCTCATTACTTGGATAATAGAAACACTAGCCATAATTGCTGGCCATTAAACAATCCCCTGTAGAAGAGATAAAACCTTTCTGGAAAATACTGGTGGTCTTAAAAGGAAAGGAAATCAGAAGTTTTCCACTGAGTCTGCTAACGTGCCTCTGGACTTTCACCCTGTTTTTGTGGGCTCTTGTGCTGATCCTCCTTTTCCTGGCTCTCTCTATTTTTTCCCTGTTTTTCCATAACCATTTCATAATAATATTTTTGTGTGTAAATAACTAAATCTCTCAAGAAACCAGAAAAACAGGATTCCCTTTTTGCTTTGAGCTGGTAGAATTTTTTCGGGAACATATTCTTTCAGATAATGAAGATTTGCAGAAATCTGCACTTTCCAAGGAAATATCTTGGTTTCCATGAAATGCGGAGAAGAGCCTTTCCTACAAGCCTGTTCCCCACCTCCCTGAGTCCTGGCAGTTCATTTATGTCAGCTTTCCTGCCCTGCAGTTTTGGAACCACCAAAAGTCCCTGCTGTGAGAGTGCTTTGATTGTTTCAAGGCCTTCTGGTCCTGAAATAATGCTTTTGGAAAATATTTTCATGGGAGCTGGTGAGCTCTAATCACACAGTACTTCATTTGTGCTCGTTTCCTCAGCAAGCCTGAAAGAGCTGGCTCTTTTGCACAGACCTGTGTTCTCAGTGGTTGTGTTTTCCCTATTTCCCTCTGTTTCTCCATGGGAAGCTACAGAGGGGTGAGATGTGCTTTGCTGGAAGATTCACATCATTTAATAACACCATGGACAGTAGAAAATTTAGTCTCTGCAGGGGAATGTGATCCACTGGGCAGCAATTCTTCCATACATTGCACAAGAATTTGTTCTGGCCTGACAGATCCATTTTCACCCCAAACCTCTCCTGGCTGTTGCTTGTTGTGCTTTTCCTCCTCTTACTTAGTCATCCCAGGACTCTTTCATCTGTGCTGCTTCTTCCTGGCCAAGCTCTGCCAGCTGTCCCAGGCTCCAGATCTCTTGGTGGGTCTCAACCTTAACCTCCAGCCCAATCTCCTTGTGTAATCTCAGACTGTAGCCTCTTTCCTTGCTTTTCTCTTCCTCTTTTCCCAGACTCAGCTTTTCAGCCCAGGTATTTTCTGTTCTGCTTCACCACAACCACCACCTTTGCTCCTCCTCCAGGTACTGCTCTAGCTCTCTCAGCTCACAAACACATCACAGGAGCACTGAGTGAACCACATACCAAAGAAGGTTTTGATACCATTTTGGGTTTAGGTTTCTTAGGGTTTTACTGAATTTGATGCAAAATGTCATAAACAGAAATTAAGAGTTGGTCTTTGCATACTAATTGTTTAATTTTGACGAGTTAGTTAACAAATGTTAATATTATTATAAGTTGGGTTAATGTTAAATTAATGTTAAAATCAAAAGCCACTCCAGACGAGCTGAGCTGACCCCGAGCATCCCCATGGAGTGGCTTCTCTCCCTGATCACTCCAAAACTGGCCAGCTGACCCCGAGCATTCCCCTGGAGTGGTCATTTATCCCATTTCATAAGAATTTTAATGGTTCTAAGTTTGTAAGTTTAAAGAAAGTGTTGTAAAGGGTTCTGCACTGTTAATATGATGTTTGTACTTTATGTAGTTTATTATTAATTGCAAAAAGGCACATTTTTCTTTATATAATTTATGTTTTNGGTTTAGGTTTCTTAGGGTTTTACTGAATTTGATGCAAAATGCCAGTGGGAGAGGATCAAGCAGGATCCGTGACCTGGGTCGTTCTGCCCAGGTAGCTTGTGGTAGCTTGCTTTTTATTGGGTACAAGACATATCATAGGAATAAGATAAACCGGGATCCTGAGAGCTGCTTGTGGATGAGGCTGTAGAGCACTTGGACTGGATTTTACCCAAATCTTTAGACAGTGTAAACTTGGGGTTGTGCTCAGGTACCATGTGTGTTGGACTGTGCCTCTGCAAAAAAAGACCAAACTGTGCTGTGATGATTTCTTTGCATCAGTTTGCAGTGTTGGGGACAGCAGGTGAGAAAGCTGTTAGAGTGAAGGCAGATTCCTTAAATGGAAGTATAGCAAAATGCAGTTCTCTATCTTCCGTCTCAGCAAGGGGTGAGTGGAGAAAGCTATATTTCTTCAAAATAAATCAACTCGAGCCGTATACCAGACTTGGATAGAATATCAATCACTGAGTGGTTAAAATATGAAGTGGTAGGCAAAGGACCAAAATTATTTCCAGTATAAGTGATGGTTTTCTATGCATTTGTTTATGTTTAGTTTGTCTATACATCTGTTCATGCTTGGTAGAAAGTGAAAGACTTGAATTTTTCATTACCGGCCATCTTTCCTTCAGATGGGCTGTGGGAAGGGACTCTTCACTTTTCTAGCAGACACTAATGGCTATTTAACAAGGTTAATATCAGTCAGGATAATTACCATTAGCATGTCAGAAGAAAACATTTTGATAGATTTTCATTCAGTAGCTTTTACCTTTTACCTTGAAAGTAGAAGAAAACACTTCAGCTGACACTTGCTTTTATGTTACTGCTTTGATCTTCCAATGGAAATGGATCTATAATAGCACTAGTGACTTCCTTTGCTTCCTTTACATTGGAGAGACCTTTTCAGTAACATGATTTCTTGATAAAAGAAAAGGACATAGTGCTCCTTACTTTGGGTCACTGCACATTCCTCTCTTTCCTCTAAATTTTGTGGATGGGCTACCTCACAGGCTGGCTGAATGGTGTTCACTTGCCAATTTGTTTTTGCAGCAAATGGAATGAGTTTTCTTAGCCTCATGCACCCCATCTTCCCTCTGATACACACTTCTGTTCTTTTGGCAAAACAAAATTCTGCATGAGTGTTAGTGAAGGCTCTTGCCAGTTGCATTTTGTGTATAAAAACCTATTTTCAAACTCTCTCCATCCACTATGCCATATTCGTCATCCAACAAAAGGGATCATTCAATGTAGTTGTGTTTTGAATAATATAAATTCAAAACCAAGCCTCATTTCAGGGTATAGATGTTTTAAATGTGTTTTCATGAAATGGTTGGACTTAGGTAAAAAAAAGATGTTTGTCATCTAAGGAAATGTTTGTCATCTAGTGAAAGACAAAACCAAAAACATACAGACATTAAGATTTGTTGAAGCAAATAATTTTCTTCTAACTGATGTGGAAAAAAAAGCCTGAAATACATCAAAGCTACCACTGAAATAGAAATCATTCTCATTTTAAAAAGATGGAACTGAGAAGCGTTCCAGTCTCTCAGGATTCTAAGTTACAGTTTGAACACTTTCATATGAATACTGATTAGAGAGCAGTAACTTTTTGTCCTGTAGTTGATCTTGAGAGCAAGTAATATAGATGTGATACTTGAACAGAATGTATTTAGAGATTTTTTCCTTAATTTTGTGTCGAGGGTACAGCATTCATTGTGCTCTTCTTTAAGTCCTCTGTATAAGAACATCGTGTTTTCTTTCATAACATTTGCCCCCCTGAATTGAAGATTCTTAAAATAATTTGGGATTCCTCAGAAACCAGAAAAAAAGAAAGAAAAAAAAAGACGTTTCTTTCTACTGTGTGGCCATTCCCCTAGAAGAACATATTTTAAGTTCCCCGGGTTTTGGAAAGTTTCAAACTAAAGTTTTCAATTTTCTGGATTAATTTTCTCCGTGTTAAGCTGTCATGGCAATTGCTGGTCTGGGAGTATGCTATCACTAGGACAGCTGTAGAGCTGAGCTAGATGGAGACCTCATTACCTCAAGAAAGGCAGGGCTTTTAGACATATGCCAGTGCCTAGGACTTATGTTACCGGTGAGCTCTGTATGTCTGACACAGCTGCCTGGGCCCTGCAGGGCTGCGAGGTCTCCCTGTGAAGTAAAAGAAAAGGGCAGGCTCTAAGCTGTGGTCCTGTATTTCTCTGGGCTCTGTGGTTCAGGCATCTAAATTTATGGCACTTGAATATTTTAGCCACTCAATTCCCTCATTAGATCTACTCCATAATTCTGCATCCAGAAGATCCACAAGGACCCAGCTAAGCCTGTTTCTAGGAAGGACTGCCAAAGATGATCTCACATCCCCACAGCAAAAATGGCAGCCAGTATGGTTAAAGAAGACCTTTCTTTGAAGTACCAAGAATTACTGTCATTAAATCTAATAAATAGTTATTTTACTTGAAGATAAGACATGGTGGGAAGCAGAGGTGCTCAGTTCAGGGTTAAGTGGAAATTCTGGAGAGGAAGACGGTCTTTAACACTTGGGCATTGAAAGTGGGAAAAAATGGAGAGGTGCAGAAGGGAAGTTTAAAAAACTTCAGTAAATTCTGATGTAAACAGACAGAAATTTATCTGATAGCATGAGAGAAAGCTCATATGCAAGCTCGTTGCAAAAAACCCTTTCGCTATTAATACAGTACATCCAGGTAACAATAAGCTCTTGCTGGAGCAACATAAATATGTTTAAATCCTTGTTTTATGTCTAGTCTTGCTGGTTTATGTGAAACAAAACACCCTTATTTGAGAAGACTCAATTTAACAACAAAACATTATCAAATTCCAAATATTTGGCCTGGGTGTTTTTTCTGTCTCTTAGAATCACTCCCTTCTCTCCAGCCCACTCTAAATATATTTCTATCTTTTCTGGCAGAAAATCTGCAGCTCTCAAATCCCTGGAGAGAAAGCAAGACTTTATTTTTGAACACACTTGTAGATATGGCTGCATTATGTCTCATTATACTTAAGAACATTATTTAGTTTGGAAGATTGAGGCTTCTGCCATCCACTGACAGGAAAAATCTGTTTTCTATGTTATAACTGTTATTCTGTGGATGTTTTCCTGTATGTTTGACTTGTCATTTGTAAAGGGATATACATTCTAAAGCTGTTGCTGAACTTGGGGCAGATGAGCTAAGTATCTCTCACAGCCACCCCTTTTAATTATAGATTAATGTGTACATGCCACACAATGAGCATATCACAGTGTAAAAGATCACAAGGATGGCTGCATTATTTTAATGGAAAGAGTTTGGGAACAAATATCTTCAAGAAAAATACAAGCATATTTTCAGCAGGTAACACCTTTTAAATCTCATAACATTCATTTGTGAACTGATTTAAACAGGTAATAGGAAGTGATAAAAGTTTTTATTTGAAGTGTACTAAATAGAAAAGGTTTAATTTGGTCTTCTCAGCTCATACAAATAAACACTCCTTTTTCAAGGAGAAAAATATACTCAAATAAGCGGTTCATACATATGTATGCTCTTCAAGAACAGTAGGGCTATGCACCTGCTATAGATACTGGCTCAGTAAACCAATAATCTTGGTCCTACCAAGAAGAGTGGCAGCACAACAGAGTGGAAGGTTAAAATCAGTATTGACACAGTCAAGGTGGGAAGGAGCAAGCTCAGGGAGTTAAACACATTGCTGTAGTACAAATATGCTAAAGCCGTGCAATAAAATAGCCCAGAGCTTTGCTGTGCATTTAGCTGTTCGGTGCACACCCAGACTCAAAAAAACCCTAAAAAGCTTTAACTCACTTTTCCCCAAGACCATACAATACTATGAAACATGATAGTGTGAAGTACTAGCAACTTCATGCATCTTAAATATGATAATGCAGCCTCATATCAATAACTTACAGTCCTGATAGGGTAATTGCAAACTGTCAGCACAATTCACACAGAAGATTTTCCCAGAGAGAGACAGCACAATGTCTTAGAGACAGAGAAATCTTCATTTGTGTGGGAAAACTGAAAATACTGTGAGGAGAAAACGTGGAAATGTGTTTGTGGTGTGTGTTGCCAGGGGAATATTTGTGTGTTTAAAGAGGAGACAAATGACAGTGAGGGTAATATGAAGTAATGGAGGATCCAGAAAAGGCTAATTGTCTGAACCTATTAGTCTTCAAAATAGAAAGAAAGTGGAATAAAAGACTGTTAATATGAAATGGTATTGTTTTTAAAACACAGTTGCCTCAATTTGACCTATAGGATTCAATATTGCTGCTACAAACTTTAGAAGATACTTTACCTTGAAGAAAATAATGAGAAGAAGGTAATGAAAGTTAGTGCTATAATCTGAGAGCACACTGTCAGTTACATAGATTTTCTCTGATTTCTCTTCCCAGACTGTGTAGTTATGCCTCTCATTTGCAAAAAAACGAAGCTACGCCACTTACTCAAATAGCTGTGCCTGTAAGATGGGGAAAACATTTCAGAAATCTCTTTAAATATACGTTAAAATACAAGACAAGCAGCCTTACTTTATTTTATTGGTTGTTCAGTATTAATGTGTACCTCTGAAAAATGTAACATTCAGCTCAATACTGAAGTAAGAGGAATGCTGGCTACAGGAAACACTCTGAAACACTGGTGGACTTGGCGGGGCTTTAGCAGTCTCTAAGCATTTCCAAGACTTTTAATTCCTGGAGTTTGTGACTCAGCAGTAACAGAGTAGGTGGAAGACCAGGTCTTTTGGATGACAGGTCATTGGTGAGGTGGGGATGTGTCTGGGGGTGGTGTTTGGCTGGACTTTGGGAAGGCAGTGATTGTTCTGTATCAGTCAGGATGATGTGGAGCAGGGATGGATTTCTGTGCTGCGGTGTTCACATGCAGACGTTTGCACCCCACACCTGGAGCAGTGGCAGGCCTTGGGGAAGGCAGGATTTATGGAGAACCATGCAGGGTCTTGACAAGAGGGTGCAGGGTCTTGCCAAGGGGGTGCAGAAGCAGCAAGCCAGCTCTGTTGACAGCTCTCATCCTGTTTCCATACTTCACTTTAGCTCTCCACATCTGCCTTCAGCTGGATTCTGCAGTGATCCGCTCAGCAGAAGTAGCCTTGCCTGCTCCTGCTGGCCTGAGCTGGCCCGAGGACGAGGCACAGGTTACAGCTGCTGGTGTCACTGCAGCAGGCTCTGCCAGCCCCTTCCGTACTCTCCAAGATTGTAATGCCTGAGCATTCGTATGTAAATGGGAAATTTATGGCCTTAAAGGAGATGTTGCACATAATTGAATGTAGAAAAATAATCCATAAATCTGCATTATATGGGTGCTCATTACATTTGTTAAGCTGATTTCACTGTTGTCTGCTGCCCTGAACACTTTTTCCAGTTTATCCTTGGCTTCAAGGTATATCTTATAAAGTTAGTTCAGGTTGTAAATTCATTGCAGAAGTGTCTGACTTACCTTAATGTGTGGATATAGCATTTATCATGATAGGACTCAAGACTTAGAGTGGACGTAGAGAATTTTTCATTACTGATTAACAACAACAAAATTGCCTCCATACCTTTGCACAAAGGCTGGAGAATATTATACACACTACAAAATTGTGTAGAAAAGTACTAATTAAATTGTATAGCACTCTTCCAAGAGGGATTTTTCAAGTACAAAATTATCACTGTGGGAAAATTCCAGGGCTGTATTATAGCACAGAACAAAACAATGGATAGTAAGAAACAAAAAATTCTCAAGAAGACTAATTCTGACATAGTTTTGCCCATGAAAGTGTCTGTGACTAAATCTAATTCCATTGAAAGGGCACTGATTTTGCATAACTCTGTACTCTTGGGCATACATTTTAGAAGGACCTGAATTTTACGATTGTTCTCATTTGTGTTTTTTTAATGGATATTGAAAGTTACAGTAGTTTTTGTATGCCTGCTTTATTGTTTATAATGGACTTAAAGAAACCCACAAACATCGAACAGCAAAGCTTTCTGCCCTATATTATAATTTTGATTCTCTGGGATGACTCATGAGGACAGTTGGGCAATTTTGTAAAAAAATGGTTTAATTGATTAGATACATTCCTCCTTTCCAATTAACAAGGACCAAAAAAAACGAAGTTTGTGACTCTGAGCCAATTTCCTTGATGTATCAAGCATAGCTAATATCAGTCATTACTGAGGTTCTGATTGTACGATGTGTTTTCTCACAAACATGATTATAGAAAGCTCATTTGCATTGCTAAATGAAGGCTAAAAATACCAAAACATTTTTCCCTGCCGGCCAGAGCATAGCTGATTCAATCACTAAAATACAGATAAACAGAAGTAACTACTCTGATGAAAGCTGAGATGATGAAGCACAATGTGCATTAGAAATTAGTAATTTAGCTACTAGTATACTCTCCAGAAGAAGAACCATAAAGCTCCTGTTTAAAAATCACACCAGTCTATCATGGAAGTTTTTGTGTGGCAGAAGAAGGATCTCTAAAAGCATTACATTATCCCTCATTCAAAATTTATCACAGGATGTGTTGGTAGCACATGCTGAGGGGCTGAACTGCAACTCATGTGTAGGAAAAAGTGATTCCTGCTTTCCCCAGCAGAACTGATGACTTTGGCTGCAGTAGGTGCTATAAGTTGTTGTCCCTTTTGCTGCAGTAGAAGGCAGAGTGAGCAGCCCAGCACTGCTGACAGCGGGGTTTTGCCTTCCTTTGCTTCTTAGAGTCTGCATAGATGGACTCACTTTGTCATGGACGAAATCTGGGTCAAATATAGAAATAATGGAGATTACTTGCAGGACAGTGGTTTGTTCCAGGTCTGCTCTTGGGGCAGGTGCTAGAGCAGTGAGACTCTAAGAGGCAGCCTGTGAAACTTGTAGGTTTTCTAATTAATACTCTTTGAATATCTCCTTGCTTTCCAGCTCCCACCAAAAGTGTAAATGTACCTGTCCAAAACCTCTAGGCTTCTCCTGTACTGGCAGCCACGTTTTTCATAGCAGAAATGTTGGCATACCTACCCATGTGGAAAACAGGAAAATGCTTTGGGTCTGATTCAGCCAACTTCAGCTCCTCAGTACACCCCATTACACCAATATTTAGGTTTACTTTAAACTGTCAGAAATAAGTTTGAAATTGTGATCACATGTCCCTGCAAGCCGAAAACGTCTAAACGAATGGAATGGATGGATCAGTGCCTATTATTTCCTCTATAATGTACTTAGCTGTCATTTTGAATAATGTGCCAAGACCTATAACCAACTCTCCAATTCCCCCAAATCTACAGGAAAATCTTCTGGAAATATTACATTAATCATTTTTGTCAAGACTACAGATGAAAGGAGCCATTTGTACTTTATGACAGTTGGTAATTAAATATTTACAGTACTGTGCCAATATTTAATACACAATGTAGAAGGAGCAAACTGAACAGAAGGTAAATCTGGCAGAGTTTAACATGGAGTGATGCTGTGGGATTGTGCATGTGTGATCAGAACTGCAACACCACAGAGCAAGAGGCACTGCAATAAACTGTGGTAGCAGCAAAATGCTTTTCCAGCTGTGTTTCTCTGGAACAGAAAAGAGAAAAAATATTTTTATCCTTTAAATGACTTGGAAAAACCAGATGAGACTTTGGGAGTCCAGATCACTGTCTGCTTTTGCAAGACAATAAAGCTGTATAGAATAAATGAGTCCCAAGGAGTTTCTTCTGATTTTATGACTGCCCTGCTTTCTTTTTGTCCTCCATCTCACTGAGTATATTGTAAAAACCTTCTACATCTTATTTAGGACTTCCCTGTTTTCATTTCTGCTGGAATGCAAGACAAGAGTATGTTTGTGTATTTTCTTGTCCCTCTAATACCACTTCTGCACTTAAGGATGAAAACTGTTTAAACCTGTCTTACTCCCATTGAATAGATCACAAATTCTCTCATTTTACATAAGGATTTGACTGCAACTCGACAAATTGTCTGTGCCATCACAAACAAGATTCATCTGACTAAATGTCAGTGCACAATGTGCATGTCCACATCTGAGCTGTGTGCACTGATGTTGTACTCCATGGAGGCAGAGCTACAGGGAGAACCATCTGCTAAAACAGACAATCAAGACAGGGAAAGTGCACCACATCCTGAAAGCATTTTTTTTCCTTTTTCATCTCTCTTTTTGAGCCTGGACCTGGCTAATTCATTTTTCTTATGCCTAAAGTAGGAGAAACAAGTCTCAGCCAAGCATTTCTGAGGCGTGTTCCCAGGCTCTGTGACATATCTTGTCGTATGCGTTCTGTCCCCACAAATCATATTCTATTAAGAATAACCTCTCTTCGTGTTCTTCTGCACCATTATCAGAGCTTCCCACGGCAAGACAGATCCTTATAGCTATGTTGGTTGAAAGGAAAGATGAAATAAGAGTATAGGTGTTCTAGAGAGGTGGTGGAAGCCCCATCCCTAGAAGCATTCAGGGCCGTACTGGATGGGGCTCTGAGCAGCCTGATCTAGTTGAAGGTGTCTCTGCTCACTGCAGGAGAGTTGAACTGGATGACCTTTAAATGTCCCTTCCAACCCAAACCATTTTATGATTCTTTGATTCAACATTGGGTCTCCATGGTATAGCTGAGGGCATTCACTGATCTGTGTAATAAGTTGACATAGATAAGCATGAGGTACAGCTTGCAGTCAGTGGAAGTGCCATGGACTATGGATAAAGCTGATCAGTGCCATGATTTCATTTTTTTGCAAGCAGTACAGTTGTTTGAGAAATGATCGTGTGGCAACAAGCGTGAAATTAAAGTGTCTGAGTGAGCTTGCATTCATGCACAATACTCTGTGCAAATATATTTAAGTAGATGCAATCTGTTGAATAACCAGGCTCCTCTCAAAAACAGCCTAGTAAAACACTGGCAGAGACACCCAGCAACAGCCAGATCAGACTGCAAATATTTGGTAGAATCCTGCTGCTAATTAAATTCTATCTGGAGTAAACTCCTCCAGTTTTTGATGCAGTCACTGAGGATCTTCTTGCATATGTAGATCTTTCATTCTATAAACTTCTCATTCTATAAACCCAGGCCTCTTGGGGGCTGTGTGTGCATTAGCTGGCAGTGCAGCTGGACAGGAGGGGCTCTGCTGACCTGACATCCACATGAGCCACATTTGGGGAAGTTGCATCTCAGATTTTCTCTCACCTGTTCCTGTAGTCTGCAGGCCCAAGGCTGGGCAGATGGCAATAAGTGCTCTCTTGGAACACATCTTCTGGTTTTGTATCAGCAAAAAAGCGTCTGATTTGGGTGCTGCAATAGGCACCAAAATGCAATAGGGCTGTAAGTTTGAGACATTATCTTCAAAAATGCCTTCCTAGCCTCAGTTAAGGTGCTAGCACAGTGGCATCCTGCGTGGTTGTACAAAATCATCCAGAGTAACTCTTCTTGCTCAAAATAACCGTAATCACAGAAAAAGAATCAAATGTGCAATTGCCTTTTTCCCCCATGTTTTTCCAGCTGGAAAATTTTACATGGAAAATCTCAATAAATTACTGGTTCGCCTTATAAACACTCCATGTCTCTAGTCTGTATCCTCTGATACATCATGGATCTCGCAAAATTTTACTTAGGATATTTACCTAGTAACATTAATTTCTGTAGGATTACTCAAATAAAAGATTTTCTTTCAGATCCAGATCAAAGTCCAGGATTACAATGAATTTTGGTTGGAACCGAACAACAGGTGTTTCCAGAAATTATGTGAAATCTTATCCACTTTGTTCCTTCCCAAGGGAAACCAATATCAAGAAAAAGAAAAAGGTCATTATAAGAAAGGATGGATATGAAATACTTTATTCTGGACAATGAAATCTGTCCTCTTATGATCAGAAAAATTCTGCTCCTTTGCTTGATCCTATGATTATTTCAGTCTACGACCAAATTAAGCAAGTAGACCAACATCATGCTCATGACAGACATAAAATCTTTACCTTTGTACATTTGTAAACTGCTTGTTGTTGTTGATAGGAACACCATATCATTTCATGAAGTGATAAAAATCTGTATTTGTGAAAAAATTGTGACCAAAATATAACATGAAACAAAATTTTAAAATAGATTCAATTACAAAGAACTTTGTTTTGTAAAAAATAGAATGGGAACAATGCAGTAAAAATAGATTATTTAAAATGTTTTTCACTTCCAAAAAGCTAACTTACTTCTTTTAAAAGGCTGAAATGAAATTTGCTTACAGGTTGTAACTCTTCAAAATAAAAGCACAATAGGAGAGAATAAACATGCATTTATTATCAAAATGTGGATGTACAAGTTGTAAAATACCATAAATGTTTGGAATTTTGGTTGCTGTTTAAAATAAAAGGATTACACATCAGCAATATTTTGACTAAAGTATGTTTCTTTCTATTCAGAAAGTTTCATCCAGAATAGATCCATGAAAACAGAGACACATGTAACTTCTTCACATTTTATAACACCTAGCTATGGATCTGAGCAAATTCTTAATGTTTTTAGCTCTCCTTACTAAGCTGCTTTTCAACTATGGCTCAGTCAGCCTATTGTTACAAATAAAAAGGTCTTTCTTTGCCGTGGTTACCGTACGTAACTAATGTGTCTGATCTTGCATCCACTAAAGTCACTAGCAAAACTTTGACTTCGCCAGGGTCACGTCTTTTACAACAAAGCAGAACACATGATGTTAAAGAACAATGTGAATACACTCACACTGCCACTTTTTCAAAATGAAATTATTCAGTGTTTGCCCTATTTGACACTACATTCATGTATTTACATCATGTACATCTGTTATAAACTCAACAGCAGGTGCTTAGAAACAGCTGTGTCCAGCAGTTTCACAAAATTCCAAACCGGGCCATTTTAATTAATGGAGGGATTGGGGGTAACGTAAAGCCTTCAAGATAAAGCTGGCTCCAATATAACATTGTCTCTTGCAAATATCCAGGAACGTAGCAATCTTTGAGAGGCCGCCTAATGAATTGTTTCAAGTTTTGTTCCAGGATTTTGAAAACAAAAGTCACACTTACTTAAAAAACTTTATTTTGTTGCTGATGGTCATTTTTCCAATGGCAGAGTCAAGAGGAGAGCAGAGTTGTATGTGGAAAATCTTAGCCGGTGTGCTGTGTGGACTTGTCCTTTGTCGGGGATGCTGCTTTTGGAGGGGTCAGGTGTCCCGGGACCCAAGGGGTGCAGAAGAAGGGGTGTGCAGAGACGACCTCCCCTCCCCCTGCCGGCATGGAAGCATGTGGGGCCGTGGCTCACTAACTGCTGCAGCCTCTGGTGCAGCCGTGTCCCAGCAAATTGTTGTTTCGCCCGTCTTGGAGTTTCTCGTGGCTCTGAAGGGATGCTCTGCTGTCAATGCTGGAAGTCTGTCCACTTTGATCCTGCTGTCTTCTTAATCTGCCAGAGGTTAAAAACATTGATAGAGCTGTCATGTGCAGGTAGCTGTATCGGAAGGACAGCTGCTGCCTGCCCTGTGGATAGCCACATACACCTGGGTATAAAACAGATTCCTGCACCGTTTCACCTCTATTAACTGCTTGAGCTTTATAGCTGCCATTTCCTCTAAACACTGATGATTGCTTCCTCCTAAATATGTGCAATTAGGTCTTGGACAAATCCCACTCCCCTTAAAGCCTACCATAAACAGCCAGCAGAGGAGAGTGCTTTCTCTGGCTTTAGCACCTCTGCTCAGACTGTAACTTGGGAAAACCTCCAGGTAGCTGGAGGCTGATTAAAGCTGTTGACTGGGCACACGACAGCTGCTCCCCTCTGCTGTCCTACAAAGTTATCAGTGACCTTCATCAGTAAAAGTGAAAAAAACCCATTAGATGAAAGTATATTTAGTATTCCTCTTGTTATTACTTCATATGGTATCAAAGCCTCATAAGTGGTTTCAAGGAACAACGGCAACAAAATCCTATGTTTAAAGACTGTCAAGTTATGTTCTTTTGACTTCACTTTCTAGAGAACAGGAACAGCCCTAGAAGCTCCTGCAGTCCCCACCAACTGTGTTATCATAGAGCTTCTCAGCATTTTTGCTCAACAATCTCTGTGGTTTTATTGTGATTCATGTCATATTCAGTGTTTTCCTCCAAACACTGTGTAAATACTTTCAGGAAAGATGTAAAGATTCACAGGGAAACTATGTGGTGGGGACCATTTTTTAAAAAAATATGAACAGCTGCTATTTTGAAGGAATTTTTCTCTGTTTGTTTTCTCAAAATTGGAAATAGTATTCCTGAAAAAGGCACGAAGACTTGGCACCAGAGACACTATGGAAGAGCTCTTTGGTACAGTGATTACAAAAGGTACATATGCTATACTCCAAAAAAACCCAATTTTGCAAGTAATATAGAATACCTAGAAAATAAACATTAATGGAAAAGCATGCAAAAATGAAATTTAAATGATCAATTTCAAAGTCTTAAATACTTCCGGATGGCATAAAGAATATGGAGACACCATACGGAACACTCAGAAGAGAATGTGAACAAACATGAAAATACTCTAATTAAACAGAGGAATAGAGGAGGCTATTAAAGCAAAAAATATGGGAACACTGTACAAAAACTTAAGTTTAAAAGGGCAGACACGTTAAATGAAAAGCTGTAAGACAGAATGAAAACAACAAATTAGAGGAACAAATTGCTAAAAGCATTTACCCTAATGGTGAATTTTTTCAAGTGCATCAGAAATCCAATGGTTACCATTGAGTCTACAGGTCAACGTATGATTTATTAGAGGATAGCACAGAAAATATGTGTCCCCACCTGAAAAGCCAATGAATTATCTTTACTAATGTTCACAACAAATGAGCTTAGGAAGATTCCTTTTCTTATGAGAAATTTGTCCATCATGTCCAGTTAAACCATCAATGAAACAGCTTTAGAACCTGTTGCTTAAATTAATGTTGGCAAAGCATCAAGACAATGGATTTTCACACAAGGACTCTAAGAAAATTATGATTTTTGCACAGCTGAATGGAGAGTGTAACTTACTCTTAAAACTGTCTTGGCACCATGGAAGACAGCAAATTTGATGACTTAGTTTTTTTGTTGGTTTGGGGTGTTTTTTGTTTGCTTGTTGGTTTGGGTTTTTTTAACAAGATCTTCAAAACAGATCCAAGAGACTACCAAGAGAGCAATAGAGCTCAACTTGAGACTTAAAACATCTCAGGATCTGAGCTAGTGGTACAAAACTAATGTATTTGTAGTGTGCAAAGTGTGGGTGGCAAACCCTGCAAACTGCTAAATAGTGGAGTGAGACAAATTTTGGCTCTATAGAGATCCGAGGAATCATTTCATTGGTCTGACATGCAAGTGCTTTCTCCCTGAAATTGTATATTTCCTTTGTTTGTAGAATGATGAAAAAGAAGTCATTTACTGCACTGCTTAATTTGAAAGCAAAATAAGAATTCTCTCAAAAACAACATGAAGCAAGAAAACACCCTTTTTTTTTTTTGAGAACCACTCAAACTGGCACAAAGGCAGCATGCACGTAAGGAGGATTGTGGAAAAAGGAGAGAAATAAAGCCCATGCTGAGTTCACAAATACCTCTGGCCAGAGTCAATTTTTTCACTCTCTACAGAGGTGGTTAATAATGCAGATTTACTTCCATTATTTTCTTTTATCTTGTTCCTACTTCCCAGGTCTACTATTGAAACAGAATATGGGGATTTGGAAGTGCTAAAGAAATACATTGTTTTAGCAGTGCTTCACTGAATTCCCTTTTCAGACATTTTCTGTTTCTGTATCTAGATTCACTACCCATATTTCAAACTATCCAAGTAAGCACTAGGTTATTAACCTGATGATAAGGTAAAATATTAACTGGTATTTAACTATTTAATAATTTATCATTCACTTTATTCCGTTATTAAAATTACATTAATTATTTCACTCTATGGGTTTAGTTATTGTGGGCGCACAAAAATCTGCTTACCAGTGTACTCTTGGGGCTGGGGAATGGGTTGATTCTGGCTGATTCTGTTTCCACCTCTGTCACCCTTTGGACAAATTGCAGCACTTTTCTGTGTGTCAGCTTCTCTCATCAGATATCAAGGCAGCTGCTGTCTGAAATGATGGAAGCTGAGAACTTTGTGTCTCTAAGTACTGCTCTGCGTCTCACAGGCCTGAATGAAACAGGGAATTACAGTCTGGTGTCTGTGATGATTAGAAAAGAAGATGGTGTGTATAATCAAGCAAAATGTAATTATACTGCATGTGTAATTATGCATGTATGCATTATTGAATATATAAAAATACAAAAATAAAGAGAACAAAATGGCTAAAAGCTAGCATGGAAAACAAAATATTGAACTGAAAAAGACTGCTACAACTATGGCAGGCCAGAATGAAAATCACACACATTTAATGAAAGCCAGTAGTAAACTTGGGAGCACCAGGGAATTGCTTACAGCTCAGCTTTGTTCTCTAGATGAAGAAGAATATTGAAGTTTGTCTTTAGGCTGCTTAGTAGGATAAGTTCAATGACAAAGAATGAAAAGTTGCAGATTCAACATAACTGTCAAAACTGCAGATTTGCTAAGAATAAGGCCTCCTCCCAAACCACTGCAGTTTCAGAAAAAAATAAAATAAGGCAATTGGTTTGTATTTCTCTCTAGCTTAAAACTGCAGAGTCAGGTCAAGACACAAAGAAATGTGTGTGCACAGTCTCTTCAGTTAAAATATTGGATAGTTACAGAAGTGAAATTTCTCTCTTTTTGGTGCATTCTTGATTCTTCGGTGTCAGACCCAGAGCACTTTTCTGTCAGATGTTCTCAGCTTTTAAAAAATGTGAGTACCTTGACATGTTTCTTGTAATCATGGCAAAATAAATGCAGTCTGGGCCATTCTGTTCAAAAACGGCACTAGTGCAATAAATCACTTGTAGGAAGCTGCTTTCCAGTGCATGACTTATCTTGCCTTTAAGCTGATGGAGCTACAGGCTGTGATAACTTGATAAATGCCCAGGGAGAATGAATGGCTTGATGGAGACTTTGTGGTGGATCTGAAGCAGGTACCTGTTCCTGTGCTGAATACTACTGGCTAAGAATCAATAATAAAATGGCCAGCTGTGAATGAAAAGTGAACAAGTGGTTCTAGTGGATAGTCATATGGAACAAAAAAACCTGCAGGGAAAAGAGGATGAAAATGAGTTTGAACGGTGTCTGTTACATTTATTCCATGACAGTTCTGTGCAAATACATAAGTAGTCTCAGAGGCAATTATGCTGAGTGGTTCTGCTGAACCAACAAAGAGTTTTCCTTCCCTTCACCGCTGATCCACGCAATATTGATAGTGTGTGACACTGAGTGTTGCATAGACTCCTCTCCAGCAGCGAGGAAGACAGTCTGTACCAGCCACTACAGGAATGCATCAAGAACAGTAACTGAACCTCCAGTCAAATCTTGGCTTTGTCAGTATTTCTGGTAAAGAGGAAGAGCCTGTGTGAGCCATGAATAGGTTTTTAAGATTCTCATTTTCTCAATACTCTGATATTACAGTAGCATTCCTGCAGCATTGATTTTTGATGCTGGATCTTGAATCTGATCTAGGTCACTGGAAGGGAATTCAGAGGAGAGGGAAAGATTCTAGGTCCAAAACTGCTATATCAGTACCGAGTAATGGCATCAGGCTTTGCAAAATGTAGTTGCTGTGTTTGAGAGCCATGTGGAGGCTGTTATACTCCCTGTCACTCTTGTCTGTTTGCTCAGTGCATGGTAACACCTTTGTGCAGCTGATGCACTCCTCTGTGTGTCTTGCCAGGCTGTCAGGGTGAAACTGAAGCCTCAGAAATACAAGGAGTTGTTTCAAAGAGTGGGCCTGCTCTCAGCAGCCATAGAGAGGACAAAAGAGACCTTCTACTGACAACAGAGACCTCAAGTCAGGCAGAGCTGCTCCTAGGAGACTCCCACACTTGCCACATCCTAAAGGAAACTCTTTTGATCACGAAAAATCTGCAAGTGAGTTTGTCAGTGTTGCAAATCAAGTGTCCTGGGTGTGGAGGAAACAGAATAGTCTGAGTGGGCAGTGGATTTGCTTTGCCATTTCTAGATTTAGCATTTTACCTTGGTTTCTTGATATTTCAAACACTTTGCTGGAGAAAACAGATGCTTTTGCTTTTGATTTGGGGAAAACAAGTGAGTAATAAAATTAACTTTAGAAACAGTAGTCTTATTGTAGGAAAAAAAGCCTATTAATGACAACTTTTACATCCTTTGGGATAAGTCCTGAGGAGTAGATAAATCTGTGGAATATTTATCCCAGTTATTTTTCATAAGGGAGGGGGTCTGAGATCAGAAGAGATGAGGCATGTCTATCATGGCTTTTTCAAATTCAAGAACCCTGGAGGACAGTTTGCTAAATAGTCAGAAACCTCTCTCAGTTGTATGATTTATCAGCTACACAGAAGTAATGCCGATGGCTTGTGCAGATGTCGTTCCTCTAAGGCTAATTCTAAACACGTCTGAATCGGAGACTGATCTGTCATGAGGAATGACTGTGCTCAGGAAGGAACTACTTCATCTACATGTCTCTGAGCATGTCATGTGTTTTGTCTACTGGACCACAGATGCAGAAATCATGAGGGAATTCTAAAAAAGCAGTAAATGTCCTAATGTCCAAATCCCATACTTTTAGGACGAGTTGGCAAATAACACAGCACTGGAAACTTTTGATTCTCAGTAGAAAAGATCTTGCAATGACATTTTGTGAAGGACTTAAAAGAAGCCAGAAAGGGGCAGAGATAGGCACTATTTTGTTATATCCTGGTCAGAGAAAATAGAAACATGAAAGTTATGCCATATCAGTAAAATTGCTGGATATTATCACGTTGAAAAACTTTCATCCAAATAATTTTTACGGGGTGGTATAATTCTGTAGAGGGACTCCATAAAGTAAGAAGATCCCAATAGTAGCAATGTCTCACAGGGATCCTGCCAGAGCTGGGGACACCCAACCTGTCCAGCCAAGATGGGAGCAAGCTGCCAAGGTAGCCAAGGATGGAGTAAGATATCTTGGCACTGAGGGCAGGCGAGGTGTCAGTTTTGTACCCACTGCTCTTGCCCACTGTTTGTTTCTAATTTTAATTTCTATTCAGTGTGGTAATGATGCACCCAAATTTGTATACAAACATAACCAAAAAAGGCCCAGAAGAATAAATCACAAGTGGTCAACATGATTTCTTCCTCAAGATGGTGACCCTTTAACTATTCCCACGCCACCGTTGCCTGTCCCTGAACACAACTAATTTGTTTGGGTGATAACTAAGCACTGTTTTACCAAATGATCCAGAAACTGCTTCCCAAGGAAATGGACGTAGTTAGCAGCTGGTTATTGAAACTGGCTTCAAGGCTTGGTTCCACACAAAAGAAAGATAAAATGCTCAGCCCAAAGAGTTCGGAATATTTGTGGCAGTCTGAAGCTCTGCAAACTAGATCCCCATCCATCTCCTTTATTTCCAGTCGAAAGGTGTAAAAAGGAAAACTTAATGAGACTTTGGAGTCTTAACTGTGGCAATAAGATTTGCTTATTGTGGAATAAGTACAGACTATATCCCTGTGTTGCTTACATTTTTAAGTGGTTTTATGCAGAGAAACATGTTCTAGAAAGAACAGAAGGATTTGGACTGTGAGGATTCAAAAGGACTCACACTGAGTGTGATAAAAAGTATATCCAGAAAGCTGCTGGGTAGCTTGAACTTTACACACTGGTATAACCCTCATGAAAAGGAATCTGTTTTGGTTTACATCTCTGTCCTAAATAATAAGTGTTCAGTGGTAAGTAGGTGGTCGACAGGTGGAAATTAACGATTATAGTCATACCGGTTCATTTTCTACATCAGCTCACCCAGCAGCCCCGAAAGGGTTCTCTTCTCTCGGCTTGGCACCGAGGAAAAATGTTCACAGCACCCAAAATCTCTCATGCTTTACCCAGAAAAAGAGTCACTTCCCCAAAGCCATGCAAAACCTCATCATTTATAAAACCCGTGTCTAAGCTTTACAGCAACTCATGCACATCAGTAAAGTGGACATGCTACAAAAACAGGGCAAGTTTTTGGCAGTAATATGTAGGTCCTGCAGTGCGCACACATCTTTTCAAAAATAATGGGCTGTATGCATGTGCATCTCATACTCCACTTTGAAAACTTTACCCACTATTTTTCTGCCATCATTTTAACATCAACTGCAGATACTGATAACAGAGCACGATTTCTGGGACAATAAGCGACTTGGCTTGTCATCTGGTTTCCTCTGTTGGGAATAAGAATGGACTTTGATACACAGTCACTTAATGATTTTCTGCCTGCATGTTTTAAGGTTTCTCTTATAAATTGGTCCTTGCTGTCTTCTATTTTTGTAAAACTGGAAGAAGCTGGCAGTACTTTACAATTGTAAATGAGTGTCATGCTTTCTCTTATATCTCCTTTATTGTGCTTACTAGTTGTCTTCTGCCAAGTTTTCATTCAACTATATTTTTTAGTGGAAAGGTGAAATAAAGAAGGAAGAAGTGAGCAAAAGATTCTGATCAAGTTATTTTTTGACTGAATAAGAATATTGAGAAGAGTATTTTTACTTTTCAAAACAAAATAGCCAGAAAAGTTATCATAAAGGACTGAAAATACCTAGATCTGTTTTCTTTTTTAAAAAGTTAACAAAAATGAGCCTATGGGTTGATCAGAAGTTCAGACAATTTGCTTAATTTACACTTCCATCCATAAAGAAGCAAATAGTAGCTTTGCTCGGTGTAAATCTTAAGGAACAATCAAGTCTGTCTAAATCCTATGAAATTTCCCAATTTGAAAAGATGTGCTCTAATTTCATAGCAACATATAACAGAAATAATTGTAAATCCTTCTTAAGATTAAGTTACCTGGTAACCTGAACATCTGACAAATTATTCATCCTCTTCCTCTTCCCCAGTGGTACCTGGGAGGTCTCTCATGACAGGCAGCAAATAGAGCACTGCACGGGAATGTAACTCCTGTCTTTCAGACATCAGTTCCATTCACTCCCAAAGGTAGGGATCAATGCCTGGGAGCTGAGTGAGTGGCATGGACTGCCTCACATCCTTATGGCTAATCTCTAATCTGCAAACCAGAGTTTTGGCTGGGCACCCTTTGGTCTATGATAACCCCTGAAACATGAAGGGAATTGCTTCAAAGAGTGATTTTGGCCTGGGAAAAATTACGCCAGGGACCACACTAACAATGGAGCAGTATGGAAGACTGCCTGTATACTGCCTTTGAAAAATAGGCAGAAAACAGCAAAGAAGGTGGAAAATGCAGGATAAGAAAAAAAAAAGGAGCAGAAATGGAGGAAGGAGAGTTAAACACTTTAAAAATGAGGAAGGAGTCAAAAGAATCCCAGCTGTGGGCATCTAATTAATTAAACTAAGTAATTATATAGCCAATTAAAACTATCTCAAAAGACAGCTGTATATAGCTAATGTCCTTTTTGGTTTGTTTTTTAAAAATTCTTTTTTACATGTAGCAGAGGAGCAGAAAGCATGGGAGAGTTAATAGTGGGCTTTTCTTTTATTTAGCCTCTGCACAGAGTGATCTCAGAAGTCTTTTCAGGAAAACAGAAATCACTGAAAAGTGTATGAGTTTTCTAAGCATTTCTGAGTAAACAAGGAAGGCACAATCTTGCTCTGTGCCAGAGGAAGCTTAGGGCAGACCAGGGCAGACTCAAGGAGCTGCTGAAGCAGAGACAACACTCATCACTCAGCCACATCGGAGCTGAGTCACACGACTCCAAAGTGAAAATTAGTCTGTAAACTCAGATCACTTCCCCTTGATCTGGAGTTTGTGTAGAGAACCACTGTGTGTAGAGCAGCCTTAAATGAGACACAATCTTCCCTGCTGTCTGTGTTATAGCAGGTGTGTGTTTTGGGAGACCTGGGACCAAGAAGTAACACCTTCTAACCACTAGCCAAGAGTGGATGTCATGAGTCTTAGACACTTCCTTGATAATGTTTACAGCTATGGCTTGCTTGTTCTTGGCCTTCTGCCCTCATGGCTGTGGACATACACTCAAATGCAGCTGCCCCACAAGTGATGTTTTGTGCTGCGTGAGATGCCCTTGATTACCTGACAGAGAGAGTGGTCAGACCACAGAGCACCTGTGCCTGTGGAACTGACATTTAGAAATGATCTGAGCCCGCAAATGTGGGATGGATTTTATGCCAGCTAACTGTAGAAAACTGAAAGATTAGTTCAGGTTCTCTCTACAGGGTAAATAGAGTCACTAACAGATTAATTTCTTCCGGTCTAAGGTATCTAATATATGTGTCACAGATCAATCTTGGGAGATAAAAGTCTCTCCTCACTGAGTACTAAAGGAGCTTAAACTAAATAAATTATTTTAAAATATATTAATTTAAAGGGATACAGGCTTGTTGCATCTCTAGAAAAACATATCTGCCTTCCCTCTTTGAGAAACAGGTTCAAGGCCCTTCCTGTCTAGTGGCTTTACAAGCTCACCACACACTGCACTGCTTAGCAGAGCCAATTTACTTCTGGATTAGAGCTAATTTGCACCCACACTGTTCAGGTGTGCAGAAAATGAATGGTCCCATCAGCCTGTAACACAGCACATGCTGATAAACTCTGCCAAGAGCTGGGTAATGAAATCATCAACAAGAACAGGGGTGCAATTGCCTGCTCATCCATGCAGACGTGCCTGTAGCGTACCCAGGCTCTGGCGCTGACAGCCGTGGCTTTTCTACATGACTTGGGCTATGCCTTGAAAAATACTTCATCATCTAATTCCCATTTATTTCAGATATCTCTGAAAAACCTTATGTGCAGCCTGTGAGGTAGGAGTTGTTCTGTGTCTAACCACTATTTAACTGTCTGTCTTTGATTCCAAACATGTTCTCTTGGTACCGACTGCTTTGATGGAAAGAGTCATAATCTCAGGTCTGTTTTCCTAATATGCCATGACATATGTGTTTTGATAGTTCAGTAGACCACCAAGTAATTATTCAAATAACTGTATTTTAACTCCATTTAAATTTAAATGAATGATTTTCAGACGAAAATTTATGCTTTATTACAGCTGAATGTGAAAAATAAAATTTTGGGGGAAATATCCCCATGTAGCGCATATGTCTTCTTTTACCACTGACACTCATGGCATTTACTCCCACCTTTTCCAAAAATCCTCAGGGAAATATTCTTAGAGTTTGGATAATTGATTCAGGTTGATGGTTCCTGCTGAGTAATTACACTCAGTAAATGGCTGTGAATACAATTTTCTATCAATGAGCAATTTATAATCAAACCTAATGGGTTCAGGTGCACATACGGCGTGAGTGACATGTGAAATACCGGTATGCAGAGGGCAAGTGAAATGTTGTACTGGGTGCTATAGTGTGTTGACCTGCATTGTCTTGAGATCTCAGGTTATCCTGGGATTTGATAAAGCAAAATAAGTGAAGATATGAAGTAAATAAATGAAGACTTCAAATGATGTGCAGTCATTTAAGAAAATGCGACTAAACCAACCGATTAACACTAACATTAAAGCCAGGTTCAGACGAGTAAAATAGGTGTCTCTTAGAAGTGGGCTATTGTCTGTTCAAGACCAGGTGCATCCTAAACAATGTCTGTCTTGTTCAGCCACATTCTAAAATGTGAACGAGTTTTTCTAGTTTAAGTATCTTCGCAGATCCACATCTACAAGGAAGAGGAAAGCAGTTATGAAATTTCCCAAAACATACTGGGTTTTAGACCTTTTGGGATGACAGGGAAAAGATTTTCTTTCTAGTTAGGCAAAATCCAGTTTTAAGACTATAGGCACCTATAAGGAAGCAGAACTGTACACAGAATGGCAGATGCAAGTGTATGTATACGAACATATATTTATCTGTAGCTGTTTTTTTAGGTTTTAACATACCAACGCCTTTTAGTCTTCCATTTAGCCTTGTGCTACCCACAGTTTTTTCAAACTCTCTCTCCTTCATAACCGAAGCTAATTTTGAGTCTCTTATCCTAAAGGTAAAGTTTAGATTTTCTTCTTCCTAATGTATTTGCATTTATCAGTACTGAATTTGAGCTGCCATTTTCTTACCCCGCAACTCAGAACCATGGGTATCATTATCTATTGCAGCTCTTTGCAGTCAGATTTAGTTGTGACTACTCTGGTATCATAAGTGAACTTTGTGACCTCACCACTCACCTCCCTTTCCAACTCATTCATTAATATACTCAACGGATACACGGACATCAGAGGGACTGGCAGTAATAATGTTATCTCATTACCGGCTTGTTTCTGCACTGCTTCAGCAACTGGCTCCAAATTGCTTTCTTAAAACAGGACAAGGATTTCAGTCTTCACGACTTATTCTTAGTTTATGGCGACTCATAACAAATGAAAATTTATGTTCGTGTGGAACACAAAGAGAGATGAAGAGAAGTCATGGAGGTAATCCCCTACGGCAATGGAACAGTCATGACCTGTTATGCAGCCTTTATTTATCATAGATACGATTTGTGCCATGTAACCGGTTTAATAAAGTAAAATATTTGGTACTGAGAATTATACAGTTGTGCTTCTCCTCCAAAGTCTGAGATGTACGAATGAAGATTCCTCTTTCCTCTGCCTGTGAATTGACTTCCAATTAGTTTTTATGAGGTGTATTTGTGTTTAGTTTTCTGTGAGTAGAAACTAATTTCTGGCCTCTGGTGCTGAGGATCTGCATGTTATCCTGATTCTTCCAGGACCACATTTCAACATGGAGAATGTCCTGACATATGCACCCCCATGCAAACTTCCATTCCCAAAGTTGGATGGTGAAGTGTAGCCATTATAATGGTATCATTACTTGCTTGGGAAAACTTTGACCATTTCTCCTGGAAGATTTTTTAAATGAGGTTCTAGATACTCATTAGCCTTTGTGGTTTTTTTCTCTCCATGAAACTGTGAAGAGAACACATGATTGAAACAATGGCGTTTGTCTGACCACTCCTTTCTCAAAAAAAAGTGAATTTGAAGATATATCTATAGAAAAATTGCCAGTTTGGACCTGCTATGCTCAAACTTTTCGGCAGCTTGGCTCACTAAGAAGATAGTGACTTTTGGATTGGAAATTCTAAACCAGTAACAATGGGCAGAATTCGAAGGCAGAAGTGAAAGAGCTCATGTGAGCAAGCAACACTTATTACTGCCCAAACACAAACCAGGTTCAATCACATTCAGAAACGCATCTTTCTAATTGTGAGAGCAATCTCCAAAAGCAGACATATCCATTTCAAAAGGGAGAAGAAAGGTTCAGTGAAGAGCTGTGCAACCACTCAAAATGCTCAGAAAGAAATGGATTTAAACTGAATTAAGGTCAGCAGAAGGGGCAAGAAAAGGGCTGCAGCCTCATCCAAAAAGCATTCAGATATTAAAAGGATTATGATAATAGAAATATCTCCAGAGACACCAAAGTGACATAAAATATGTATTAAGAAAACTACATTCAATGAAGTATACTGCAAATCATTATGAATATTCAATTTCAATCAAAATAAAATGAAAGAGAGTACTCAGGGACTCTGGATTTGAATCTGAAAAGACAATTAAAAGGAAAGAAAAAGAACTGAAAAAAGAGAGATAATAAATTTGATCGTATAAAAATGCAGAGAACATTAAGTAAGCTTTTCACCTATAATCAAAAAAATCAGACAACATGATTTTAAGCATCTTAATATGCTTAAAATATGCTCCCTCAAGTTTTGCTTATTCTGGGAATAGAGAGCTGTCTGTTCACCTCGAGCTGTTCAGTATAATTTATAAGAGAACTAGATATGCTCAAATGGTAGGAATGATAGCAGGAAAAGACAGAGAAATGTGTTTCAATTCGTGGCAGATTTTTTTAATGTGGTAGCATTGAACAAATACTGAGAAGAGGGATAAGGTGTATCAGTTTCTTAGGACAGAGACAATCTTTCAGGGCGAAGAAGAGGCTCATAAGGGGTAAGAAATATGATTTCACTACAAGCAAGTATTGGGTCTATTTCTTAATTTCTGGTCATTTCAGGTTTCAGTTATTCATAAAGAGATGTAGTTGTATGTGAAGATTTGTTTAGTGATAACAGCACAAAAATAGCAAACTAATCTGTGCTCAGATTTTTAATAAAGCTACAAGAAAAAAGTTTTATCTGTACGATCTCCCCCACCACAGACACACACACAAAGTTAAAAAAAGAAAATTTGAAAATGTAGCCTACAGCTTCTAAATGAGATCAAATTCTTGAAAAATTGCTGTCAAGTCTATGGGAGTACACATTAAGATACTGCAGAATGTTTGGTGCTGCATTTCTGGATATAATAAAATATCTATATACAGAAAAGGAATTAAAACAAAAAAAAAAATATTTTGCCACCAAAAGGAGCCAAACAGATCCCTGAAACCTACTTCAGATCATATTTTCCAGCTATCAGTGTGTGGACCATTTGTATATCAGCGTTTACTTCGTTCATGTGTTCAAAACTAAGAGACTACACTGACACTTTTAAGAATAGAAAACAAATCCTTCAAAAGGATTTTCATACGTTATTTTACTTTGGATCAGGGCAGTGTGTACCCCTCTCTCGAAGGTACTGGAAGATAATGTCACTGTGGACAGATGCCATACCCACACCCCCACACACCCACCCACACGTATTTTAATTTGTAGCTCACATCCACTGAAATATTCAACAGAAGATGCCATGTGATCAGGAGTGGGTAAGGCACGCATTTCTAACTTTTTTTACCCACTGCTGGCAATCACTAACTTCATGTCTTTGTCAAGGAAGCCCTTGCTTAAAACATTCCTACAAATAGCAGTTTTCCATTACTTGAATACAGAAAGCAATGGAATACAGAAAGCAATGGAATACAGAAAATGGGCACATTCTGTCTTTGTCTTCATTAACTGAAACTATTAACTTACTTCAGTCTCCTCCACTATTTTAAAATTATTTTTAACATAGTGAGCCTTTTCTCTACCTCCCCCTACTCCTCTTGCCTTCAATCTAAGAGTTTCTGATAGTCTCCTGAGCTTCTTGACAAGTAAGCAAGTATGACATACTGCAAGATTTGCAGTGGCTGTTGCAGGATGAAAGGCACACGGTGGAACAGAGGCACAGTGTAGAACTACCAGTAAGGCATTCAATAAAATCAGATTCTCCTTTTCAAAGCAGGTATTTCACAAGTATTGGATTGCAAGATGGTGTGGTACTGGGATGGTTAACATCATACAATTAACTACATATTACTACCTGAATTTATGTTGCTCAGATAGAAGCGTCTGAAATTTTTCCTTGAATCCTTGTAGCTTGGAGAGTCCTATTAAAGACATGTTATTTTTTTTTCATCCTTTATTAGGATTTGTGTAGTGTTCTGTGACACTGAAGTAAACTGAACAGAAGGCTTAAATCACAATAAAATGTAGATTTTTGTTGCTGAATATAATGAGTATCTATAGAAATATGCAGACAGTTTCAACAGTTACTATGTGGAGGAACATGGAAGAAAATCAAAACATCTGGCGGCTTTAATCTGAGACTGATTTAAAGCCCTGTTTGGGATTGACACCTCACCTAATGATACAATCACACATTAATAGGTATTGTGTTTGTAGGAACAAACAGTTCACATCTTTCAGCATCTGCAGCTGTTCCTAAGAATTTGATGGGCCGTGTGGCTTTGGAAATCCATGTAAGCACAGCCTCAGCCTGTACATCCAGTCTTGAGGGCACAGAAGGTCTAAGGAAACCTGCTCTGAGTTCCTCTGGTGTATACTGCGTAGTTTCTTCTGGTATGATGGCATCCGTGCCTGCCATTTGCTCCTATTTTGTTCTCATTAACTTGAATTCACTTTGCACTTCAAACATTTGACCTCTGCTTTCCCCCAGTCTTAACACTTTTGTCTTTGAACAGTATTACAGAAGTCTCTCCGTGTCCTTCTTAAGCTCTAATGCAATTTAAATAAGAAGTTATTGTAATCTGGCTTTAGACAATGCAGGATCTGTTTTAGGTCTGTACTAAACATTTTTCCATTACCTTGTCAAAGCCAATCAAGCAATGACCAAAACACATGCTTTTCTGGTCGAAGCGCATGTGGTTTACCTTTTGCTTCCATTTTACTGGTACTCCATTTAAACTTTTGATCCCTCATCAGCCTCTCAGGGTTCTTTATATCTTGTGTTGTTACTGTAGTTGTGCAATATGAAACGAATGAAAAAAATTTCCTATGCATAAAAAGATTTAAGAATAACACAGTAAAATCATGACAAGAGAAATTGCTCAAGGGAGTGAACACACCAGCGAGATTTCGAGTGTCTTACAAAATCTGGTGTTTTAACTTTCAAAAATTGCTGCATATTGGAACTTGTTGAAATATGACTCTAGAGTAGGTGGGAGACTAATATCTGGAAATGAATTAGTTGAATGAACAGCTTCTAGGACACTCATTATACTGATTAATCAATGTAATATTTTTCTAATCTTGTTATTATGATCTTAATTATTTTGTTTTTGTGGGTTAAACTACAAACTTCAAGCATTCACTAGTTCAACTGATTCAGAGAATCAACCAAGATGCTTCTGAAAACCTTCTGTGGGCTGACTTGATCTGGCTTCTCTTCCTTATGGCTTTTACAGAAACAAAAGGCTTTCTTGTGCTAGAGATAACATGAAGAATCTGCTGGACCTTCCTTTTCTTTCTAAGACCTTGTAGTTTCTGTGAGCAGACAGTATCAGTCATAGAAATGTCCCACAGACTGTAACAGGAAGAAGAATATATCATGGCATAATTTCCTTCGTGCTGTTGTGTGAGCTGTGCAAAGCTGACAATTCCTTTCCCAGTTTTAATTACAGAGACAGTAATTACCTGCATTGTATGCATTAAGTAAAATAGTCACAACTTTTAAATTAATTTTTAACATCTCACAACTCTATTAGAAAGACTTGCATACATAGTTAGGTCAAATAAAAACATGGAATATACTTGAATGAAATGCAATAATTTGACCAAAGACACAAACAACTCCACTGTTATGAGGCATATCTGCTAATACAAATGGGTTCATAATGACTACAACTCAAAGGCAGTAAATTACAAGAAATGCAGTGCATTAACTGAACCAGGAAGATTATTGATATCCTTGGGAATCAGTCTTGTGCTTCTGTGAACCCTGACTGACCCTTGCATTACAAGTTCTTGCTTCATGTCTGGTATAGGTGTAATACTTAGCTTTGTTGAAATAGTTAATGTTGAAATACACTTTTTTTTTTTTTTAATAGTGGGGAAGTATGAACAGTGTTTCCAAGTCAGAACAGTGCAGCTAGTATTATTAAAATTTCATGAGTTATGACTTCCCTTGGTTTTGTTTGAGTTGTGAAAAAGCAGTACCTTGTATTGTGTTCCTCTGCTTAATTACTGGCATTTTCTCTGGGGAGTTTCAGTAACATTTACCTTATATTTCTAACATACTTTTGTCACAAGGTCTTCTGATTGCTTGCAGAGATGCAAGAACTACAAAACCATCATACCAGAGACTATAAGAGGAAGAAATCAATGGAAATCCAGTCTTTTAAGCTCTGCTGCTGTGATCATTAATCACTTTCCCTTACACTGTGAAAAAAAAAATAGTTCTCAATTTAATTTTAGTACTGAATGCTAAAGAGGCATTAAGAAATGCACTTACTTCTCTCTGTTGAAAATGATGAATTCTTTCCTAACGGTTTCCAAGCACTGCTGCAGGTGTACGTTCTTTAAAAAACAGCATGAATAGGTTGATTAAAAAAGATGAGAAATCATAGACAAAAATCACAACACAAACAACACTGAACAAAAAGGCTTATGAATGAATACTATCAAGAGGCATTTCAAAGACTCATTAAATTGGGCTGTGATAGCACAATCAATCTCATTCTTTTGGAAGAAGTTCCCCATAAAGAATTCCTGAGGATTTTTACATCTGATAGCTCTAGGAAGAACAGCTTGCATGAACATTCAAAATCATCAGGAGTAGCAACATAATTTATAAAACCTCACTGAAATGATAATTCAAGTCTGGAAATTATTATTAATCTTCTCAGTACTCTTGACTGTTCATACATTGCATCTTTCTACATGGGACACATTAGTCAAGAGTGGAAAAGACAGCTTTAACATATTTATAAATAACAAGCCTTTTCACTGCATACTTTTCATTTTTGGTAGTAGTAGTGAATAAATACTCATTGTAACTATTTGTCCATGTGTGGGAAGTGTTTTTGGCAACTGGCAACATTTTCTCGTACTTTAAATGAGCATCTGTGAAAATCTCAAAAGTTTTACAGCTTAGACATGTTGTTACTATTTGACCGAAATAAATGGTTGCTTTTCATCTTGCTTTGGAGATGATTTATGCAATGTATAAAACGTCAGACAGAGAGGTTGAGTCTATTTTCAGAGGTGATAAAACTGAACTTAACTGAGTTTGCCTATTAGAGTGCAAAGTGCCACTGACTGCAGTCACAGTCCCCATCTTACCAGTGGGCAGGTTTCCTTGGCTCCATCTTTGGATTTGTTTTTGGCAAGTCGCTTTTTCTTTTTATGCAGAGGCTTGGACTCTAAAATCATTTCTTCAAGTTCAAATGTGGGATCACAGTTCAGTCTCCCTTTCTGGTACAAAAGGATTCAAAGTTACTCTTTGAAGCATTGTTGTGGTTTTTTAGTTTGCTTGGCAAGTGTTAATAGCAGTAATAATGAACCAGCTAACCAGCTCCTCAATCACATCTGTAAAATGAAAACTGTCTTTTTAGGCCTGGAGTGATGCTCGAAGTTCAAATAAGGGAGATAAGATAAAAATCATATTATAAAGCAAATAAAAAGAGTTAGATCCACTTCCTAGTTATAAACAGATAAACTTCTAGAGTGACTAAAGTTATGTTACCCCAGTGAGAGAGATTAATCTGGCCCTTGGTCTTCATCAGAATATCAGTTAGTGCTGATAAATGGCAACTGTAATAGCGCAAAAGGGATGGGGAGTACCTCTAAGACCTTGTTGAAATCTGATTTTCTGAAGTGTTGCAGTGGATTCAGTTACTTAGATGCTGTCCATGAGAACAAAGGAAGGAGCAGGCCTGTTTTGGTTAACAGCATATATATAAAAAAAATGGTTCACAGTATTATAGAATCCCAGGTTGGAAAGGATCTCAAGGATCATCTGGTCAAACTTTTCTGGGCAAAACCACAGTCCCCAGTCTGGACAAGGTGGCCCAGCAACCTGTCCAGCTGAATCTTAAAAGTGTTCAGTTTTGGGGAATCCACCATTTTCATGGGCAGATTACTGAAATGGCTGATTGGTGTTAGGAAAAATTTTGCTGTTGTGTCCAGCTGGAATCTTCCCAGGAGTAACTTGTACCCAATACCCCTTGTCTTTTCCATACGACTCCCTGTAAAAAGGGAGTCTCCATCTTTGTAGCTAAGCTTTAAATAATAGGACATGGTGATAAGTTCTCCCCTAATCCTTCTTTTCTCAAGGCTCTACATGCCCAGTTCTCTCAGCCTTTCCTCTTATGGCCTGTTTCCCACTCCTCTGATTGTCTCTGTGGCCCTTCTCTGGACTGTCTCCAGCCTCTCCACACCTTTTTTGTGTAGTGGGGACCAAAACTGAACACCGTATTCCAAGGGTGGCCTGTTGAGTGCTGAGTAGAGCGGGGAAATGACTTCTTTATCTCTGCTCTTGATGCCCTTGTTGATGCAACTCAACATCCCATCAGCTTTCTTTGCCGTGAAAGCACCCTCGTCACTCCCACTGAGCTTGTTGCCCACCTGGACCTCCAGAGGTGCTGGAGCTGTTCCCCAGCTGGTAAGATCCCACCCTGGGCTACATCTCTGGACTATATTTCTCAGGTTTAAGACCTTACACTTTTTCTTGTTAAACTTCATAAGGTTCTTGTTAGCCCACTTCTCCACAGGTCTTCCTGCAGGGTGGTTCTCCCAAAGGGCCCACTTCCCCACTCAGTTTGGTATCAGCAGAGAACTTCCTCAAGGCACACTTGATCCCATCATCTACATCACTTGTTAGGGTATTAAACAGTGTTGGACCCAATATCGATCCCTGGGAGACCCCACTTGTGACGGGTTGCCAGTTTGAGAAGGAGCTGTTTTCCACCTCCCTCTGGGTGCAGCCCATCAGCCAGTTCCCCACCCATCACACGGATCACTTGTCTGTACCATAACACATCCATTTCTCCAAAAGGAGGCTGCGGGAAACTGTATCACAGGCCTTGGAGAAATCCGGGTAAACAATGACCACCACTTGCCCCATATCAGCTGAGCGGGTTCCTTTGTCATTGAATATGATCAGGTTTGAAAAGTACCATTTGTCCTTGGTGAATCCTCGGCTTTTCCCAATTATAAGCTCCATTCAAATCTATTATTCTTTTTCTCTTCTATCCAGTTTATTAAGATTTTCCTTACTTACACACACTACTTATATATTTTGGATTCTCCATTAAAAAATGTTATGTTAATTTGTGATGCATGAAGCAAATTTTAAGATTCTTTGAATCTTAAAATACCAGGAAGTTCCTTACAAAAAATTTGCAAAAAATTTGAATTGTGTTGTGGAAGATGTTAAAAGCAGCCTGTTTTCCTCTGGGACTTCTGAGAGATCAATCACACCACTGTCACTGTCAAGGTGGAAGTACTAAAATAAGTCATATATGGATGACAGATATTTTTAGTAACCAAAGACACTAAGCAGTAAAATCACATCAGAAACTACTTGTATAATTTGTGGTGTCCTCCAATGAAACATTTGGTTTAGAGATCACTCCATCATTTTTATTCGTAGCGAATTCTGTATAGTTGGAGCATAATATTTAGATATCTGATGCCTTTTCCTGCATATTATCCAGCCAGCTTTAGTAAAGTGTATTTGTTTTTTATTAATGGCAGTTTATAGTTTGTTTATATTTATTAATAAATAAATATTTCCTTAGGTTTCATCAATATCAGTTCCTTTCTTGACCATGCATAGTTTTGAGATTTGTGAATACTTAAAAAATATATCACTTTAATTCTGAAGCTTTAAAAATAAAAGTAAATTATATTTTAAAAAACCCTACTAATAATTTATGACTGCAAGCTGAATATGAAGAAACTAACTAAGCCATAAAAAACACACGTGCTAGTTAAGTAAGAACTATGTTTATGGAATCAAACTATAAGGGAGAAATTAAGCTATGGGATATTGCTCCCATGGGCCTCCCATGTGCCCTCTTAGCTGCAGAAGGCAGACAAGCTCCTGACAGTCACGGTAAGCCGTCAAAATTTATAAAACTCTCTGCTTTCAAAACACTCCGCAGGTCACAGGGCCCCAGTTCACCCTCTCACCAAAGGCTGAAAAACAAGAAATATTTTTTTGTGTGGCCCCAATTAATCAATGTAATTTTTGCTGGCACAGCAAAGAGAAAGTTCCTGGAAAATGTGTGACCAAACTTGGTCTCATGAAACAATAAAGGTTCTATAAAAAGAAATATTGTGCTAGAAAAGACACTTTGATTCTCACCTCACTGTTTTTCCTGACACACTTGATTGACCAGGTGAAACAAGCCCTGGTCAATATCAGACTCTTCACAAAAGAGTAATGGGACTTTCAGATTAATCCGGATAGATAATTGAAACATTTCACTCCTATTTCCTTTTAAGTGTAGAATATTATTTTGCTTCAAATAATACAGATTTTCCCTTCGGTTTTATAGATGCCTGCGAAAACACAAGGTGAATCCAAATGTGAAAAGAAAAGCTGTCTTTGCAGAATCTGAGTGTCTCTTGGATCCCCAAGTGTGTTGTACCTCTGGATATTGGGAAATGGAACTCACTTATAAAATACCATGTTGTGAAGTTTTCCACATGCTGACAGTTGTGGACTAAAATTTTAGCTGGGAGTAGGAGGTCTAAATAATCAGTTGAGTTTTGCCTGAGAAGTCAGTGCACACCTCTGGTATCTCAGACAGCAGCTCGAACTTGCAAAAGGGAAAGGAGGAAAGTCACTCTCCACTCATCTTGTAGACTGTCCCAGGTTACAATATAGATGTATTTAAGTATTCTATTACCACCAGCTGTGGGCCATTAGCTGTTATCGCCTGCTAATGACCTACCCCTGATAACAGACAATGGGCCGTCAAGAAACCACCACATGACTCAGGGACTTATCTCATCCTATTGTGAGATGCTCCACCCAGGAGGGAGGAGCCAAGCATTCCCACCTGGATATAACCTGCCCTTAGAACTGCCTAACTCAGCCCTGTCTACTGGGTTACCAGAGGACAAGAGCTACCACTGGACCTTCAGCTGGAGACTAGACCTTCCATAGGATCATTGCTTCAACTGAGCTGCTTCATTTGGACTGCTACCACCACCCTAACAGGGTGTCAGGTTTTATCTGACTTTGTCAGTGCTTTTCCTTATATTATTTCACTTATTTCTAATTTTTTTTCTATTAATTTCAATCCTGACTTGTGATCTCCCGCTGGTTTGTTTTCAAACCAATACATAGACCCACACCACCAGGAGAATGGAGTTCACAGTCCACCAGGCCAGGAAGGAGCTTTGTTCGGCAGTGCTTTGCTTAGGGCAGAAACCTGAGAGAGTGTAGGGGAGGATCCTGGCATGGCATAGCAATTATTCCAGCTGATTGGACATCAAGTAAGAGGGAAACACTCCTGGCCTGGTAGATCTGACATTCACCTCTCCAGCTTTCATCTTGCACTAGCATTGAGCTACAAAGCAAAAGGAAGGAATTTCCCCACAGGTGAACATTGCCCTGGAGTGCCTGTAAGAGGGGCCTGCCTTTCCCTTCTCCTGTTGTGCTAGTTACCTGCCGTATTCCTGGTCTTTCCCCCAGTTCCCTGAGGGAGGCCTTCTTGCCCACCCACAGCTTTCTTCTCCTGCAGGATGTTGCTTCCAGAGAGGCTCTGGTCAGGTGGCAAGAAGCCCAGCAAGCACTGCCAGCAGTGTCTTGGCAACCCACCTGTCTACCTTTGCTCCATTAGGCAACACTCTCTCACCTTCAGCTTCTGAAGCGTTGGATCCTGTCCCCTTCATGTTTATCATGGACTCTGATGTGCACCTGGATGAACACAGGGTCTACCTATTGCACCTTCCTCATCTTTATTTACAGTTGCATAAAAAACAACCCAACAAAACAGAAACAAACCTTGGTATGCTACAAATATGTTGTTTGGAGAAGGGAGAAGAATTATAATGTGATATGACTGAAAAAAGTGAAGAAGCATATTAACACCACAGTCATTACTTCATATGCATGGCCCTCAAATACATGTAACTTGAAAATGATCAGAATGGAAACACCCAGAAAATACCAACAAAATGGGACCACAGTAAAAAAGAAACCACTGGATTCCCTCACACATCTGAATGTTTTAGGAACTGTCACAAAGGAAATAGGTCAGCCTTTTGGAACACTATTTTTTAAGTAAAAAAGTAGCAGCATACTGGGATGTTAAAAAGTTTTCCAAATGTTATTCAAATGCCTAACTTTCACAGCCACACAGTCTTCTTGGTTTTCTTTGTCTCAGAGTTAACTCTGACAATCATTTGCTCTAACAGCTGAAATGCAAAGTCTAGAAGAAGTTTTCTTTTATTTGAAAGAGAACAAAAAGTGAACCAAGGTTAATTAGTTTTTGCTGTGATCTACTGAAATGGGAGAAATTTTCCCGTAGCTGTGACTGAGTAAATGAAAATAGAATCCAAAGTAAATTGCTGAAGAGCAATAAATACAAGCATAAACAAGTAAAATGGCAGTGATAATTAAAGTCAGAATTTGCAAACACTATTCACCTAGAATATCGACTTACATTAGGAACAAAGCCTGGGGTCACAGCTTTCTCTAGAACAGCATCCCAGTTGACATCGGCTAGGTATGGAGAGTTTTGGATGTCTGCAAGGCTTGAAAGGCGACACTCTGGGTCCTTAGTCAGGAGCTGTGATCAAGCACAAGGCATTTTCTAAGGGACTGGATGCCATATATAAGAGTAAATGTATCACAATCATAATTCCATGGTACATATTTTTAAGAAAATGGCTAGGGAATCTTCTAACAGATGCTAGAAGTCCCAATTTAAAAAAAAATTAAAAGTAATAACTCACAGGATACAAGGATAATTTAATTGCCACCAGATGGCTGTTGCAGGCATGAAGTGTATAGATGCATTAGCAACAAAAGTCTGTTTACAAATACACAAGAGCCCAAGTGAAATGAAACATCACAGTTCAATGCCACCCAACAATTTGTATTTTATCTTTAATTTTTTGGACAATACAGTTACACTAAGCATCCTAGCAGCAATTAAAATTATCCACCTCACTGCTCTATCTGTTCACCACTAGATTGCTAATTGCTGCAAAAGACATATATTTTTTATTACTCTATTCAGACATTCACAAATATTTCCTGTTCAAGTACCAGTATTGATGATCTGGAATACCTAAAACAGACAGACTATCTTTGCAGTGTGGCCAGACAATTAAAGCAAACAAAAACCTGGGATTTTAGGAGGAAAACAATTTTTAGGGTCGGATGCATTCAGAAGGAGCCCTGTCTTGTAGCTTAGTGATGTTTACAGCAAAATAGCTTGACTTTTGTTGTTGCCACTATAGCAACATGGGACAGGAAGAGATACAGCTATACTAATTTCTAATCTCCCTTTCTGGAAAATGCAGCAGAAATTCAGAGGGCAGAGTGGTCCTTCCTTCCCTGTCCCACTTACATATCCACAGCTCGGGGGAAATTGGGCCAGGGCACAGAGGAAGAATTACTGATCCCCAAACTTTTACTATCACTCGTGACTCAGTTTTTAAATAAAAGAAATATTAAATTTTTACTTCTTTGAAGCCATGAAAAGCCTGAATCTAAGCCTAAGAATAAAGCACCTTCTAAAGAGAATATACTGCATCACTCACATTCAGAACAGCCTAGAAATAAGCCCTGCTCTCTTATCCTTGAAATGTTGACTACCTAATGTGTGTGCTTGTCTGATGCCTTTTCCAGTATTGGAGGGGCTTCTGGAAGGGGAGAGAACAGAGGACAGAAGGTATTTGTGCTTTCTTACCTTTTTCAGTAGTGCTATCATGCCCTTGCACCATGCAGATGAGTAGTGAACTCTTTCTATCTTGAACATGTTGAGTATCTCATCAATGGGGGTGGCTGAATGAATTTCATAGGGCCTCTGGGATAAAATTAAATCAATATCAAGTCAGCAAGAATGGATAAAAGAGTGCAGACTATTCACGTTTTCCTGAGCTCAGTATTGTTTATGTTGGAAATATCAAAACCACGAAAACATCTTATAATAATTTTGAGTCTAATCCTTTGCATGTGTGCTTTTCTTTGGTTGTAATGAATGCAATTACTCATAGATGCATTTCCTCTGCAAATTTTTTTCTCTCATGAAAGGAAGTATCAGTTCAAATGAGATGAATAAATAATTTTGTTCCTGGGGCATTCTATACAACATGTGGATTATTTATTATTTTTTGCTTGTACTACTAGTGATCAGTTCTTGTGACCTAAACTGACAAAATCGAAAAGAGGTGGCTGAGTTTTGTCATCCTGATTTTACTGAGTAGTAGATAAAGAAACTAAAAAATGCTTACAAAAGTCTGTGTCAGAATCACAGTAAAAAAGAAGACTCCCAATCCTTCTCCTTTGCCCTTGTTTAAAATCCAAAATTAACTCATTACGTGTATCTGCTCCCATGTGTTTGCAGTGCCTGAATTCTTCTACAGACGAAGAAAAGCCCTGAGCTTTGCAGCGCTTTGTTCATGAAGTTTGCTCTGATTTATCTTTTATAAAATGCAGAATTTGGAAAAAAAAGTACTACATATAAATTTATATTCATGTTATTTTCTGTGCACATACTTGTATGTTTGAAGCCAGTTGTTACAATTATGTATTTTTGTAAACAAGGACAGAGAGCGGATTGTTTGTGAATTAATTCATACCCAGCAGGTGATAAATATGTGATATGAGATCAGCAGCTAAACACCATCCTAGCGGCAGTATGCAAATTAATGCATCATAATTCATAAACAACACAGAGTTACCTATTAATCCAATATCCTGAACAGCAAAGGGCAGACACTCATTACCTTGACTAAGATCTGAACCATGCCTTGACTTTTGCTAGTATGTACTCGTAGAAGATAAAAATTTAAGAATATTTCTAGGTGTTAGTTATCTAATCTGTTAAGGAATTGGAGTCACTCTTCATAAAGACCTAGGACATATTCTTGTTCTGGGAAGATTCATGCACATATTTAACTTTGAACATATGTATGAAACCAAGGCATTGGGATGTTCTAAAAATAAGTTCAAGGAGGGCTTAAATCTTTTTGCTTTGATTCACATTAAGTTAGCCTGTTGTCATTTAGCTATACCATGTCCATATGAATTCAACAAGACCTAAATGTCTGCTATAAATACGTAATTTTCTTGAATCAGTTTCAAAATTGTCATTAGAAATAGTCTGTCATGCTTTTCCCTATCTGTGGTAATGTTGCCATAAACCAGTTACTAAAAATGAAGCCTTGACATGCTTTCTGTAAACTAGAAGTAACCTACTGCTGACTTAACTTGATTTAAAAATGTGGTCAATAGGATCATTGAGACAGAATGTACACCAATTGTTGAAAATAGCGTACATTTTTACATTTAACTCTAAAAATAGCAACTGTAAGAAATTGTGAATCATTAAAAGTTTTTCTGTTAAGGATGTTTCTGCCCATGCCTTTTTCCTCACAGGAAAATCCCTGAAGTTTACCTTATTTTAAAGACTATTAGCATTCTGCAGTCTTGATTTTTTGAGATTTGCAGAGATTTTAAATATTGTTGTTAGTTAATTCAAACTATAAATGGCCATTATAAGTTTAGTATTTTGAGGCCCTTCATACCTCTATCATCCATTTTTCAGCTATTCAATTCACTTAAAAGTCCTATCCCTTCAGTTCTATTTTGTGAAAAAAGAAAAAAAAATTCTGGTTTGCTTTTGTTCGTGGTTTTTTATCAAAGTTTGTTGTCAATTGTTCACATTGTAGCGAAAGTCAGAATCTGAGAATCTCACCTACCATCTCATTCCTTCCCTTTGTCTCTACTGAATTCATGGTATATACATTTATTGCAACATTTTAGCAGCTGTCTATAGCTCAAGAACAGACTGACACTTGGCACATTTTGCATCAGTTTAATTACAGTTTAATCTCATGCACTTGGTGAAAAGATCGATGTTTGATGCAAAGCTGTATGAATTTGCTTTTTTTTTTGCTAGGTATTTTATTAGCAGATGGGTAAGGAGAAAAATGTAAGGAGAAAAATTAGTGAGAAATGTTAGCTCTGCTGTGGATAACCAAAAAAGGTGCAGACAGCTCTGTACTGGACACAACCTGCTCCTGTAGCTACAGCTTCGTTTCCAGCACAGCGTTGTTTTGGCTTGCCAGGCCTAGGAAGCCAGACATGAGAATGGCTGGAATGCCTTGAGCACCCTGAGCAGTAGAGGCAAATAAAATCAAAAATTTTCAGCTCAATGAAAAACAACTCATTTTTACTCATTTTACTTTTACTTATCACCTCTTGAATTCAGACTGTCAGCGTCATACACTATGCACAGTTCCGAGGTGGAAAATCAAATTTGTGATGTTTCTTATTTCTAATGCTCCTTCCTTGCTTGCCTGCTGCCTTTCCCATGCAGCAGCATGCACCAGGCTCCAGCTGCACACAGCCGTGTCCTGTGGCTCTGCCCCGTGCCACGGCCTCCTCTTTGCACAGGGCTGCTGCTGCTGGCGCGGGTGGGCTGCTCCAAGCGCCCACCCATGTTCTGGGTGGCAGGGTGGCTGTCTCCTTGCTGCTGGACAGAGAGCTGTGGGAGCCTGGAGGAGCAGGGGCTGCGTGCCTGCAGGTTTAGCTCACAGCCTTGTGTGTGCAAACTGTGCCTTCGTGGCCATCTGCATGGCACTGCTGTGGCAGATGGGGCTTCGGAGCTCGCAGTTGTTGAGACAGCAATGTGCCTTGGGTTAAGCACATTTCCTCAACCCACTGCTACTTCTCTTGTCATCACTCGTGTCAGTTTAGGCCTCGTCTAGCCTAGGAAAATTCAGAAAACATACACCTTTTCCTTGTCTGTACAGTGATGCGGGCTGCCAAGCCATCCTTAGGCTTGCTCAGCAGCCAAGAGCTGCTCTTCAGGAGGAAACAAGCAGCTGGCTTGGTTGACTTGAGCAGGTACAGATGGCAATGTTTTTACTAAAAAAAAACCAAACAAAAAAATAGATTCAGTCTCAACTTTGCTTTGTTCGTAGCCAGATTGACTTATTCAGGAAAGACGGTATGGATCTTGGCAAATGGATATCAGTCTATATAATTTTTCATTTATTAAAGTGAATTTGTCACATTAAAGTGATCTTTTGTGATTAGTCTTGGGAGTTCAGCTTTCAATAGCAATCATTCATTGCGCTCCTTTCTTGGAGACACTCACTGGTGAAAGGGTTGATATAAAACCATCAGGATGTTCTCTAAATTTACAGTAAGTGCAGCTAGAACTACCGTCTGTGACTAGGATTGAGGAGGTATTATGCTTATCACTGCCAGACTTTAACTTCTCCATTCAAGGAAGAATGTCAGCCTAAAAATTATTTGTTTTGAGAATTATGGCAGAGAAAAATTGAAAATAATTGTTGGTTCAATTGACAAGTTGTTTTTGTTAAAAAGGTGTTTAATACTCCTCTGCTTTGAGAGCTGAAACAGTCTTTGCATGGGAGAGATCTTTGTCTCAAGAGCATGACTTTTGCTATTTCTATGCAAATACAAAGTACACTGGCCAAATTTCAGGCCTTTGAAAAATGTAGCTTCTGAAGTAACAATATACAGGCACTCTGAAATTAAGTTTTCCATATAAAAGTAGGAATAACAATTATTCTTTATTTTTATTTTCCTTCATCTGTCATCCTACATGAAATTGTGAGATCTTTGTGGAATGGATTGCCTGGCAAGACAAGGTAGCAGAACTGTGTTAGTGTCATAATATAAAAAATACTTCTTCCCTTTTAAAAAAGCATACTGCAATGCAATAAAATCCTCTTTCCAAAACAGGAATGAAAAATAATTTAAAAAGCCCCAAACAGCTACTTTAGCTAAGTCATCATCCTGAAATAGTATCTAAATTACTGTTTTCCATGGGGAATAGTAAATATTTAAGCAACTGACTGAAATCCTTTGAACCAAAATGGAAAAGAATTTTCCATTATCTTCTGGTATATTTGACCATGCTCAGGAAGATTTTTCATTAAACTTATTCACCTAACTGATTAGATAAGAAACAAATGCACTGGCAGATAAGCATTTTCTATAGTTGGGCCAAGCATCTTAGGATATTGCATTAGATCTCTTATGGTATTAGCCAAGAGAATCAAAGATATAATAGAGTCTGAAGTAACTCAACTCCTATTTGAAAAAGAATACCATTGTTCGCAATTCAGTGTTATAAAAAAACCATTAAACATGAGGCCTTTCCTTAGCCAAACTGAGGCAAATTTTCATAATTTACTTGAGTGTGGGGTGAAACTTTCTCAAGAGTGTTTTCAGCTGGAAAAGAATCAGGACAGGGAAAGCGTTCCTGACCTGGGCCTTGTACACTCAAATTTTATCCTGAAGAGTGCACTCAGGGGCACTGCAAACTTGAGACTTTTGCTAGATAACAACAAACTCCATCATTCTTACCCAACCCCTTAGTAATTCATATGCTGTAATTCCTAGTGACCACCAGTCTACTGGGTACGAGTATCCTGGAGCTCCATCCATAAAAGCCTGGAACACTTCTGGAGCTAAAACAGTAAATCAAATCAAACAAAAAAGCATTTCATTAAGGTTAGATTATGAATACTATTTCACAGCTGAAAAATGAATAAGGACTCAACAAATTGGCGTTAAATAGACCTGGGAGCGCAGCATTTTCAGGATATAGTTTCAGTGCCTTGTTTTACTAGTAACAAGCAACCTTCACCTGTCAGGATATTTCAAAAGTCAGTAATTTCATATGTTAATTCTTACCTGATTCATATAAGTTTTAAGTTACATGAATAAAAATAAGTAATAGGAGAGGAATTCTTGATATGAAGTGTGCCTTAGAAAGTTTAAGGTAATGTAAACATTTTATGGGAAAAATAGCTGCAAGTGAGGTGATTCTTTGTGATTGATGGAGGTGTTGAATATAGTAAATCTCATCCTTATTCTACATTTGGATAGAACTAATCAGACAGGTTTAAAGGTATTCAACATAGGAAAATGGTACTTAAATAGAAATCATGACGCTGATTTTATGATGTGAGGAACTGTCATGACCGGAAGAAAACACACTGTCAGTGAAGTAATGACTTTCTAAAAGTAACTTTTGTGGAGGAAAAGAAAAGATGTTTTCAAAACAAGGATCCACTTTTCTAAGTTCAGGAAAAAACTTGTACTAAATAATGCTGCTGTAGTCTCTTCAGAAAACCAGATATAATAAGAGTGGATATGAAATGAAATTAAATGAAATTAAATGAAAACTCAGTCATGCTTTTCTAATGATTTAACAGCAGAATCTCAGTGCACTTTGTGAAAACAACACCTTCACTAGAGATTTTCTAAACAGCACTGTCCCCAGCCATAATATCATGCTAGATTACAATTACCATATGAGCCTCTTCTGGCCATGGTACTGAGTCTAATGTACCACATCACCTCCTAATTACCATGGCTTCACTTTGTGATGGGCACACTGCAGTGAATGATGTAGTCTGGTCACACTTACTTCTGACTGGCAGTTTGGGATTTCACTATTTATGGCATTTAGAGAAGCACCTTTAATAAATGGAAAGGCATTCCTTTTAGAGGAGTTTTTGCGGTTCTTGCATTATGGATGGCAACCTAATAATTTACAACCTGATTTCAGAAGATCTTCAAGAGCCAAATATAATAGAAGAATTAAGCATCCATTCATTAGTTATGGCAAAACTCTAATGTGTAGAATAAAAAGCAGTGAATGTATGAAAGCAGTCTTATGCTCTTTGACCAGTAGGACCATGTCTAAACCCATTTAGTACAAGATCTGCAGGCATCTAAATAAACATTTTTGCTAGAACACACGCATTTGGAGAATAGATGACCAGTGGATCTCTGTCAGAGTAAAACTTGTGCTATGATCCAGTGTGACATGAATCAACAATGCCGTAAGAGTCATTACACTGAGTTAACTGTGTCTCACCTCCAGATGACATAGCTTCCCTTGGCATGCTATATCTTCATGTGTATTTCAGCTCTTGTTTGCATGCTGCTGGTGTGTAGGCACATCTTACAAGAGTGCAGTCCATCAGATAGGTGCTGAGAGCGTAAGCAGGATTCTTTTTATTACTTGAGTGGATGGATGCACTTAAATTGCACATTAGGCACCAAATTTATATTTTGAATATCACCATAGGCACCCTGTAGTGAAGGTTTGCTTGATTTAGCCCCATTTGTTATGGTTTTTGCCCACTGTGCCTATATGACGTACAATATCTCATTACAGAAAACAGCCTTTCGGCATTTTTAGCGAGCTGTGCAGGTATAATATTGGTTTCTCTATTTCTTTTATAGCTGTAACATTTTATTAATGAGACAGATCACTATCTGATTTCTGTGAGATAGAGGTGAAAGTACTTTATTGATGTAACCCATGACATTGCCAAAATGGTGCAACTGTTTTGCTAACTCAGTGACTGAGCTATTGACTTATATTGTATTTTATTTTCTTGTTCTAAAACTTTCAAGGTCAACTCATCCTACATTAAGCAGATCAGCAGAAAATGCTTTCTTTTGCCCTGGAGTTTTGAAGCTGTTTTCTCACCTTAAGCCGATGGCATTCTTAGGTCAGAATATGAGCAGTTAAGGTCCTGATTTTTAAAGCAGATAGGCCCTTTTTGCCCGCTTTAACAGCATTATTTTCAGTCCATCTGGAATACCTCTCTGCATTCCATCAGCTCCAGTGAAGCAGTTGTAAACTCTTTCTTCCCACGAGGAGGAAACTAGCAGAGGGTGCAATATGATTTGCAGTATCCTATGTACAAGCTTTTTCTCAGGGTGAAATCTCAACCCCGTTGAAGCCAAAAGACCTTTCTTTAGTTTGACAAGGCTGTTAAATACCCATTTCACACTAAGATTGTGCTTAATGTGTCAAAAAGTTTTTTTGAACAGAGACATTATGTGCGAACGAAGGGCTGCAGGCTGTGTGCAGACTTCTGGAGTTTGCCTGCTGATTCAGAAACAGAGCATGATCTTACAGAAAGACAGCACACCCTCCAAGTCATGGAATTAGCCAAGCTCTGAAGAAGTAGAGCTGTGAAATACAGGACATAACATTAGGTTTTGCTGCAAGAAATAACTATGCCAGGAGAACCAATTCAGAGTGCAAATTGGCTAGGATAAAAGCAAATAAAAACTCTGAAAGGAAAGATGAAATTCTCATTGAATTTCTTTAATATTGTTACTTCAATAGACTATCCGTAATCTTTTAAAATTTGAACTTGACCCCAGGCTCAGCTTGGACAGCCATCCTGCAGCCTGCTCTGGGTAGATTCTTCCAAAGGATGATCAGATTTGAGTTTGCCAGCTTGGAGCAAAGGCAACAGCTCTGCTGTGTGCACCTTTTGTGAACATATCCTCTCTTGCCCTAACAGATTTAGGATGAGAAGAATACTTCATCTTTTACCCCCATGCATCTACATAGGCAGAAGTATTCCGCCTTCAAGAGTTTGTGTGAAAAAGAGTGAGAGTACCTGCAAGAACAAGAGTTTCGGACCTTTTCCCTCTAGCAGTTTCTACTGAACAAAGGCTTTTCAGGAAAATAAATGGGTTTAATAATGGGTTTGATCCTGCAGTTTGTTTTGGCTGAGAGCTGTAGTTCCTATCACATACACTTAGGCAGAAGGCAGTGGATGTTTGCATGGCAATAGCACAACTTTTAAATAGTGAAGCTAAATCAAGTAATGGCAAATCTAGCAGCAAGAGTGAATTCAAAGAAAAGTAGAGAAGTGTTGCAATTGGTTGATCCCACAGGTCCTCACAGCTCCCCTTGGCCTAATTTCTTTATTATGATGGAGAACTGCATATTCCTAGAGCTGCCTGAAGAATGACTCAACAGCAGGAACCTGGTCCAGCCTCACTGCTTACCCTTTGAGCAGAGTTGGGCTAGAGGCTCCTGGGCCCCCTGCTATCATGAGCCACCCCACAATCCTATGATCCTAATGAAGCTCAAGCAGCCAGCTCCTCATAGCGCATCTGATTGGGATGACACAGGCATCTGAGGCCAGAAAGCCTCAATGGGGTCTTTACAGCTTCTTCCTCTTGGCAGTCATCATTAACTGCGTGGGCTCTTCACCTCTGCTCAGACACCTGGAAAACCTGTCACCCAGAGTACTGGGAAACTGGGAACTTTTAAAAGTCTGGAACTCAGAAGCAATGCAGGTTTTTTGTTTGGGTTATTACTTTTCATGTTCTGCGAAGTGTGATCTGACACCTTTCATGCAACTTTTTGAAAATGACCCTTTCATTTTCCCTTCAAGGGAAAGACCCTTTAAATACCAATGCCATTCCAAGCTGGGACATCGGTACTAATTTTAACAGAGTAAACAGTAAAATCAGGAATGTCTCTGTGTCTTATATAATAATGAGTAATTGCATGTATTTAACTTTGGCAACTAGCCACGCTAAAAGTCCGTCCATTGTTCCTTTTCTGCATCTATATTTTTCTCTTAATAATACACTTTTATGATTTTATTGTTTATCTGCTTTGCTTTCTTGAAAAATTACATAAATGTATTCACTTTTGTACTGCCTTGTATGCTTCAGTGCATTTCTTGCAGTCCCCAGTACAAATTTCCAGTCAAGATTTTTTTCCAACTAATAAATGAAAATAAATCCTCTTCAGAGATGTGTCTTTTGATGCTTTTGCACAGTGTCTTTTCAGTAATACGATATTACTGCAGACTGTAGGAAGTAAATAAATGTTTATTTCTCTGCAAAATAAAACCATACTAGAGGACAACATATGAACAAATTGAACGTGAAAGCAAATCTAGTGGCTCTACGCCCATCTCAGAAGCAATGGCTTACTGGGATATCCTTACTCCTGTTCTGTAGGTTTGTGCAAAAGAGAGTAATTTCTGACAAATCCATTTATGTATATAACTATCTACTGGAATTTTCATAGCAGTCAGATGATCTGCAATGTGAACTATGTAGATTATGCATCTCATATTGTACACATATTTTCCTAATATGTGTAAAATATTAAACTAAAATAACTATAACTATTTTTATAACTAAAAATAAAGTTATAAAAAAGGAAATGTTATCTAGCTGGTAGGTAATTATCTACCTTTATTTGTGGAAAGATATTAGTATCTAACAATATGATTCATGAGCTTGAAATTAAAGAGAAAATCAATGTAAATGCAAACAACGCTAAACCAAATTTTCAGTATTTTTTCCTATTGTAAAAGTCCATCTTGTACAAAGAATAAAATGTTTTGAGTAGGGTTTCTGAAAATCTGTTGAGTATTCATTGGCATCACAACTTCATAAATTGAAAGTGCTCTGGACCTCTAAAATTCAGACTGTGTTTAATTTACTGCTCAAAGGTGAGTTTGAAAATGCTGTCCATGATAAAATGATCAATTTGAGGTCTGTCTCTTGGTGTGGTTGGCAAAAAGAATAGCTGCTATTATTTCTGATGGAGCATCTACATACTAACAAATCTGTCTATTTAAGCAATAACTTGGTAGTCAGTCTTGCAAGATGGATTACTGTAAGGACCTCACTATCCATGAAAAGCTAAATGTTGCCAATGACAGCTGGTCATCAGTTCCTGTAAATTGCCGTGTGCCACTGTTATCAATATGAGAAACTGAAAATGAAACAAAAAATTAAACCCTAGTGTTTTTGTCTAGTTTTTTGAATGATCCAGTTCAGGTGGATATGTCCAAAACATTTCTTAAGAATGAAATCCCTGACATTTCTCATCCAATTGTCTAGCTACAGCTCTCTGAAGTCTATTTGTATCTCAGCAGAGACCCTGCATGTCAGTAAGGGGAATCAGAGGTTTGTGGTTTACAGCAGGGGTTGCAAAGCAACACACTTTGCTGTAGTCGTTGCAGCAAAACACACTTCAGTGGTGTGGGTTTGATTGCATTGTTTTGACCAAGATTTCAGATTAGAAAATACATTCCAGTGTCATTAACTGAGATTCAGCCTAGTACGACACTGCCAGGTATCATTCTCCTTCCACGTATTAGTCCCTGATCTTGGGGAAAAAATTATATGTGTAAGTATAAATTGATATATACATATATATACAATACACACAGCATAAGCAATATTTTGACCGACTAGCACAGGATAAGCTGTTAAAAGCTTAGATGTTTGCAAATTTTAAATGTGTGAATGATGATGTATACAACACATTTATAGTTTCACCTTGCTGAATCAGGCTTGAGGCATGACAGATTGAGCTGAATAAAAAATGAACTTGATTTTTGGAATAATATTCCAAGAACCTTGAACTGAGATGTTTCAGTGAAATATTAATTGCTTTCCCAGCACTGTGATGAGAAAATACTAATTTTCTCTTTCCCCTCAGAAGCAAATTCAGAGGTCAGTAATTTTTCTGGATCATGGTTTAAATAGAAAACAAATCAAAATACAATAATGACAAGTGATCTTCTATCCAGAGTAGCAGCTGTTTCAAGAGCAAAATGGAAGAAAACAACTTCCCTCTCCCTGAATATAAATGTGGGTTTGGCAAACTATCAATTTACCTCCTAGTGTTTACTTTCTCATGTGCTAAAAGGGTCTAAATTATAATGGTCAGCCTTCTGACTCAGAGCTTTAGACTAGCCAGCTGCTAACTTCTAGTTTATAAGGCAAAATGCTGCTTAAAACCTGGCCATGCTGGGATGGCAATTTTCTAGCTTGAGGTTTATACTTGTTACAGCCACGTAACTGATTTTGCACCATTATTCACATTATATACCTCAATAGTTTTAATACTCATATTTAATGCAATTATTCAATCAAACTAAATAATTTAGATACCATTACCTGAAAACAGACACGGCATTTAGAATGCCTTATTAGTTTTCTGTATGGCTATATAACCTCTCCTGGCCTTATTCAGCGCGCTAGCCTCATACAACCCTCTGCTTTACTTAACCACTGAACAGAACTCACTTCTTGTACAGAGAAGCCCTTAGTGGCCGAACATCTGGATCAGCCTCAGAGAGTCAACCTCAAGCTGCTACCTGTTGAAAGCAAGCCCAACAGCAACGAGCATGTCATGGTCTCCCATTATTGAACATGAAATTATACACAAGCTTTGTATTGTTACTCCATACAAAAGCTCACAGTGGCTGCAGGGCCAGTTTTTCTAGCAATTTTTAGAAGGGATTTTGTCCAAAAATATCCATTTGGTGTTTGGAAGATTGTTCCAGTGTACAGACAGCAGCTGTTCTGCCCAATACTGCAATTAGCTGGTCTGCACAACTGGGGGTTCACAGGACAGACTGTACCTGATATGCCAGAAGGACTATTACACACTCCTGCCTCACATACTCCTACCAGGTTAGAAAAAATCTTTGCACCAGTTTGTGCATGCAAAAACCTGGGGGGGCTGGCCTGACCAAAGAGCAGGAGTCACTCAGTGGGCAGAAGGGCCCTGCTGGGGCCTATTTGCCACCTCCAGTGGACATCTGCTCCCCCTCAGATCTGCCTGCAGAGCTCCACCACACATCAGGCCCTTTCAGGCAGGTAATAAATAAATAAACAAACAAATTAACAAATGAAAATCCCAACCCAAAACCACCTCTTGAACTCAGAGCGGGGTATTAACTGAAATAGTCAAAGAAATGATTATATTAGTAGTTTTGCTGGAAGATCTGAAAGGATGGTAGCCGGTCAGAGAGCACAAAGGGGTGAAGACTAGCTAGAGGCAGTATCTTCTTTCCTGATGTCCTGAGGTTCCTCAGCTGCTTATGTTCCTATTCATTAATGTCGGAGTGGAACTAAAACCTGAACACCTGGTTGCAGCTCATTGTGTAATCCCTTGAGCCAAGTAGACCCTAGCATGATCTGAAAATCCCATCAGTGTCGGGAGTATTTGTTTCAGCACCTCAAAGTCTCACTCTTGGTTCTTGCTTATCAGAACAAAGAGAAGCCTCCCTTGTCATCCTGACATTGTGAGATTTCCCTGGGATCAAAAGGTCAGGTAATGCCATGAACACAGAAACTCTGCAGATGGGCAGTCAAACCCCCCGTAGGATAAAGGTAGGATTTTTAAAAACCTGAACACTGCCTTAACTGCATTCAAAATGCAATGAGCTGCAAAACAATATTTAATTTCAGAGCACTGTTTAATATGAGTGCAAGAAAGACCAAAGGTTGACCGCTTTTGAAAACCCTACTCAGAATTTGCCCCTGCTGTATTTTAACCATCTGAGGAACAAATTTAGCCCTATGGGATAATTTTTTTATGTGAAAGGTTGATATCAGGACACCACTGGCTTTCCTCTGAGTCTGATAGTACTCATACACAGTATTAATTAATAAATATGGATGACTCATACATTTTAGAAGTTCAGTGGACCAGTGTAAATCCACAATCCTCTGGTAATCTCAGGCATACAGTCATTCTTCACCACGACAGCAGCCTATGAAAGGAGCTGTGAAAACCTGAGATAACAAGCCTGTAGGATAGGAAGGGAGTAGCTGAAACCTTTCACGTAATTTAGGACTGATTTTATTGACTTTGGATTTTTGTCAGGTGTATTTGTGTAATAAAATGTATTTTATTGGTTTGATTTGAGGTAAAGTCACAGTGCATCATTTGAATAACTTCAGTCTCTGCTGAGAAAGACATCAAGGACTCTACCTAGTCTCCCCAAACCCTCCTACCACTAAAACCAAAAACTCCCAAAAACCAAAACAAAAATAAGCAACAACAGCAACAAAACCACACAAAAAACCAAAAAAACCTTAAATCCCCAAAAATATAACCTGTGAATGGAAAGTTTTCGCAACACTCAGAAATAATACACAGATCTGTGGAAATTGATTATTCCAAAATATTTCAGTAAGGAAAAAGCATATGCTGTAGGACTCAAACACATATTCCTCCAAAGTGAGGAATAAACAAAGGTGACACCTGTCATGTCTTCTAGATGTGTTTTACTATTTAACTTTCAGGTTTGTAGCTGAGCACCCTGTTCCAGTGTAGAGAGCCATCACTGCAGATGGGTGCCCAGCACAGAGTATATTCTTTCAGACACACAGGTATTTCCTGCAGCCTTGTTCATAAGAGAGCAGTTTAAGAAATGTCCTTTTTTCTTTTTTTTTTTTGCACTCATAAAGATGGAACAGTGTTGAAAGTAGCAAGGACTTACACGGGTGCTTCCAGTCAGGCGAACACACACTTCCCTTTCACACAAGAGGCCAAAGTAATATCCTTCTGCAGGAAGAAAGCGCCACAGCCGAACCACCCAGCACAGGCTGCAGCCAGGGACCATATTCTGCCCTGCACTGGCTTCCCTGGTCCACATCCCAGTGCAGAATGGAGAGGGTCCTCCACAAGTGCTCGTGCTCATTTGTTGGCTGCAGCTGTGCCTGCCAAAAGCCAGCCTGGTCTCAAAGGACATTTTGCATTGCTTGCCAGGCTAGGATGACAGCCTGAAACCGTTTTCAAAGAGTTTTCAAAGCGCTATTCCTACAATAAAGCCTTGACAACACCCTCCCTCACAGGTGTTGCGGAAGGTTTGAGAAGTGAATTTGTGAAGGTAAAATCAGGCACGGGTGACACACAGGTTTCCCAAATCAGCTGAAGACATACATTGCCTTCCACAGTCACAGCCACCTGAACATTACAAGACAGAAACTCAGAGGACCCCCCAGCTCTAAGAAGTTGATTTCACTTCAGCATTTCAGGTCACTGGCTTTGAGAAGAAAAGCTACAGAAGCAGCTGGAAGTATCTTGCCTTCCCAGTCTGTTGGCCTTGTTCCTTTCACATAAACTGCTGTCCCTGTCTTTATTTCTACGTGTGGCAGGTATTTCAGTTGTCTGAATGAACTGGCTGGGGAGGGGGGGACACAGAAATTGACCAGGTTTCTAGAGAAACATTCAGGTTCAAGTACAGTGCATTCTGCATAAGCATTTAATAAGTAGGGAAATAGGCAGGGAATATTTCAGGCTGAGAAAGATTTAGGGGCTAAAGGCTAATGTGAAGTGGGATTAAGCAAAGGCTGCAGAAGCTGACTCACACCATGCTTATCATTACAAGATAAGCATCTTAATCAGAACAGCTAGGGCATTTTTACAACACAATATCAATTCACTCTGTTTTTTTCCTGGAAACCATTTTTATTCGGTCATGCTGCATGTGAACAAATCACTCCCTAGCAATTTCTCAGCCTATTTCAATCAGATTTCAAAGGGGAATGGAGGCTTTAGAGATAACGTTTTTCTGTTTATTTCATTAAATAGGCCATAGGAAGAAGTGAGAAATCCTATGAGTGCTTCTACTAAGGGAAAGGTTGGAGAGTGCCCTCATATCTGATTAAACATAACAGGATCCACATGAGAGTAAGACTATAAATCTTCAAGAGAGGGAAAACGCTTTCATCACATCGCATACTGTCATCATTGTGAAAATCAGCATAGCATAAGGCGTGTCTTACAGAAACTGGTAAGTTTCCTTGGTTCTGGTACTCAGCAAGTACCATGCTTCAAGGTGACTTTGGCTTGTTACACCAAGGTTAAAGTGTGGTTTGAATTCCTGGTAATAAAAGCCTACCAACCATACAGCCAACCTCTCCATTTCTGGGTTTTTTTCTATTTCTCTCTTAGTCTAAATGTCTTAGGAGAAGCCACATGGAAAGCCTTTGATACAGCCTTACAACCAGAAATCACTGCAACTGAAAAGTCCTCGTAGCATTTCACTAAAGTTACAATTCTTCACAAAATAAAAGGTGTAAACTAAAAGAGGAAAGCAGCACCAATGAATGTCCAGCCATATCTGCTTAATATTTGGTTTGTTGAAGCTTTGATATCCAAACTGTGCCACAGAGAATCCTCACCCATCGCTTTTCATCTGAAACAGAGGATTTTTACAGCTCTAAAATTTTTGCTGTCTTCATATAGCTCCACGTAAAAACCAGGATGGCTCTTCTGACTCTTTCTGAATGGCAAAGACTGCACTTGTGGCTTTTGCGGCATCTTCACATTTCCAAGAGGTGAGGAAGGCACACCGAAGAGAAAGTAACCAGGCGGATGGTGTGATAGCCTTCATAAAGGAAAGGAGAGCATTTTTTGGTACTGTTTCTTCTTGTGAGGTCATTGGATATGGTGGAGATCTGATGTGTGGGGAGGAGGCCTCAGGAGCGGAACAACTGCATGAGCTGAGGTGAACCAAGACCAGATCCATTAGTGTGAAAAGGTAAGATCTTTTCCCCATCTCCCATCTTTCCCTTGACCTAATGCTCTATATCCCATGCCTGTGCTGTGCTGCTCATTTCAGCTAAGCAGAGTCACTGAACTAGCTTGTCAGGGGCAATAGACTCCAGCTCCTGCTAACTGTTGATTCACAACAAAAAACATATCGTGTGAAAAAAACTACTATCATCCAGTGCCTGGGACTGCTCTGCCACAGTCTCACAGCTGGTGCAGAGGCACCCTGCAGATGCCTGCCTGCTTCATGTGCAGGGTAGTGCAGTGCTCTTTGTGCTGTGAAAAACAGCAGTGTCAATTCGTATTTCTTGGGCACCTGCTTTTACTCCAATGCTAAAATGCAGAGGTGTGGCAACACTGTGGCCTTTGGTTCCCCAAATGACAGTTTCAGAACATGATAATTTACCAATATTTCACCATTGCACATGTGTTAGGTGTGCTCTGAGCATGTCTGCTAAAGACTCTTGGAGATACACCTATCTCTTGGTTTCCTGAATCCAAATACATTTAGTCTTAGGCTAGTCATGTGCCCAAGCAATGACAGTTCCACATACAGAAAAAACTAAAACAGCAGATATGTAGGAAGCCACAAATAGGATAAATCACACATATACTTAGTCATGGAAGCTAGCCTAACTTCGGTGGGACAAATGACCTTCAGGAGATGCCTTCTGTCCTTCAGCTTCAGGGAAAGTTTGAGTTTACTTTTTTGACACATGAGGACAGATGAACCGAATTTTACTCTCCCAGCCTTCAATCAATCATACATTTAAAATATATTATTACAATATATAACATGGCCCTAAAAGCCATAGGGCAAGAACTTCAGCAGTTAGTTACAAAGAACTCTAATTTTAAACAGGCACATTTTTGAGGAACTCAACATAGCAAAGCAATTAAGGACGTGCTTAAATACTTTTAAATGACATTATGTGTTCTCTGCTAGGTCATAGCCACAGTGGTGCAAATATATCATATACTCTTGTCTCAAGATGTGGGGATTTGCAGAAAGTAACAAGGTTGAAATTCTTCTGAATTTGCTTCACAAAATGAAACAGAACCTGACTAGAAACAGTGTAGAGACCAAGCGCCTGTTTAAAATAGCATCGGAACAACCTCCATCTCCCTAGTTTTCCACTGATAATGCACATAAATACTGTCAAAAAAAGAAGTTGATCACATTTACTTTATGCTTTTACAATTTAAAATCCTTTTGCTACACCATTAGTCAGCCTTAATGTGTAACTTTTCTTACATTTTTAAATGTCTTGAAAACTTACCCATATAGGGTTTTGTGCCAGCCATAGAAGAAGCTTTTTCTGAGCCTTTCACTATGGTTGCTATATTAAAGTCGGTGATATGAACATGTCCTGCAATTACACAAAGTAAAAACAGAACTTAAAATACCACATCATACAAATAGTCCTCTCTTTATCTAACATTTAAAGGATAATGGAAAGAAACACATTTGGAAAGATCTGTAACATTAATAGAAACTTAATATTAAACATTTAACTAGAAAAATCAAATTGGAAGCAAAGTGGTGGAATACTCCTCTTATTATGTGGTCGCACCCACTCTGTTGAGCAGTGCTGAACTGTTTTTGCTGATCACTCCTGAATCTTGCCCTGTCATGAACGAAGTGGGCCCACAAGAACCTCATGAAGTTCAGCAAGTCCAAGTGTAAGCTACTGCACCTGGGTGGGGGCAATCTCAGACATGAGCACAGACTGGGAGATAACTCACTAAGAGCAGCCCTGTGGGGAAGAACTTGGGGGTTCTTGTGGATGAAAAGCTGGACATGCCACAGCAGTGAGTGTTTGCAGCCAAGCTCGTCCTGGGCTCCATCAAAAGGCACAGCCAGTAGGCTGAGGGAGGTCATTCCTCCCCTCTCTACTCTGCCCTCAAGAGACTCCACCTGGAGTGTGGTGAGACACCGGCATAGGTTGTCCAGGGAGGTTGTGCCTGGCAGTGTCCAAGGCCAGGTTGGATGGGACTCTGACCAACCTGGTCTAATGGAAGGTGTCCCTGCCCACGGCATGTAGGTTCGAACAAGATGATCTTGAAGGTCCCTTCCAACATTAACCATTCTGTTATTCTATGATTCTTTCTGTCTTCTCAGAACAGTAATACGGAGAAGCAGAATGTGGAGCTACGTGTGAAATTTGCCCCTCCTTATCTCCAGCTACCATCCCCCCTCACATCTCAGGTACTTGTGACACTGTCTACAATTGCATCCACTAGAGGGTACAATCAGTCTGACTTTTTCTGAGTCTTCTTAGGGCAAAGAAAGAGGTGAGAAGAAAAATTGTATTTTTATCACACAGTAACTATAAAATTAGATCCATAGTAGCAGAAGATGTTTATGTAACAGGAGCAGGTCCCAAGCGGTCACTCATTTGACAGCAGGTGGCAAGATGAACAATAAGTGGCAGAAGTCAGCCTGAGAATGTGCTGCCTGACCAGCCAGCCAGATGATTTAAACTGAACTAATCTGTCTGAATGGTCCAAATCTTCTATTACTTTTTTTCCTGGGATAGTTTATGATAAGCATAGGTTCAATTACTCCACCACAGTGAAATAATTGTTGTTAATCTTGGTATGTCATAGGCAGGTAAACTGAATAGAAATCTGGTTTAAAAATCTGCAGTTTTAATTTGACAAGTCTTCTGTTAGGTTTTGCATCTTCGCTCAAGGACTAGTGTTGTGGAGTGATGCAGATACTATCCTCTCTATGATTGCATCTGGCAGTGCCGTGGAGGACAGGGGTAGGCACTCCCTTCCCCAGCTTAGCTCTGCACTTAGATCAGGATTAATATATCATGTGTTGAACTATACTCATGAGTGACAAATTTGTGTGGGGTTTTTTTAATCAAGGTCTCAGTCTTGTTCAATCCACAGAATGTATCAGGGTTTGGGCATGATGCAGTTGTTAAGCGAGGGAGGTTTTTATCATGTTTGCTGCCAAAGATGAAAAGAGTGTAACAAATGACTGATGGATGTTACCCTGGTGCCTGATGGAGGAAGAGCAGTCTCAACAAAATATCATGCTGCTCCAACAATCTAACCTCGATCCCGCTCAAAGTCCACAGGAAATATATCTGCCAACCTCTAACTGTGCAGCTATGCATGTGAACTGAAACTCTCAGAGGACCCTGATTTGGCCAGATCTGAGCTGATTTTGAAGGGGAAAAGGAAGAAGGCACTTCCCAATGCTAAACTTAAAGCTATTTCTCCAAATGGGAGACACAGTAGAAGTTTTCAATGAAATGGTTTGCATGCTTTTCCACAGTTGTTTTGAAAAACCTGCTTGCATTTTATTGACACTTCTTTCCTACGATGCCCAGGCCAGGAAGCCCTCTACACATGGTGGAGAAAAACTGTGAGCCTAATGCGTTAGGTTTTAACTTTTATATTTTTCAAATCCTGTACTATCTAGTGTGTAACTCTGAAGCTTTGTGTGGCCTGTTAGCTGCTGTTCTCTCATGCTGGTTAGACATACCAAGTCTTTCTAGGTTTGCTCTCCGAGGATACCTAGATTGTCCCAGGCCCCAAAATGTGTAAACTAAAGCCTTGAGAGGAGGGGCAAACTTGGGGTAATTATATCATTCACTGAAGTTATAATTGGAGAATTAACCCTGATATGCAAATAGACCAATCTTACAAAAGTGTGAAGAACTCGTGACCTGGGGTCCATCTTGAGTGTAGCCTTTGACTCCCCAGGGTGTACCTTTGAAGGCCCTTCAAATAAATACATACCTTTATTCCCTTATTCTTGTCTAGTCTCTGGTTTTAGGTGGCCACCTTAAGGTATCAAGCCAGTGAAAGCCATCTCTTTACAAGACGTGGGAAGTGTTTGGCTGCCATAACAAGAATTAGTGTTCACAGCCCAGCTTGAAATAACAATTCGAAGGTGGTATCCCTACTTCCTGGTGGCTGGAGTGTAGCATATTTGCAGTTTATGTCTGCCATCATAAACCACTGTGGCAGAAGGTTTCTTGAAAATGGTAACTGAAAAACATAAATCCACCTCATGGCAGTAATTTAAAGCAATTCTATGTACACTGTAGAATGAAATTTTGTAAAGATCTTGGTAGACTAATACTTTCTCTTTTTTTTGACAGATAACGTAAATATAAATATAAATATAAATATAAATATAAATATAAATATAAATATAAATATAAATATAAATATAAATATAAATATAAATATAATTCTGTCACTTAAATGACATGATTGTAAGTGATGGTCCCTATTATTAGATTGTTGGAGCAGCATGATATTTTGTTGAGACTGCTCTTCCTCCATCAGCCAGCATGACTGCCCACTGCAAAACATCTGTTGCATCATATCTGTTCAGACTGATCCAAATAGGTGATTTGCAATGAAAATTGCCTCTCTCTCCCTTTTATTAGATTTCCTTTCATTTAACAAAATCAAAATAGCACACCTGAAGTGTTGTATACATTGTGGGGTTTTTCGTTAAAAATGCCTTTCTGGAAGGTAAGAGATGGATTGGGAAGGTAGGTTCTGCGTAGTTCCTCTGCATCCTGCTGCCCATACAGCAACAGGCAGCTTCTGTACATGAGGTAGGGCACAGTTTACTGCTGGAAAAGCTGCCCCTTTGCTTTTCTCCATCACAGGGCCAGTCCACAACCCTCAGGCTGTCTGCAGGCTGCCTTTGCCTGGTGCTTGAGGAGCTGCTAATTTGTGCTGGAGGGAACGGGAAGTGCTCTGCAAGCAGGGGAGGTACCTGGTGGGAGCTGGTGGCATGGAGAGGGGCTGTGTGTGGGACAGGGGCAGAGCAGGGGTGACTTCCCTGTGCCAGTGGGCGGTGGAGGAGGGCTGGAGGGATGTCAAGGTGGAGCTCTGCCTGCCTGTGCACACCACTGAATGATTACAGCTCTTGTAAGCCTAAGGACTTGCGGGTTTTGGTTTTGGCAGTTTTTGGTTTGGTTTGGCTTGGTTTGGTTTGGTTTGGTTTTTTTAAGTTTTTCATTCCTAGTGTGAATATCTCAAGAGACAATTAGACCCCAGTTCTCTATAGGCATCTTTCTAATCAACCTCTAAGACAAGTTTCTACTTCAACTCCTGCACATAGGAAAAGGGAACGTTGCTGTTCCTGCAGTGAATGTGCTGGGATTCCACCTACTTCATACTGCTTGCAAAATTTGTGTTCCTGAGGAGTTTTTCTCATCTGAGCTTCACACCTTGTAGTTGATCTCCCTTTCTGGATATGCTTGTGAACAACTAAATGTCAAAACCAAGCCTGTACCCTGGTATAATACTGAACTAAGCAGAATGTCAGCGTCACTTGAATTTAGCTCTTATTAACAGTGAAGCAGAGCAGTGCACAACAGATTCAGCAGACCTAACTAAATTCATGTATTCCAGGGAAAGAGCTCATTGCTTAATTCTTGGAGCTGCATGACCCCATATATAATAAGATGATGGTAGAAAAAGCAAATGACCACATTTGTTTGACTCTCTGCAGAGTGGCTTTTTCAAATAATCTCAGACTGTGGATTTTACATACACCAACACATACATTTGAAGAAGAAAGTATCTCAGTGGAAATTGTTTCAAAATTACATTGCTTCAGTCAGCTTCCATTTAAGTCTTTAACTACCCACAGAACAGTGTCTGACTTTGGAAAGCTTTATGCGATGTGACTTTTATGTCTCACTTTTCAACACAGCCTGAAACTACAGTTTCTGAGGTAAACAGCATATGATCTATGTTTGCATTTAATTTTTGAGCAAATCATAATGACAATTTTAAAAAGTCCTAAAAGTTGGCTGGGGCTAGCTGACTAACATTCAGCAGAGGAAAATGTACATGACTTCAAACCTCATTGAATTTCTCAGAGTCTGAAACCAAAGGGGTGGATGTGATGTCAGAGAGAAGAAATATTATACTGGAGTTAATGCCATCAACTCAGCATGCACCAGAGCTGATTGTAAATCTCAGAACAGTAACTTTTTGAAGTACAGTCAAATCTGATTTTCTCTCAGAAAGTCAAACCTTATGAAGAATTTAAAAAGCCTCTCTTTGAACCTCTGGGTTCATCTGTACCATGTATGACAACCTAAGCTTGTACTCACCTGAACTTGGCATGACTTGGCAGTCTGACACTTATCATTAGGGAGATTGGTAGAAATTGCATGGCTGTATATGGGTTCAGCAAAGCTGTGCATTTCAAAAAGTTAGGCTGTTGAATGGCCATGTGGGCATGTAAAAATTTCAGATACACTTTCAAAGTCTAGACAGCTTCAGGTAGATGAATTATGCTGGAACCTTTTGTCTTCTTAATCAGCACTGGAGGGTTAAACAAGATATAGTCCCTGCAAATTCTCTCACAGACATCAGCATACAGCAAGAATATTGTCAGTTCTGGTATTCAGAAGTCAATACTGGCATTCTAATTATTTAGTTGTGGGTAGGTTTTTTCATCCCATTTTTGGTTTTAATGCCAAGATTGCTCATTGACTACATCTTTCAGTTTTGCTGAGAGTTTTCAAATGAGAGCTGAAATGTATTCAAGGAAATAGAGTTTTAAGGAAAACTTTGATGATCACAAACCACTATAATAATATATAATAAGGCACAAATGAATGCCAGTTTCAATTAGTTTTGCTCAATCATAAGTGAAATGATTTTACTGAGTAAAATTGTCACAATCAGATGCAAAAATCTAAGAAAACCCCCAAAACCTAATAACATGTAAATAGCCCTGTTAAGTCTAAGAGTGAAACATTAGATCTGTGATTTCAGTATGGAGAGCTATCAGGAGACAGTTTCAAGACTAGAAATAGTAATCATTGGGTGAAATTAGCAGGTAGCACCTTCAAAAATTAACAAGGTAGTGAGTCTTCAAATAATCTATATTTAAACGAAGGACCCTAACACAAGATGTTAAGAATGCTAAAAGTTGTCTTCACTCAAGGAAGCACCAGAAAAGATCTTGGAAAAGGCCACCGAAAGCTATTAAATGTGTGGAAACCATGAGCCAGGAAATGCCTCAGTCACAGAAGCTGAAGGTTGGTGAGTACATGGAGAAAGTACCACAAAAACTGGTCTCTTTTTATATCCTGCCCTGTCATTCACTTTTTGGAGACTCCTGGAGAAAAGATACTCAATTAGATGGGTCTTTGATCCACTGTGGTTGCTCTTCTGCCCTGAAACTGAAAGCCTGCATATCTGTAACTCTATCTATGGCAAGAGAGAGAGAGGGGCAAAACATCTCCCTAGTAGGGAGACATTAAAAATGCTGAAGGTCTTTTGCTGACAGGAGTGTGCTGAAGGAGTTTTTGAATATCTTAAATACTGTGTTCGTAAGTTATTATTCATCAGATCCTGGAATTCTAAATGTTTGGGGGTTTTGGGTTTTTTTGAAAGAAGACTGTTTTAAAACATATTAAAGAAAACACTTTTCTTTCATGAAGGATGGTGCACTTCTACAATTTGTTGCTCCAGGAGGTTGTAGAGGCCAATATCAGCTGCAGCTTCAAAGAGGCAGCAAACAAACTCATTAGCAAGAATTCCTTCATATTCTAAATGGAATATGAAAAGATGCTGTAATATCCTACCACAAAAAAATTGTGGGTGATAGACAGCACTGAAGCATTTGGTGGCCAAGTGGCAAAAGGCATGTTCCATGAGTAATGTTTCCTCTTGTCACAAGTTGCAACAAAATGGTGGCCAAGGTCTTGGATCTGACCTAGCAGGGAGTTCTTCCTCAGTAAACCAAGCAAGGATCTTGCTGTATCTCACGAAACGATGTTGTGGAAAACTTGCCTGAGAGGAATTCCAACCCTTACAGATTTTTTGTAAACAGATTTTAATGGTGGTGTGGTTGCTTAGTATAAGGCTAAGCCTGCATGCAAAAGGAGAGCTTGTAATTTCTGCAGAACCACCAGGAATGTTAATTTCAATGGTGCTACCAAATAGCTACAGAAATAATGTTATCATCCCTTAAAAAACTCAATTTACTAATCTGTTTGCCACTGCTTGTTTTTCTGCATTTAAGAAATTCTATGTCTCTTTAGACATCATAGTTAATAGCTCATGCAAACTTTTAAAGATATCTTTAATTTCTTTGGTATTTCAGAAAAAAATGCAACATGGACCAGAGTTAGCAGATTCCAGATCTAAATGCTGTCACTTCAGTTATATTGTTCTAAACCATTAAAATGAAAGGAATAGAAGAGGAAGCAGAATTCTGTCATTAAGAGAATTCTATAATGCTTTTCTCTATACAACACAACAGTAATAGTTCTCCTAGAACACTAGGTAGTCTCTTCACTGAAAAAATTCTGTTTCAGATATGTGTTAGCAGTAGTAGTGCTACTACTAAATTTAGAGATTAGTGTTAGCTATAAGAGAAGGGGAAAGCTGAGAAGGAAACATAAAAAAAAAGAGCTTTATTGATCAAATTAATTTCCTTAGAGGATCTGATTCTAGTTCAGAGAATAAACCCTGAAACACTCCCTATTTTCTTTCCTCAGAGATGGGATGTGGAATCTTTCCAGGAGACCATGCAATCATCCTTTGGTAGGGGCTGAAGACTATTTGTAACTGCTGGTTATCCCATTCTCATGTACCACTATGCTTTTCATGATCATCAAACATTTATTTCCACTGATGCATCAGAACCTGTGCTCAGCAGTGCTGAGATGTGGCTTTGATGAAAAGCACATGGAAAAATTCAGACTTCCTCTGCCAGAGTGTTTCTGAACACGTTGTATATGTTTTTGTGTTGGGATTTTTTTTTTATTGTTTGTAAATTAGATTGATCACTTTTAAGAAAAATCTTCTGTTTTCATTACTTCTGTATTCCTGAGGTATGTTCCCTAAGTCATGCAGCTACATCATAGTGAAACTAGTTTTAATGAGTGCAAATATTTATAACATATATTCTTGGTATATGTTCTGAAAGTCAGTCAATTTAACTGCTTGAAAATGTAAGGCGATGTGAATGGCGTAACACTAAATTTTGACTTCAGTCAGAACAGGTTTCTTCAGTGAGGCCAAAGAAATCTAAGTCAGTGAGACAAAGTCTCAGTCAGAAATGCTGTGCATATCCAATTACATGATACTTTGTGTAAGCATAATTTGTTTAATGAACTGTAAGAAAGACCTAGGGGTAAAGTCAAGCATATAGGAAACTGTTGTGCCGCCTTAGAGGCCACAGGCTAAGATAAAGTTCCTTCCTGTGCACTTGGTTAAGCTCATATTAGGTGAATTTTTTATGCTTACTCTGCAGCCAAACATATTTGTGGTGCATATATTCAGCACATTTTTCCATTAAGTGAAATCTGATGATTTTGTTAAAATGATGTTACTATGCTGCAGCTTAATCAGACCAGTTAGGAACTTTAAGAATAGTTTTCTTCTTGCAAAAGAACTTCACTTCAGTAAAGGTAAGCCTGAGGTAATCAGCATGGTACAGACACTTGTCCTACTGATATCACCACATTTAGTGAGTTGAAGTGTACAGACCCTTTCCCAGCTCCAGGGAATTCCTTCTCCAAACCACATGACAGGTCTTCGAACCTGTTTGAACCCATGAATTGATTACTTTTGCTGGCCAAGATTTGTGTGCATGTCTGGAGAGGTCTGTAGTTTCACCACTTGTCTGCAGGTGTGCTATGAGGGAGCAGTACTCTGCTGCTTTGCAGAAAAGAGGTCACCCATCCTGAAATTTCCAAGCTGTTATTCCAACAGATAACTTTGTTGCTGAATAGTTTATAATCACAAAAAACCCCCTTCATTTTGCATTGTAGTGCTCACTCCGGGGTAGGTTCTTCTCTGTGCTGCTTGTCTCCACAGGAAAGCTCCCGCAAGAGGCTGATTTTGTGCACTAATTGATCTTGATGAGGGGCGAGGAGAGATAAAGGTGACTGTGCTTCAAAGGCTGTCAATCAGAGATTTAACATACTCATTCCCATTTTGTGTTCCTGTTGACATCTTTAATTTACCAGGACTTAAAGACAAGATATTTCTATTTCATGCTTGTTTGCTGATGCTAGAGTCTTGGCAACATTAACACTTATGGACCTGAAACATTAAATTGCTGAAGTTCTAAATGGTTTAAAACTCTAGATGGTTTAATATTACTTAGCTTTATTAGCTTTCATGTTCCCAGGAACAAACTTCAGCTATGCAGAATGTTACCTCTTTAATCAACTTTAAATTGTATACCCAGCAGCTCCGCAATGGATTTTGAAACATAATGCCATCGCTGGCATAATTTCAGTATTATAGTTTCTCAGAGATTATCTGCTTTTAATCAGTTTCTGAAGTAAACAAAGCACGAGACTTTCCCACAGCAGCAAACACACATCTCCTTTTTCCATTTAGTCTTTTTCCTCTATGTATTTCTGTTCTGACTGATATAAGGCTCTCTTTACTTATATTTCTCATGTTTTCCCTATGAACAATTGCAAGAAGATACATGACATTTTTGCTAAATACTTCTTAGAGAGAGTATATGCTTAAAATTTAAGTTTAAAGAAATTAGCTGCTTTGTTTTTCATACCATGTCTTTTATCTTTGAGAACATGGAATTAGAAGTAAAAGTTCAAAGTTGCTTATTGTTTTCTACTCTTTTTTGTGCTATTTAAGCCAGAACTATATGTAAAGGCACACAAATTTTGCAGCCAGATTTCCAAAATCCCTATCTTGATTTAGGAAAGTAATTTTAGATATCTACATGAGAAATAATTTGTTATGTGAAATTTCTTAGCCCTTCACAAATTTTAAAAGAGAAAATAAAGTCCTTGGTACTGTGCTACTGGTAGGCACCTAAAAGGGGTTATGGTGATTCACAGAATCCTATTAAATAAAATACTAAGATCTTTTATCAAGTGTCCCTGCTGATCTCAATTCATATTAAATTCCTTTGTTTTCAGACGTTGAAAGTTTCTGATCCACACATTTCTTTGGCAATAGGAGAGAAAACTACAAAATCTACAAGATGTTTTGAGGGAGCTTTCTGAGAAAGTCCATGTTTAGGTAGGAATTCAACATCTGAGGTTGATTTACAAAGCATGTCATGAGCATGCCACTGAGATCTCTGGAATTAGAGATTCTGAGAGAAAACAGTCAATACTCACTTACCATGTTCATCCAATAGTATGTTGTCAGGTTTGATGTCCCTGGAAAACAAGGGAAGGAAAGAATTACACTTTGTACCCAAAGGAAACCTGCAATTTTAAAGTTTTCCGCATTTGGGTATGAGGACTAAGTCACTTAAATCATTACAAAACCAATGAAAACCATATAATACATAAAGGCAAATGATTTTTATCTACATATTTTTGCTGCCCTGAGAAAACATGCACACTAAAGAGGCTCTCTGGGTTTCCATTTATTGTGCTTTTGTTTTCATATGGTTAGCATTGACATGGGTCTGGTTTTCAAGATTATGTGCTTTATTCTTTATAGCAGCAGTAAAAATGAGAAGGAAGATTTGCATCTAGAAGGTGCCTGATTGCTTCAGGGACTCCACATTTGACAGAAATAATTTAATTGGAAACATAGGTGGTTCAGCCTGTCTGCCAGACCCCGCTGATCTGCCATGCTCACATGCGTGGTCACTCACATACTGCAGAGTCCCGTGAGCTCTCTTGTGCTAATTGAGCACGTCCAGCAGCTCTGCTTTTACCCCCAAATCCCCACCTGGCTGTCTGTAACCAAGTACCATGCTGGGGAAAGGAGCAGGGATAAAGGAAGATGGAGATTATGACAGGCTGAAGCATCAGCTCAACTCTGTCATTCTTGGCACAAGAGAACAATATTGTCCTAGAGAGCTGCACTTTCAGGATTATTTTCCTTTGGCATAAGTTCATGCTGCTGCAAGGAGGGATGGAAACAACTTTTCCCCACCACTGTCAGGCATTCCCACCCTCTTTCTTGGTCCAGCGTTATTGCCATTGGTGTGGAGCTGTTCAAGGAAAATTAATGTCTTTGCTTTACCGGCTGGCTCGGTCCCTGGTTTGGCTCACCCTGCAGCTTGGTGAGTGTGTTGTGGCAGTGTTGTGTGGCACTGCCTTGTCACTGGCAGTTTGCACTTCATGCAGTTTTGAAACTCTGTTTTTTCTTGGTGGGGCATTGCCAGAGTGGCAGAGGCATCCATCCACCTCGAGCAAAAATTTTGCCCCTTGGGCAGAATTTTCCACTTGTCTCAAAAGACAAGGAATCACAAACTGGTGAAATAAGCTCTTGAATGTCTGAAAATGAACTCCAAACATTTCCACCTCTGTAATCTCTTTTAGCTAAGGAATGGCTTGATTATTCCAATTTAAACATTTCCCAGGAAATTTTTTTCGTAACATGCCCACAAATGGAACAATCAAAAAAGTGAAATGTTGCAAAAGGAAAACGTGTTACACCAGAATATATATACTTTGTTTTTCCAAATTTAAATTAGAAAAGGACTTCTAAAGTAAACATTATAGAAGAATAAGATAGGAATAGCAATTATAATACATATATTGTTTGCATGATATGAGCTCAGTCATCACCTAAATTTCACATCCTTATTGACAGAAGAAGGAAGCCCACACTTTCCTTAGCATTCTGGATTCCACACTTTCTAGCCCTTCCTGAGAATCATATGAAATTGTGAAGTATTCTAAGATTATATTTGTAATTTGTGTAGTGGCAGCTGGGGAAACACAGGATAAATAAAAAATTAGTTTGAATAATTCTCTGCACATTTGGAAATAATGTAGAATGCATATATATATGTCTGTGTAAGGAAAAGGATCTCATTTTGAATTACCATCTGGAATGGAAATTTAAAATTATACCAATATTTCAGTATGAAATACTATCTTTTGCACATCTTACAGACTACCTATAACTGTCTGATTCAGCAGCAGTTCTAGTTATATGAGTAATATAAAGAAACATCTGTCCTAGAGCTTATTTCATCCAAAATCTTCCAGACTCTGAGTTCTGTCTTTCCTGTCCCCTGTAATCACTTGGCATATCATATTTCATATAATAATCTTTCCTTCCTTGATTTCATGTGGGTGAAATTGTGAGACAAAATGTAGGAATAAATAACTTTGTTTATATTATAAAACATGATTGTGTTTTGTTTGAATTTGGAATTTTGTGTTTCGTTGAATTTGGTTGAGGTTGAAGTATCATAGGAGATTCTATGCAATTCTAAATGTAACATTATATCTAATGTCTCAGTTGATGAGACAGTTTTTGAAAGAGCTTCTGCTCATATGGTATCTGTATTTGCTAGTGACAAAATAACCTTCGTTTCTGATAACTGTTCTGTGACAAGAGTTGGACTTGTGATTGCTGCAGTGCATGTGGCGGTGCCCAACGGGGGCTGACCATTCAGAAAATTGGTGGGCAGACACCTGAGACACCAAGGTTTAACTCTCACCCTGTAGCTGCAGTGAGTTCCCAGGCTTCCAAGGGAACCCAGTTTGCATACTGTTATGTCATTGGTTTAAGAGTTCTCCTCCTAGTTTTATGCATAAGTTCATGTTTATGTATTCTCCTTTATTGTTTATGTATGTGTTCTAGAAAGTTCACCTTTATGCGATGCCCTATTGGATAGTCTAGGTAAAACCCTCCCCTGGATTGTTTCTATTGGTTTTTTCCTCTTTGTTTCCTCCCCACTAGCCAAATCCCATTGGCTCCTTCTCTTTGCTCCACCCTGTTCCACCTCCATATATAAACCCATGTAATTCCTTGCCCGTCTTTTGTCCCTGGACCCTCCACCAGCAATAAAGGGTTGGAAACCATACAGAAGACCCCTTCTTCGTCCTTTGTCCCCGCCGGCGCGTAACTTTACATCCCTGCTTGGGGTTTGCTCCTCGAGTAGAAGCCAGCATTTCCAGTTGCTGCGGAGGGGCAGCTAAGCCAAGGACACCCGCAGCTGGACACTGTGCGGTCCCAGGCAACCCCAACAGCATCATGTGATTTCCTGTTGAATAGTCTTTGTGGTTGATTCACAACTTGAAAATACAGCAGTAACTTTTCATGGAAGTAATTAAGTAAGTCATAAGTTTGACAGCTGCATTAAGTATTTTAAACTTTGTCTTCACAAATTTTAACAAGCACAAACTTCTCACATGGGTAAAAATATTGGGGGTCCTGTAGAAGTACATTTGGGTCTTTTTGTGGCTTCCTAAAATCAGTGATACATTCAACATCACTCCAAACTCTTTTCCCCAGTTTAAGAAAATTAAGAATTAGAATTATACAGTCATTAAAACTTCACCAAGAATAGAAGTGATCAAAAGGAGAAATTAATCTTATGAGCTACTGGCATGTATATAACAATACAGCACCCAGGGATTGCTTATTACAAGACAGTGCCTTTTTTATCTTCTTTTTTAAGATCAGTTCAAACAATTTGAATATCTGCTATGGTATTGCATCATTAAACAGACTATACATCTTTATAGCCACTAGAAAAGACGTTGACAAATTCACTTGACAACTGTATGTATCATCAAATATATTCTTGTGCGGTTTGTGTCTGTAATGTTCAGAACGTTGAGTGGTAAAATTAGATCTGTGCTTATCTTTCCATGACTAATTCAGGCAGTGGCTGATACTTGATACAGATGTGCACAAACCATAAAGCCTTTCCCACCTAAGGGATATTCCCCACTGTCAGCTTTGCTCATTTTGCCCAGAGGCAGGATGTAGCTGGGGGCAGGCACCACAGGGTGTATTGCCTTGCACATGGCAGCGCAACCCCTCAGTCCCTGAGGCAACCTGATAGACTCATAACCCTGCCTCAGACCTCAGACAGGCTATTTTAAACTGCTTTTACAGCAAGTAAGAGTCATGGGCTAACTTGAGCCACAAGGTAAACAAGTTTCTTAAGTAAGACACTGCTGTTTTGGGGTCACATGCCTGGAGACACACGAGATGCACAGATTCACTTGGCAGGTGAGAAAGACAAACACAGGGTCACTGTGCAGAGCGTGCCTTCCAGCAGCTCTCTGCTGTGTGCTTGTCCCCAGTTCACAATGTGCACTAAAAGCTCTTCTCTCCAGAGGCATCTTGTTGAAAGCTCCAAAGACTGCAGAGGAGCAAGGGCACTGCTCTGCTCTTGCACTGACTGCTGCCAGCCAGGTGCAGGGCAGAAATGGTTCAACAGGGTCGAGGGGAAGACTTGGCAGGTCCAGGTGGACCTGGCAAGTTACTGGATATATTCAGAACTGAGGGCTTGTGGAATTTGTTATATTTACTTCCTCTAGATAAGTACTCTAAATTCACTAAAACACTGTTTTAGTGAATTTAAAAGATAAAGCCTCTTTAGTTATGCAGTTTAATTTCAAACATATTATGTAAGTGAAATTCTGTTTTGATTACACATCAATTTTTCTGAAATAATTTTCCCTTTAGCAAGCATGTTCAAACAGCAGGGTGCTATTCAGCAGCACCTTAACTTCAGGGTTTTCCTGTTACGTGTATCCCTAGCTAAGAGAATTAATTGAAACACTCATTTCATAATCCAAGTACTTTGAACCAGCTCATAGGAGAAACTGAAGGACTTTTGCAAGGAACACACTCACCATGGTTTGGATTCAGGTGTGCCCTGGGCTTCTCTCTGACCATTCATCAAAAAATGACCAGCAGAGCTATGGAAGCATCCTTGACACTGATTTCATAAATACAACTTTCTCGGTCTGTACCAGTGCTACTTCAACTGTTTTTATATGCAGAAAATTCAGAGCAACATAGAAACGAGGGTAGAGAAACCTTCAAAGTCTTCTTGTCAGTGACAGGACAAGGCATAACTAACATAAAAGCTGGCTCAAGAAACTCAAAGTTGCAGACAACTGAGGAAAAAAATGGAAAAATCCCACAATTTAATTGCCACTTGTTGATACTGGCTGTGAAACCATTTATAGATTTCTTCAATTGCCTTATCTACAAATGTCAAAATAAAGCTGCCTGAAGGATGAAAGTTGAGTAAGAAGCTGGTATTATAAAAATAATTTCTAAGTCTGAAAGAATGATTAAAAATCTACTTGTATCTTCTGTAATTTCTAGGCTGTGTGTGCATCCCATATGCTTGAAGATTTTCTCTCTGCATGGAGTAAAATTATGCACGTGGCTCAACTCACATTCTCTGCATACTCCAGTCAGAGTGTCCTCCCTGGAAAGGCTCACAATGGTTATAAAGGACTTAGGTTCAAGAATCTGCAGTTTTAATTACCTCTTCCATCAGTTTCTTTCTGATGTTACTAAATGAAGTAGAAGCAGGTTTCTAAATCAAGAGGTGGAGAAGTCATGCAGTCTTCATCCTTGTTGGTTTTCAAGACTTGACTGGATAAATCCAAGATAACCTGTTCTGATCTGAAGGCTGACCCTGCTTTGGGAAGATCTTTATACTGAAGGTCTCTGGAGGTCCCTTCCACACTGAATTAGTCCGAGTCTATGAAAAATAATGTATCCAAGTTCAAAGACTGTCATACTTACTCCCCCTGCTTTTGACTGCAAGGAAGTTCATGAAAGATTGAAGAAACCTGTGAGAGAACTGAATATGTGGAATTTAGTGAGTCTTTGATATAGTCCATAGCAGTTGGCAGCTAATTAGAGATTTCACCTCTTAAATTTTGTCATGGGGCTTGAATGCTCATGAAGAAAATAGTAGGAATAAATAGGCTATCTTCATCTTGAAATTAGGTTAAAATTGAAATGCCCTGCAGTTCAGCACTGGAGAGGTGTAACACAACATTTATTAGGTATGTAAGCAGTAAAAGAATGAAGATTGTATCACCTGAAGGGGACTCTCAGAAATCTCAGTAGGAATTACCAAATCTAGATGACTGTATTGCCAGTGTCAGATAAAATGACAGGAATTCTATATATACATCAAAAGGGGAGAATCTGAATAGCTCACCTGGATTAATGACCCTAAATAACCTTCCAGAGGTCACACTTTTGTGTCCCTTATGTAGATTAAATAATTATAAAAAAGAAAACTGAAAAACATGTGATGATGCCATTTGCTCTAAAGCTTGAAATTCAGTACAATCTCAAAAAAAGTTTAATGTGATATTATCAATCAGGACTTCGTAACTTTTTGTCTCTGTTTTTATTGACTGGACTTGAAACATCCATCTACAAAAGAAAGGAGTATCTCTGGTGAATTCAACCATGAATTGCTCCATTTTCCCAAGAAAAAATTGATGGCTGGTTTATCAGCTACCACTTCACACTGATAACAACTAATTCTAAGCAGGTTACAGAACGTTATTTAAAAAAGGTGTTGTGCTGTAATTTAAAACAAAGTAGGTCCTTTAGGTTATATAACTTCTTAGGATCTGTAAGAAAACAGTCAAAAAATAAAAGATCTAAGGCTAAACAAAAAAATTCTTTGCGAGTAAAGAACAAATAGATTAGATTGCTTAGTTAACAGCAGAAACCTGTAAGATGTGATGTGACAAATAATAGTATCTACATGGTCAGCAGAACTTTTCTATTTGCTTTTGGAACATGAATGTGGCTTCATATTCCATAAAACCAACGTGAACGAAACAAACAGCATTCTATTTATACAACTGAGAATTAAACTCAAGTTGATTACTACAAGACATAATTTCGTAAAAATGCTTCAGAGGCTTAAGCAAAGATTTAGCCATTGATGTGAATAACAGAACTACCAGCTAGACTTCCTCCAGCTAAGATTAATCTAACTGTTTTAGGAAAGCACTTCTACAGCAAATACAGACACTCTCTACCCTTCACCTTTTTGAAACACACCCATAATAATACCAAGCACAAGAGCTATGCTTTTCCTTAAACCTGTGACAACTGAAAAACTATCACTGTCTGTCTGTTTTCCTCTGCTTTCAAATTTTGCAGCAAACCTATACACACCACAGACTTGGTTTCTGCCATGTTTAATTTTGTGATTTTTTGCTTTTATCTACATTTTCTCATTTTATCAAAAGATTTCAAGTGTTTCCAACACAAGGACAGCTGTTCTTTGCCTGTCCAAACAGATTTTTATTATTAATATATGAAATATTTCCACTTATAACAGCTCTGTATAGGTCTGAATTCACAGGTGTAATAACCCCTAACCCTTAATTTGGTATCAGCAAAAAATCAAAGTACATTATTTCAGATTCATATCTAATATATTTCACTCTTTGCCTTACTGGCTCAGACCAGGATCTAATATATTATCACATTTCCATTCTCTTGAGTTTCTAAACTCTGACAGTACCATATATGAGCATTCCACCTGATAGAAGTCCTGCCAGCATGACCTATAGTGGAATATCTCCACTTTTTAATGATGATTGGTTTCCCCAAAATGAGGACCACTGAGGCTTCAGCTGTTCAGTAACCAAAGGCGAGTTAAAGAGAACACACAATTCTGTACAAACTGAAGAAATGAAGCCTTAGATTTTTAAAAGTAGCTCCTTCCTGCTTATATTTAACTAGACAGAAGACATATACTCACTTCTATTCAAAGGACAGAATCTAGCATATGAAAAACAGGTGTGAGTTGCAACAAGGGAGTTCAGACTGGACATAAAGGAAAACTTCCACCGTGACGACAGAGAGAGGAACGGAGTGGCTGTATGGTCATCATCCCTGGAGTTTTTCAAGACATGACTGCATAAATCCCTGGGTAGACTGGTCTGCAGTTGTATCTGATCATGCTGTAATCAGAAGTTTGGACTGAAGACCTCCTGAGGTTCCTTTCTACCTGAATTTTGCCTGTGATGATTTACATTTAGACAAGTTCTGCAGGTAGAAAAGAGGCCTTTCTCCACCCTTCAGGTCAGAGCAGGAGTAACTTCCTATAAATGACACCCAGCATTGCAGCCCACGGCCAGCCTCCTCCAGGGAAGTGGTGATGCCTAGAGCCCATGGACAGCAAAACTCCATGGGTCACAAGATAGGTTTATCTCAGTCTGGATGTAGTGACCCCAGATTTACATGTGAATCATTGAAAATTCATTGGCTAACAATGAACCCGTGTCCTTGCAGAACACTAAGGAGTTTTTTCTCAAAAATAATTTCAACACATCCACAGAGAAATTAAATTAGATGGATTTTGCATTCTCATAAGGATGCAAAAGAAGCAGGATTTAAGGGCCCTTGAGGTCGGTGGAAGAATTAACTCTGGCTTCAGTAGACTTTGTTTCCACTCTAATAAAGGCTTTCTTACACATTTTTCCCTTTAGTGCTAAAAATCTAACTGTTGCGTAGGATAAACCTTGAAATACTGAGTTAAAGATTTTTTCTTAATTATGCAGTTCATGTCTAATGATAATATTTTTTTTTCCCTATGTAGAAATAGGCATGAAGATTAATGCAGTAGCAGTTCTCAACAGCCATAAAAAAGGGCAAAGAGTTGGGAAATATAAGCTTCAGCTATGGATTACTTGAGTTCACATGAGACATCACTGTATCAGAGCACTGAAGTGAACCATATAATATATGATAAAGGGTTTTCTCCTGATTATGGAAAGAAACATGAACAAATTCTGATTTTCACAGATAGAGACCTTATTTCCCTCCTATTTGTTATTACACTCGCAAATAGTACAAATGTCCAAGGCATGCAGTTCATAAAAGAAGTGATTGCATACATAGGGAAGTTGTCTTTAGGTGAATTTATTGACGTTTTGGATAAAGGAGAAGTCAATATATATTAACTACTCTACAGTCAAGAGATTAATTTGACAAAGGTGTTTTGCTTCTGTAAGGGTGGCACAGAAATGAGGTACCTTACAGAGCTGAACTGTGCAGGGCGCCTACCGGGAGGACTTGCTCAAGAAATAGCCTTGATGAAGTGTGATGCATCTTTCCTTCCTTTTGTCAACACCTCATCACTCATTTATCTTTTTATTTTTCTGTTCCTGACCAACATCCTTCCTAGTTTCAAGAACTGTTTGATGGTATTAAAAAAAGACGATAGTAAGAATCTCAGAGTTCTTTACTGTTATTTACTATTAGATGAATGGGAATGAAAGATTTTTGGTAGCTCCAGAGCTATGATTGCCTGTTCACGTACCACTCACTTAGATCTCAGCAGTAATTGCTGCCACTTGCTGTCCTTTAATAAAAAGATCTTCAGAGCCTTCTGTTCCTGCTCGAATGTTGTGACATTACATGACCCTGTGCATCACTGTAATTTTGAAATTTAAACAATTCAGTGAAACTGAAAATAATCTGAGAAGATGAGGTATTAAATTCTGTTGTTTTTCTCTGCGATTCCGGCTCCTGGGGCTTTAACGCAGAAACGAAAAATGCATAACTACTTCCAACTATTTATCTGGTAGCAAGCATTCATATGCTCCTAATCAGGCTCCCATCATCCAGTCTATTATCACATTTTGGAGTCTTTTCTTTTTGTGGGACAACCTGTGTGGCTACAAGACCATTTTCTAGTTTGTATGAAAGTTATAAGTGCTGTAATAATTTTGACAAGTGAAAAAGCTCTCACCCGTGGAGGCCTCTGAAGGCCCCACCTCTCCCTATGTACCTTAAAGGAGTGTCTGGACACCTGGCTCAAGGCTTGGGATTGCAGTGCCTAGTTATATAGAAGAAAGTTACTGTGATGCTGAGTAGTGTGGTGCCTGGAGTTCCTTTCTAGTTTAGTACTATTTTTTACCAGGTGTCCATGACAATGCTGGCTTTTCTTAGCATTTGTACTAGCCAATTTTATATAGCTCTGAAAATAAGCTATCAAAGAAGACACATGTTTATTTACAAATGCCTTAACTGGAACAAGCTTGTTATCTTCCAATTTTATCCCCACGTGGAAATATACAAATATGAAAATATCTTCCATTCTTTCCTTGTAGCAATAGGTGGCAGTAATGATATCTACATTTGTCTGGGTGGCCAGTGGGCTTTGGAAACACTGTATTTGCCAGTTTTAGCTTAGATAAATGGTTGTAGTAGGTGTTGTTATCCTAGGTTGAAGAAAATTACCTTTTTAAAATAAAGAAATCCTATATCTAACCTTTCACGTATCTGGATATATATAGCCAGATAATAGTCTTCTTTGGCTACATTCAGCTTCTGAATTTGCACAGATGCCAAATTAAAATAAAAATATTAAACACAGACTACTTCATTATATTGTTCTTACTGAATATCCAAAATTGCTCTACCACAGGGGTAATTATATACTGCAATAGCAAGAAAAATAGGCAAAGATTCTTAAATGTTATACAAGCTAGAAAGATTTGTCCAAAGGACACTGTGAACCTGTACTTTGTCTCTGTGCTGCATTGTATGATGCCTCAGAGAATGAGATTAGAAAGTACCTCTGCAGCCTTATAAACTGAGCTTTTACGTAACAAAGCCCAGGCTATATTATTCAGGATTTGTCTTCCAGACACAATGGTTCTTTTTCAACTAAACATTTACAAGCACAAGCGACTTGCAGGCAATCTAATGGTTAGTTTTCATCATTTTGCCTGAAGGACTTAAAGTAATGACAAATGTGATATTCCTTTGCTAGAACGGTTTTGTAGAGTTTCTAGAGTTAACGTTACACAGGTACAGGCCTTGGACTTTCACACAGATCTGAAGGGAAAAACTGTCAACACCGTGATGATGCCAAACATCACCACATTTCAAATAAAAAGCTTCTTCAGCCAAATGCTTCTTCAGATCATGTGGAGGAGCCATGCAGAATCACCACAGAGCAGTAATTTTGATCTCACGGGTGATGACTCCAATCTTTTCTGTGTTGTAGAGTCAAGTATTACTGAGACCTTCTGTGTGTACAAGTACAAGGCTCAAACCACTATGCGTGAATCAGCTTTCAAGAACAGGTGACACCTCTGATAACCATGGGAAGGGCACAACTCATTAGGCATTAATTGGAGTGTGGCATTTGGAAAGAATTGTCTTGTCCAGCAGGAAAGCGTATGCATTGCAATGGTGATGCTTCCTTCCATGAGCCTGTGTAGAGAGCTTTTGACTGGGAATAAGGGAGAATGTAATTGGTGTGTACTCTGCCAGCAGCTGCAAGACTGTAAGTCTCCTTCCAGTAGAAGGCATAGGCCCTCTTCCAATTTTCACAGGCAGAAATTCATGTGTGAAACTAAATGAGAGAAGAAATTGATGACATTTGCCCTCTGCCTAAAGACAAATCAGGAGAGTATTGTTACTGATAAGCACATTTGGCTTTATCTGTTGAAAAAAGCCAGCATGGTAAGTGTGGTGTTTTGTAATGTCTGAAATTCATATAGCTGCTCCTTTGTTTTTCTCTGCATGAAATATGGAATAGATCCATTCAGATGTATCACGTCCCCAGGAGTTTGCTCAGCTTATCAGACAAATTCAAAAAGAAAATATACAGAATTCCAAGCACACAGGTGTGCTTGTCAGCCACTCTTCGTAGTGTGTAATTACTGTATAATATCCCTAATATTTACCTTAAACCCTCTACCAACTTCTATACCTAAAAGTTCATGTGCCACCTGCTTGAACAACAGTATCCACAATAATATTATCACATTGTTTAACAGCTGTTTCCTTCATCCATACCGTAGTGCAACCAATTACAGTCAACATGGCTGGCAACTAAAGTGTGGTTCAGCACGGTGCTCTTCACGTGCAGGGCAAGGAAATAAGCAGCAGCTGATGAAGGTTTCAGGATTTCAGCAAGTGCCCGGGCTCTGTGCAGCAGTGAAACCTCTCAATAAGCACATTTTCTGCTGATCCAAGTTTCAGCAGCACAGTGCAGCAGGGAGAAGGGCTGCAGACCAGCAATCAGGAAAAAACCATGTGAGGCTGTGTTGTTCACTCTGATCTGAAGCCCCAAATCACCCTCACCACTGCCAGTGTCTCCTGCTGGCTTGTGCCTATGACATGGGTACAAGTATTTGGACCTTTATTCCTCAAACTGACCACTTCATATCCCGTAATATACACAACCAGGATGTATCACCAAGAGGATGTTGAATATGTTCCACAAACAAGTGAACTTTGATGTCCTGCACATGCTTCCCTTTCTGGGTCATTTTATAGATTTATGCAAAATGCATAAATTTGCTGTGGTAGACCAGGATGGGAGGTGCAGTCTACGTCAGAAAAGAAAATTACATTTCATAAATGATTAAAAAACTGACCTGCTACTACCTGAAATGTCAGTAGCGTGTCCCACAATACTTTTCTATGTTGAGCTTCACGTATCTTGGGAAGCACTGTAATAAGTTACTTGCAAGAATAACTTTGTATGCTTTTAAGAAGGACGATTTGCAACAAACTCACAGAGCAATAAATGTGTGTGTTATTGCAGGTTGCTGTTCAGGATAGGTGAGATATGACAGGCAACATTTGACCCAATCCCAATTCCCATTTCAGTATACCACCCTTCTAAGAAGTTTCCCTGTTGTAGGAGATGTCAACAACATATTGCTTGTTGCATGAAAGCAAACAGCCGAGTATTCTAACTCCTCTTGAAGAATCTGGATAAGGAATTATATATTGGCAATATTGTTTGAGCCCACCGACTGTAGTGCCAATATCCTGGTTAACTGGATTACTAGGCAAGAATATAGTAGGGTATAAGGTGAGTTTAAACTAGACTCTGTGCAGAGAAACTGCTGTTACAGTAACTACTTGCACTGAAATGATGATAAGGATTATTCTTGCTATTTATTCACGTGAAAATAGCTATGGGATTCTTATCTCAGGTTAAGACACTTGGATTAGGTTCTATTGATTCCATTGTGAATTAGGCATCTATATACCCATTTATAGTCACTGAATGTATAAACATCACAGTCATTGGAGTGCAGAAGCCATTCAAATGACTGTCTATTTTTAGATGAACTGAAAGCTTTATAGATTCTGTTAGCTTTATAGATTTGTTGGCTAGGTTGGCTTGTTTGGACAGACAACTGAAAAAGCATAGTCTCCCTCATTTAAATCTTGGTGAACTGTGGACTAAGTTTTTAAAAACATAAGAAGAATCTTGCATGCTGTGTGGAATTCTGGAAACAACTGGGGATGTTCTCAAGTCAAATTATTGTAAGGTGTTATCACAGAAGTGCAGGCAGGTGTTTAAGCCTCATGCAGGAGTCACGCTCCGGGCGCTCATTGTCTTGTTTGACGTCATCTCACACCACGAACAGCGCAATCCTTCATACATGATTAATTGTGCCATATTTAAAACACCTTGCACACTTAAGAATTCTTTTAGTTGCTGCCATCAAATAAAACATCCTCCTCATTTGCAGCACGAACCCTCTGAGGCTCTGTATTGTCTGCTACCTGTGTGAGGCTTAGAGGGAGATGCCTGTGGAAGGAGCCAAGGAGTTCCTTGCTTCCCTCCAAGGCAGGTGGACTTCACAAACTCAGCTGTTTGTGGCATGCAGGGAACCTGGCACTGCTACATGGAGCTGCTTTTGTACAGCTGGAGCCACATTTCAGCTTGGGGAGTTAACATCTTTTCTTATGTAAGGAAACTGGTGACCAAGTGTTTTGTAGGAGGGAACAACAGGCAACGACTGAGCCCATTAACTGAAGAGTTACAGTGGTCTGATGTATAGGTTCAAAAACCTGGACAACTAAGGCTTAATAATTCCATTTCTCAGCTGTAGATCTCATATGGTACTCCTTTTTGACACTGTCTCTTCCAAAAGCAAATATTTTACAATAATGATAAGATAAAAGACTGTTTGCTGGAAATGTACTTCCTTAAGTACATGCTCATAATTCTTAGTTTCAGCAGTGGAAGTACTCTGGGACTCAGGGAAATAAGCTGGTACTTTAATTAATGTTAACTCTCTTTACATATGTAAGTGCATGTGTTTGCGTTGGGGTGCATCTGTAAAGCATTTCTGTGGCAGAGGAGATTTGCAGAAAGGAGTTGAAGGAGCGCCACCAGGGGAAAATTCTGCAGCATCTCAAATTAAGAGGCAAGCTGTGAGTCTCTGTGGGTTTTAAAGGCAGAACTCTAAATAACTAATATGTTTAATTAGCATAAAAGCTGAAAAATGCAGCATCCTGGAAATAGGTTTTCCACTCAGCAAGCCTTGTTAAGTGGCTATATTAGTAATTGTTACTGATTATTGACAATACATTAATTATTTTTTATTGGATTGCATTCAAAATAGACCTCTGACACTCACTGAGTAGTCCTGTTGATCTGATGTTTTTAATGAAGACCATATCTTAATTATTGTAGGAACATAAGAAACATAGGAAATACAAAACTGCACTTCCCCACATAATCACCTTTTCTAGAAATACACAGAGAGATTAATCCTTCTGTCCATGTATTAATTTTTATCTGCGGAGCTCTGAGCAGAGGTTTTCACAGCTGGTATATAAAGCTGTTTGACCCCTACAATGACAAAGAAAAACATACTCAAAACCATTCAGCCTTCAGTAAATCTTATCCTGCTGAACGGGAATTCACATACTGCCACCAAGCCCCTATTTCCTCTGTTACTGCACCCCTATGTTCACCCTCTCTCTGGCCACCCCTAACTTTGGCTTTTAGGGTCCAACTCTTTCCATAGCAATTTTCTCTTGACCACATCCTACATGACACTCTGCACTCACTGGTCATTTTCTCAGCCATCCTAGTCCTCCTCTGGACATCTCTGCTCTACCTGATGCTGATAGATTATGTCCTTTTTTTGGTACCCTCAAGTCCATCTATCTTACCATCAATTTCTCTCATTGATCCTGTCTCTCTAAAGAGTAGCTGTCCAAAATAATTGCAATCTAAACTCAGCCTGAAAGCAGAGCAAAGACAGTATCTGAGTATAGAAAGAGGGCCCAGAGCTTTATCATAAACCCCTCACATTTATCTTCTAATGTATCTGTGTCCATAAGTAAAACTCCAAACCTAAAAAAAAACCTGACATGTACACTAAGAGTATCACTGAAATAAACTTTGAGACTATAACATGATCAGACACAGAGTGGTCGCTCACTCTGAAAGGCAAAATAAAAGAGATGCTCTAGTTTTGTATTGTTTTTTTCTTAGGCTAGAAAGGAACTCCTCTGCATTCAGAACACTACCAAAGTTTCACGTTTATAACAAAATGAAGAGATAAATGTCTGAATAAAATGGTAGCCAGTGGATAGAGGCTATTTCTCATTCTTGTTAGTCAGACTGTAGAGATGATTTTGATCATCACTGTAAGAATGACCCAATTAATCTGAAACCAATTTAATAAATTTTGGTTTACTGACTGTGCACTGTCTACCAAGTGCTGTTCCCACCTTGCAAGGTCCCAGTTTGGCATCGTATTTTAAGGTCTTTCCCTGCTGACAGCATTTCTTCATGTGCAAGAGCACCACAGCTGCTGAACTACAGGTTTGCCTTGTCTCCTCTGCTGCAGGAAAGCACAATTAGCCACACCGCATTATCCTGGGAAATTCCCCCGGGATAAATGTAAGCTGTGTATGCACATGTTGGGAGACGCAGAGGCTCATCAGTAACACTGTCTGTCATAAAACATCAAAGCTTTGAGCTGCTGTGCTTTCTCCTCTTGAAAACCTATCCAGGGGAGTTGGGACAGGATTTTACAGAGAATACAGGAATGTTTGAAAATAACCTTGAGGGAGTGTCCTGAGGAGCATCCAAGGAGGGGTATAGAGAAGAAATGCAGGGAAAAAAATATTGAAAAGGCAAATTCAGCATAACAAATCTTACTGCAATTTTTGTTTTAATTGTAGTCCCTGGTCACAAGATGATTTATTTTGAAAGAAGAAACTGTCAGATGATCCCAATTACAACTCTCACTCTTCCTCATCTGTCAGTGTATCTGCGAAAGCAAAAGTTGTACAAAGGAGACTACATCTCACCTGAAATATTAAAGCTGTACTGAAGGCTGCTGACTGCATTTCCAAGGCATGAAGGAAGCTCAAATTACAATATCCATTAATGAAATGTCTTCTGCCACACCATGAACAGTTCACTCAGCTCCTGAGATACAGAAGACTACTGCAGGCATGAAGAAATCAAGTAAAAGTGCACTTTTTTCCTAAGTCTTTTTATTTTGCCATATATTAGAAAAACTTACATTGCAAGGAAATCTCCAAGGGAATGATAGAATACTTTATGTATATGTTGCTCATTCAAGCTGAAAAAAATGTTGCCACCACTGAAGCAGAAACAGGAGAAAGAAACAATTGTCCATATGTTGCTCTTGGTTCATACTTTGCTTAGCATGAAATTTACAGTCTTTTTCCATATTCCCTTTCCCATCTATATACTTTAATCAAAGATTTTAAATTTCTTCACTGACTGCGAGCAAAAAAGACTCAATCTCATTGCGTGCAAATCTGCCATTTCAGTGAAGAGAATATGCCGCTCAGAGTCATGGTGTTGTGAAATTTCCAAGATACAAAGATATCAGAATACTTAAAACATTAACTCTAAATATTAACGGATTAATGTTGTATCACATGTGGTTAGCTCTTCTTCTCTCCTCTGTTAGTTGGGACTTGACGTCGTTGCTCATTTGATCTCTCTGGATCAGCCACTTCCTCCACAGATGCATGGAGGGGTTAGGGTAGGAGGTGGAAGGTCACAAAACCAGGGCAAGCCAGGCAGTGCCATTTGAGACAGTGGATACAGTTAAGCCTCTGTAGAAGGAGTGCCTAATCATTTTAATTACTTAGTAAAAATTATTTGCATGTAGTTATTAATACTCTTGATTATTACATGTAGCATTACAGTATCAACATGCTATTAATATGGTGGCCTTTGCTAGCATAGCTCAGTTGGGAGCAGACACCCATACTAAAATCACTCGAAGCTTTAAAGCTAAACCAAGACATTTTTAAGGGATTTCTGTGAAAGAAAGGTATCTCTGATAACTGGCCACGAAGAAACTAGCAGTATTCTAAAGCAGAAAACTGGCATTAACCAGATCAGATTTGTGGATGGAGACCTGAAATAATCTTGAATATAAAGCTCTGCTTTATTTCTTTCAGCATCTTCTGCTTCAGTGTCTGAATGTCTAAAAATGATTCATGATCAAAATTTTAATACTGAGGAGAGGGGGAAGGAAGGAAACAAAGCATTTAATTTTATTATCCATCAATAGGATGCTAAACTGTGGAGATGAGGGATATGTAGCATTTTAGTATATATCGTGTGCCCTAAAGACTTCTTTTCCTAAAAGTGTAGGTCATTGTAAAGGGATTATTAAAGAAAACCAGGAAGGGAAAAGCAGGAACATAGACAAGTGATGGCAGCTGATTTAAGTGGGGGTTCAACCAATGTGTGTGTTTGTGGTGTACACAGCACAATAGTTGGTTTTCTTATTGATTGCTTCTCTTTTAAAAACAGGCACCCTGACAAGCGTAGATATGACCTATACACAAAGGAGTGTATGACGTATTTAGAAGAAAGAGTTACCAATTCTTCTAGAAAGAATTTCAAACAATGCTATCTAAATCATAATTTTTATAACCTGATTTAAAGGTTTCCATGAATCCTCCCCCACTTCATTGTCATTTAGCTGCAACCAACAAAATAAACCTGAGAAATCTCTAAAATCGCAATGCCATCACTAGGGCATTGTGGACTTATACATGTCTAGATCACATCTACACTTGTCTGGGTGTCTGTTTTTAAGATGGCCTTGATTTAGGTTATCTTTGGCCACTAGGTTTGTTACCTAATGCAAGATGGTTGGCCAAGCTCACTCTATAGGTCAGATGTTCCACCTCCTACCATTGACCAGGCATGTAAATTTTAAATGATCTAGGGTTTGTGAGATGAGTTTTCCTTGGCTAAACAATAATTTCATATAAGCATATTGCTACAATGTTTCGATAATGAGAAAAGGAAGATGGAAGAAAGGGCCAAAAGGTGACTTCATCTACTCGCTTGAAAATTGTAAAGTGTTGTAAAAACTGTAAAAAAAAATGAAACAACCAATTCCCTGCTGGCTTCAGTGAGGGTCTCTCAGCCATGGGGTATTGAAGGAGTGAGGGTGTCATGGGCGTCTTCTGGTATTTCACCTCAGTGAGGAAGGGAGAGCACATCAGGCCCGCAATAAAAGATTGTATCTGTGCCAGTGACAGGAACTGGAGCACCTGATAGGGCATCATGCACCTCAAAGAGTTCCCTGTGTCTCTTTCCCAGTACAGCCTGTTTTACTTCATTAGTACTTTAGTCTCTGTATATGGAAATCTCAGTATATTTCGAAACCAGCTTCATTTATTAGCAGTATCTCATCTGGTATATCAAATAACTTTTTCTGTAGCTAAACAGAAGTAAAATTAATTTGTTCTTGTTGGGAGTGAACTCCGTTCAGAAGTTGAAAGGCTTGTTCTCTGCATGTTTGTATGTTGTGGTATCTAATTCTTTGTTGAGTGCATGACTGAAATTTAAATACCCTTTGTGCCTAGAATTTGTGAATCACTTTCTTTTTTCATCAGTGCTGGCTCATAAGTATTCAGCAGGTTCTCAAGGCTTTGTAGTTTGCATGATGCTTCTTTGTTGACTGGTTTTGTTATGTTTTCTGATTTACTTCTCTTACGTAGGTCATTGCTCAGTTTGTGTAATTTTTCCTTGGAATAATGTGGGCTAGCATTTTTTTAAAGAACAAAATAAAATGCCGTGGAAGAGACATGGGAATACGAGCTAAGAAAATTCAATGGACGAGACTCTTGATCTGCTATGATCTTCGATAGTGCTTATGAATGGTAGTCGTATTATGGTTATTTTTTCCATAGTTCTTCTACTTCAGACTCTATTACATTTTTTCTTCATCTACACACACTTGTCAGAAAGTAAAAGGCTATTTGTATGAGCAGAAATCTGTAAGGAACTTTGTTTTATTATGTCCAGCTAAATCTCAGGTTGGCACTATTCTGCCTGTGACAACTGTGAAAAACTAGGGGCAAATTTTCCATTTCCAAGTAATTTTCAAACTTATTTCCTGCTTACATACTAAATGGAAAATGTTATGAAGGGAACACTTTTAAGTAGAGTTTGTTCTTTTGCTGTGTGTTGTTACAAGTGAGACCGGGAAGGCCCATTTTAAACCAGTGTCTAATCATTTCAGTATAGTATCTTATTTCACCAGACTGTTGGACACCTTGAAAGGCTCAATGATAATGAACAAACAGGTCCAGTTCTGAACAAAGAGTAGCCCTTGTCTAGCTGGTAGCAGCAAGACACCCTTACCCTGCAGTGGGTCATCTGGCAGAGGAAAATGCAATGCTCAATTTGCCACTGTTTTCCATTAACTTTTGCCCACCCTGCACTGCTACTGAGTTACTCAGAGATGGAATAACTCCTGGTGCTACTCTCCATTGGAAGCAGAACTCAGAGGAATGGAAAACAGACTGGTGATCACAGTAGCCACACAGCACAGACCTGCCAAGCCAGGCTGATTCCAGTCATATTGTACTCAATAAAAACTGTTATGTATGCTTATAGATGTACACATACACACATGAATAGTTTTGCATTAAATAAACCCCACTAAAATAAAAGTGTCCTGGGCACGCAGATCAAACAGCTAGTCCAATATCCTAAAACTGTGCTGGAAGGTTACTGCAATTTCCATTCCAGACATCTGCCACATCCAGCCTCCTCTCTAAGCACATGAAAACCAATGGAGCCAGACAATGATGAAAAAGTTGTGAGGGCAATGCAGTTGACACTTGCCCCTTAGAAAGAGAAAATGTGATTTTTTCAGTATGAGCATGTTACCAGGGCAGCAGCCACAGCATTGCAGGGCCAGCACTACTTCGAGCCAAGGCTGTAGCTGCAAGAGCATCCTGGAAGGGACAACACTGGAGCTACTGCCGAAAGAACTCGCTGAATGGGAATGGGCAGCCTACTTTGGTGAGGAGGCAGGTGGTTTTATTGAAATGCATGCACAGCAACATTTGTGAAAGGAGAGGGTTGAGTTACTCATGGCTGAAATAAGTTTATTCAGCCTTTGATGGGAAAACTTTTGTCCAATACATTATTCACTGGCATTATACAACCAGTTCTGGAAAGAATATGTTTAGTCATACCATCTTGAAATGGCAGAATGCCGGATTTGATCCAGGATCTGAGAATGTTTGAGTAGATGTATACTGTAAGAAGCCTTTCTGTGTCTACTGGGATCCAAGGGTCTGTAAGAAACAGCACTCATCCAGCTTTAAAATAATTATTTTTTCATGTAAGAAATGTGGATAAAATATAATTACAGCAGGGCTGTGAGAAAATAAGGTTTTTTGGTGTAACCCTTACCTGTGACCAACAATTTCAGTATTAAGTTAGCTGTTGTAAAAGTTACGTGAAAAATTTACCCAGAATAGTCTTCAAATAATAGCTTGAAACTTAGATCCTTTCTTTTTAAAGTTTTTATAATTCTGGGTGAATATCCATGTAAATGCAACCATTTACAATAGAGCTGCAAGACACAGTGCAGCATTCATTATTGTGCCATAATAAATAAATCCACTATTGCAGAATTATGCATGACAAATTTGGATTTTATACACATGGATGTGATTAATAAAAATTGCAAGTTTCATAAATACACCAGAACAGTAGTGGGTTTTACTCAAATTTGTCCCTGAAGTAACAATAGTCCTATTGCTGAAATGATTGCCACTTTCAAAGTACACGCCACAAACCACATCAACAAACACAGAGGCATTGCAAGGCATCTCCAAGGGAACTGACGTAGTTCTGGTCTGTATACTTCTGCATCCTTTCCTACGTGCCCGGTAATTCCTGTCCCCTTCAGTACCACTTCCTTTTGTATCAAACTCTCGGGGCCACAGGTCAGCCTAGAAAAACCCATTCTGTCATGTTGCTGGATGCAATAGTAATGGAAACCTGAACACATTTCATACACAGCTGTATATTAGGAGGAGTTAAGCTCCTGATTCACATCCCATATATTCAGTTCTTTATGATACTGCAGTTTGAAAATCCACCAACCCAGTCTGATAAATTGTTTGACTATTCTTTCTTTGTAGTCAAGATGAAATTTACTAGCAGGATCTCTCTATGACTCTCTTACTTACTAACGTTCTTCTTCCTTTTTGCTGCCAACCCATTCATTTTAAAATAAAAGATCTAATATAGTTTTGTAGGTTAGCATGTGAATGCTGACTGGAAGCACTTGGTAACAATGATATTGCTGAGGTCTGCTACCACAAACTATAAACACCAAGCAGATCACTGATTTCATCTCTAAACGAGATGGTGTGTTTGCAATGATAAAGGAATGATTAGATGTCTCCTCACTATGCATCACTTTTGGCTCTGCTCCTGAATGAATTTAAGTCAGCGCTGCGTGCTTGATGCCAGAAATGCTACAGAGATTTAAGGCAGCTGAAGACCCATCCCACAGACTGCTGTTCCAGGTGGTGGTGAGATAGAAGGTAGAATGTTCTGGGACTCACCTGGCTGAATAACATGTTCACTGGTGTGTGGATCATCTGTGATTCTGCAGTTAAGTGGTGAGAAGATGAGAGGCAAAAGACTCCTCGTGCCACAGTTGGGTGATTTGGGCAGTAAGCAGTGAAGTGGGACAGACATGCTCAGATCTCAGGTCTCCCAGCTTCAAAATAAACATCTCTTCTATAACAAAACAGGGTCCTGAACCAGATCCCTAGACAACAATCCTAGCTAACCAGTCAGTGAGACTCGCCTCAGGCTGAGAGAGTGCTATTTTGTCTCATCTCTTTCTGTCAAAACTTACAGTGCAGAGTGAAAGCAAAAACCAAACCCCAGAACTTGCCCCCAAATGGAGCCAACAACCAGCTCTGTACAGCTACGCCTTCCCCCACCTCAGTGCAAATCAGCAATTGTTGAACCACTACGACTCAAAGAAAAAAATAAGTCAAGTGTTTACTTGTCATGATTAAGTAATACAAAAGAGATCAAAGTGTCAAGCCCAGTCTCATGGTGGGACCACGACAAGGCAGACACCGTCACAAAAAACTGTGAACAACCATAACTACTTCAATCCAGTCCTTCATTCTTTCAAGACATCTGTCACCTTTCACAGACTTTTCTGAGATACATTTTTAAGCCACAGACTTCTAGCAAAATACAAGTTTTGATTACAAACTGGATTGCCTCATGAATATTTTGCCAGCCTATTTGCATAAAAGATCTCATCAATTTTTTTTTCACCAAGAACATTCCTTAAGGCATTAAAAACAAAGGTCAGCTGTAATTCTGAGCTCCATTTTTAAAGTATTCACTGAGAAATGAAAATTTATGCAAAATACATGCAAATGTACTGAAATAGTAACAGTGTACTAAAGAATTTTCTTGTGATATTTGCAAGTTTTATTATATTTGGTGTTTTAATTGCAAGCAAAACAAGTGTTGCAAAGTTTACTGGAATTCTGTCTTGCAGTTTCAGTAACACGGAATACCCTCATACCATTGCATCTCTGCTCAGATAGATTTCATGCTGAGCATTTCTCCTCTGAAAGTCAGACCATACTTTATATTGTATCTACTGCAAAATCATGAGGCAGCTCTGGCAAGCGGATGGGATGAAAACTCTCAATTAATGTATTCGAAGGAATTTTTTTTATACTGGACTTTGGAAGATCTATGGCACAGCTTAGTTTAGTTTGGTCTCTGAATGTCACATCTAGATTTTGTATACACAAAACTTTATTTTTGCATTCATACCACTCTAAATCAGAAAAGATAACCTTGAATTTAGCCTAAAATAGAGTAAAATAAAGGTTCGAGCCTGTAATTTTATAATTTCATAGTTCCTGTGCTAACATAAAAATAGAAGTTATCCCTTCTGCTTCAATTAAATGCCAAAATGTTTAAGAAAAACAAACAGACCCTGATTCCTGACACCTTTTTTGAAATGAATACTATCTTTGCTTCTGTATGGCAGAAAACCTAACAGATTGCTCTAATATAAAAAGTGCAAAAACAATGCAGCATCTATCATTGATTTGTACTATTATCCCTACTTCCCCACCTCTCTTCCTCCTGACCTTAATGCAGGCGCTGCAAGTAAACAAATTAATCTCAGCTTTAGGTTCTATAACCATTCCCTGATGTTGTTGTGGGAAGCTCTTGGATTGGATTATGATTACAACATTTTTGTGTTCAGTAAGACTGGGGCACTGGAGAATTAAGAATAAATTAAAAGCAGTCGGGATGCTATTATGGGTTGTATTTAGTGTTTAAAGACCATAGCAAAAAATTTATGTCATGGTATGAGAAGAAGAAAAGGGCAGTATGAGAAGGATACTGAAAGGCTACTGAATGGCTGTGGACAGAAAGAAAGCACTTTAAAAAAACTCTTTCAGAGCCAAATTCCACCCTTGAACAGCAATGTGAACTTTTCACAGGTTTTGAATAAACAGAACTATAAAATCAGATATGTGATCAAATTCCTCTGCTTTGTCAAAAGCAAGCAGCCCATTCCTCAAATGAAATTCACTCACCGGTGAATGATGTGGTATCTCTGCAAATAATCCAAGGAAAGAGCCAGTTCACAAATGTACAGTTTAACAGTTCCTTCATTAAAGTGGACATTCTGCTGCAGATGGTAACGCAGGTCACCTCCGAGTAAGAGATCAACCACCATGAACATGTCTTCTTCATCTTGAAAGGAATACCTGGAAGAAAGAGTTACAGCTGAGATCTCAGGGCTGATGATGTAGTCACAGCTGTGCTTTGGGGTGGCTCTCATTAAGGAGATCCTGGTAATTCCCTGATTTGCTCAAAAGGCATGCACAGAAAGGAATTCTCACTGCTGTGGTCCAGTCCTGCAAACAGGCTTCGATTGTGGTGAAACTCTGCGTATTTAAGCATTGTGCTTTTACCCCAGTGACAACTAAGTACCATACAGATGCTCGCTCACTTCTCTTTGCCCCAGTGGGTTGGGGAGGAGAATCAGAAAAAAGGAAAAACTTGTGGGTTGAGATAAGAACAGTTTAGTAATTGAAAAAAGTAAAGTATAATAATAGTACTAATGATAAAAACAGTAATAATTGCAATGAAAAGGAGAGAAAGAAAAAAACCTGAGAAGAACAAATGATGCATAACACCAGTGCTCACCACCCCCTGACTGATGTCAAGCCTGTCCCCCAATGGCAATCAGCCCTTCTCATCCAAATCCCCCAGTTCATATGACCGTAATACTTTGTGGTATGGAACATCCCTTCAGACAGTTTGGATCAGCTGTCCCCCGCATGCTGCCTCCCAGCTCCTTGTGCAGCTCCTCACTGGCAGAGCATGAGCCATTGAAGAGTCTTTGACTTAGGGTGAGCACTACTGAGCAACAGCCAAAACATCAGCGTGTTACCAGCATTATTCTCATACTGAATTCAAAACACAGCACTGTTCTAGTAAGAAGAAAACTAATTTTATCCCAGCTAAAACCAGAACATCAAGGCAAGCAGAGTTTGAACTACTGCCATACTACTGTCTTATTTTAAACATGGATTAACACCTGAATGTTGATAAAACAGTATTTAAAATACCTTTAAGGTTTTTACATTCTTAAATAACCATATACTCATTCAGGTGACAAAATGGCTTACAAAATAGTACCAGTAAAAGAGAAGGCCTTGAAACACACTTGGTATTTACACACATACAATTCTAGTTCAGTGCTTATGGAAAGTATCTTGGCAGCACTGAGAGCTTGGCAGCACTGAGCACTGTCTCAGGGGTATTTTCCAGATTCAATAAATATACACAATGTTCTATTAGCTGAGTATTTTTTACAGCTTGCATCATAGGTCCAAATTCAATAAGGAATAAAACTGTTTTACTGCCTAACAATACATATTTTTTTCAGTCAGCAACTTATATCTTACAAAATGACAGAGTCTTCATGGTTACTGACTGAATTCTTCTGGACCCTTTCCCAGAACTGCCTGCTGAACACTCTGAGGACCAAATTTTGATGTGATTTAAACCCTGTAAATCCAAAGGTGTAGCCAGTCAATGTACAGTATATATATATACATACAGTGCTTGGACAAGCAGGAATTTCCATGTGTTTCTACTTACCTTGGCTATGCTGCCATTGCTCTGTTTTTTGTGGTCTGAGTGAACCGACAGAGACCCTCTGGATTTTGTTTCTAAATGCAACTCTATAAGATAACAGTTTTTTAGTTTTCCCAAATGGTGATTGGTAAATACCTTATTTCTGATGTGAAATCACTCTTTTCTTAGAAATTGTTTTAGAATTAATTTTGATGTGAAGTTATATTATTTTATACCAGATGTATATGGACTACTGAGAGGTGATCCACAATGATAGTGCCTCTTCCACCACCTTCGCTCCCATGAGGTGTGTAATATATGTTGGCTATAGATGTGATTCAGTTCTCCTGAACTGTAAAATTTATGCCAAGGAAATGAAAAAGAGTGGGCTTGCAGAAAATCTGTGCACACCCTCCCCCAAAGGCAGAAAAGTCTATATTAGATTATTTTAACTGACAGTTACGTACAGTTTCACATTCATTCCCAGGCTTGCACTTACTGAAATGAGGCACTGCTTAGGGGTTGCCACAGATGGTTCATTTTGAATGTAATGCTTGCTATTCTTTCTGAGCGCAGTTCTGAGAAACGACTTTCTCTCATACTCTGCTCTTCTGTTGCACTTCTGTGTGACTGCCAAATGCCACAACAGGAAAGTCATTTTATTTGCATTAAGCTTGCTTCTCAATAAGTCAAACCTCTGAAGCAAAATGGTAAAGTAGATGGCACATGGTGTCTGCTCACCTCTAGAGAGGCAGAATTTTGTAGCACACAAATACATACAGAGGTTAAAAACCTAGAAGGCTTCAAATATATTCGAATTCCTCCAAGTATTGTGCATTACTGAACCTGGAGCAATTGCAGAAGCAAAGCTTAAATATGTGGTTACATTTAAGATTTTTTTTCTTTTTTGACACTGCTGTTACTTTAAGTGAAGAAATTGTAGCATTGAGCAGAGGTAAAATCACCATCATAGGATGGCTTTGGTTGGAAGGGGTCTTAAAAATTATCTGCTTCCAACCCCTCTGTCATGGGCAGGGACACCTTGCACTAGACGGGGTTGCTCAAAGCCCCATCCAACCTGGCCTTGAATACTTCCAAGGACGGGGCAGCCACAGTTGCTCTGGGTACCAGTTCCAGTACCTCACCACCCTCTGAAAAATGTTAGTTTTTCCCTTCATTTACCACTTCATTAAGGTATAGATTTTGTTTGTTTCATTTTTATATTAAAAAAAAAATTGATAACAAATTGCAGATTGAAAACTCTACTTAAATGGTAAGTGAAATACTGTGTCTTGTCTGGGACTAAAGAGCACTCCTGGTGCCTAAAATCATATGATTACATGTCAGTAGAAATGGTTCTCATGCAACTCTAGTCTTGAGATATAAATGTTCTTAGTAATATTTTGGGCAGAGCGTGAAAGCAGGGTAAAGAGTGACTGCTGTGAACTTGCTTTTAAATCCAATTACTATTCCATTTTTTTGGAAAATTATGAGTATGTTTCAATGTGAATGTTCAGTCTAGACAAAAGACCCATCAGAACCATCCAGAAATAAATGTGAAATCTTGTTCACATACAGATGAATGCTAGCACTTGGTGGAACATGGTTTTTACTCCAAGCATGTTTTTCAGCTAATGTACTCTGGTTTCCTGTGCTTGTGAGTGGGGAATGGTGGTCCTTTGTCACCTCTCAGGCAAGCTTTGATGCATCTGTAATTGTTAATGATTTAAAAGAGAGATCAAACAAAGCTTTCCTCCAGGGCTCAACCAATCCCCACCCATTCACTCTCTTGGGACTCTCAGGGCCTCAGGCATCTCTGGGAATCCAGGCTGGCATGACAACAGATGGGTTTTGTCCAGGGGCTGTCAGATTTGCTAGTGAATCATTGGTCTCCTGCTACTGTGCCTTGCCTCTCAGGTAAGCACGTGAAGTGCAATCCCTACAGACAGAGCTACAAGGCTTCCAGTGACTGTACCTCTAGAACAAAGTATTTTGAACCCAAACAGAAAAACCAAAACAAAAACCCAAATAAACAAAACCCTCAACAAAACCAAAAAAAACCCCAACAACACCAAAACTAAACTGAGAGGTATTCAGAAGTATGGCTAATGTTTGTGCTAAGGCAGCCTTCCTTCTTAGGACACTTTAGATTTGTCTGGGCCATCTTGTCTCGTTCATGGTTTGCTAAGAAAGGTTAGAGCAGATGATCCTTGAGATCCTTCCACTCTGGTATTCTATGATTCTGTGATCTTTCATGACCTGTAGATGGAGCACAGGTCAGTTTTATTTAGATGTTGAAGGCAGAATGACACACACCAAGACACAGCAGTTGTGAAGCTCGGTATACTCTCTCCGATGTTCTGCTCTTTCACTCAGAGCCAGAGTTGGTTTTTTTCATTTGTGCTGATATGTGTGTGTGGTAACTCTGCTGACCCTGCCAGAACTGTTGTGCATACTGGTGTAGTTAAGACACAAGCTGTATAGGCACAATTTGAAAAAATATGTGCATGGACATGTTCAGTATATCAGGAGATTTTTTCACCCTCTCTAAATTCTATCACACCTGACACACATCATTATGCTAATCTTACACCCGTTCTCATGGATAATGGTGTCTTCCCTGCACAGTTGATCCAGTTGGGTCAAAACTTCATGGGTGGCGTTTCTCTGACTGTCTGGATCAGACTATGGTGTGATTAAGACTATCCCAAGATATTTTCTGGAGGGTAAAGAAGTTCATCCCTGTGAAAATATGTATCAATGACCTGGAGGAGATCTTGGGCATAGCAAACAGGAGAAGGTCTCTAGAGCTGATAGACACTCCACTAAGCAGATCCTGCAGCTACCAATTTCTAAGCTACTGAGTGCAGAGCAGGAGTTTCTCCAGGTCCTGCTGTGCAGCTGGATAAGAAATGTCATTGTTTTCCTCTTTCCCTGCCTTAAGGGCTAACAGGACTTCGTGTACCAGCTTAGACAATTTGCTTTGTCATGGTCACAAGCAATCTAGTCCTATGTCTCTCTCCCTCACACAAATCCAGTATTCTTTCTTTACATAAGAAATGAAATATTACCTTTATCTTTTTTTCTATTTCAATGCTTCAAGAAATAAGAGCTTTTGATTTATTGGTCTAAGAATTGAAATAGACAAGTGAAATATTGGCTATGGCAGAAAGAAATCTTTGAAAATGTTACTGCAGGTTGGGGAGGGGCTGGTGGCAAATCAGACCGTTGGAGATTAATGTTTGAGCAAACACTGTAACTTTACTTTTGTAAGTTTCTTATCTGCTCAAAGGTAAATGACATAGAAAAGGATTGATTGGTTTTTGAAGTAAACTCAGAGGTTTTTTGGGATTTTTTTGTTAACCAGGTAGCAGAGAAATACCTGCTGAATGAATTGTAACATTGTGAATTATATGGAATATTAATCAATTGATATTGAATACCAATAATACCTTACTAGCTTACCCTAAAGACAAAATTTTAATCCTCCTTGAAATGAAAGAGTAAATTACTTGAAGTAATAGTTCTTGTTTGTTTCTTAAGTAGTGTCATTATCTAGCTATAGGAAAACTGTTCTAATTACAGACCCAGCCTCTTCTTTCTCTTGGTTGAAGAAAAGTTTTAATACATTAGAATCATCTTTCTCCAAATTAAGATAAAATAATAAAGCCCATGGCAAACAGGGAATTGAATTTTTGATTATCTTCAGACTGGAAGATAAACTATTATTGAACATAATCCTCCATGGAAACACATTTAAACAAATCACTTTTTGAATAAGTTATATCTGTTCCCACATTTATATCTGTATATTTGTTTTAATAATATTTAATTTTTGTGTTTATATCATATTTGTATTTATTATTTGTAACTCTGTGTCTCATGAAAGCAGTTACAAATGAATTACTAAGGTCATTTCCCCCCTTTCATTCCTTCTTTTTAGTTAACCAGAGTAATTTTTCATTGAAATCCTTCCAGTTGAGGCACCCAGTATTCATATATCTTGTTTCATATGAACTACCTGGGGAAAAGGACATCATGATGGATATTTCATATATGACTTAAATTAAAGATTAAAAACACATTAGAAAAATTTCATCATTAAGCCCAAACCTAACTTCATAATCTTGAGGTAATCAGTTAAAGCAAGATATGCACAGTTCATATATTCAGAAAACACTTCTGCTTTCCATTGAATATGACAAATGATTTATTCTTGGTGTCTCCTAACTACAAAAGTAAAGAAGGAGCCTTTTTCAGTTTTCCCCTGGTAATGTTAAAGGGACATGGTAATTTTTTCAATGACATAAACCACCCACTAGTAACTATAGATTTTCCCAGTGTAGATGTAGATGCCATTTCTTGATGTGGTTGCCTTGCTTTTTTCTCTTACCAGTCCAATTTGTGTAACTATATTGTAGAATACTTCTCAGCTGCTGTAAAGCAGCAACAGGTTCACCCAAGACTTGCTGCATTGAAAAAAAGCAGGTCACTTAAGGTCTTGAATAATTTGGCATTTGCCAAAGAACAGTTAGTCAGAGAAGAAAAATAACAGTCCAGAGCTCTCTTGTATGGGTATGGTGGAATAAAATATAGGCATAACTTGGTATAAGTCGAGGTTATAATATAGGTGCCAAAAATAGCAACTTTGATCAGTCAAACATCAAATCATTACAAACTTGCCTGTGCTGAGAAGGTGTGCTGAAAACTATTACACCCACTGTGACTGGGAGTAGCAAATACTTACCTTTGAATTATGTGTTTCATAAAATTAGGTGTCCAAGCCAACCAAATTAATGTTTTTGTTTAAGTTTGTGTGTTCTGGCAGCCAAGGACAAGCCTCAAGAGACAAAGCCTCAAGATTTATTAACTTTTTAAATACAAATATGCAAGTATTTTGAAGGAATATTGGAAATGTTCCTTCATAATGTCAGTTTTTTGCTTAAATTTCTATAGATTTCTTTGTTCTTTTGGAAAATGGATAAACATTAGCTATTGGAATTTGAGATTTATGCTTGCAAAGTATTTAATAGAAGTCTGTTGTTGGAAAGAAATGAAAATATGCATATTTCCAAACTCAGAAAGACAAGAGTAATTTCTACAAATGTTGTTAAGGACAAAGGACAATTACTTCCTTTATTCTTCCTATATTTCTTTATAAAGATATGAAAATATCTTTCAATATTCTCTATTGAAAACTTTTGGGAACAGGGAATTTCTTCTATAAAAACTTAAGTTGTCTATGCTTATACATTCTCAAATTCTGTTCAGCACTGAAGTGACCAAATAAAACAGGTAAGAAAAATGCCTAAATAAAAAATAGCCTGAAATTAAGTTGAAAGATGACTAGAATTTGTTTCAACAAAGATAGTAAGAGACATGTCACAGATTTACTAGCATAGTAAATATTCACCATTGGCTCCCATTCAGGCAAGGGTTATTAATTAGAGACAGTTCAGTATTCATCCTCATAGGGAAGAAAATTTTCTCCCTTCAGAGTGCTGAGAAGACCACAAATCTTCTCTGATCTGAGAAAGAACTGTTCATCATCTGGACGTGAGCTGTCCACATGCACTCACAGCCCAGAAAGCCAACGCTGTCCTGGGTTGCATCCCACGCAGTATGGCCAGCAGGGAGAGGGAGGGGATTCTGCCCCTCTGCTCTTCCCTCCTGAGACTCCACCTGCAGTGCTGCTTCCAGCTCTGGGGCCTCCAGCACAGGAAGGACATGGACCTGCTGGAGAAAGTCCAGAGGAGGCCACCTAGATGATCAGAGGGATGGAGCACATCTTCTAGGAGGAAATGCTAAGAGAATTGAGATTGTTCGGCCTGCAAAAGAGAAGGCTTTGAGGTGACCTAACTGGGGCCTTCCAGTACCTGAAGGGAGCCTACAAGAAAGAGCATGTATGGACAGGACAAGGAGGAATGGCTTTAAACTGAAGACAAGCTTAGATTAGATATTAGGAAGAAATTCTTTACTGTGAGGGTGCTGAGGCACAGCAACAGGTTTCCCAGAACAGTTGTGGATGCCCCTACCCTGAAAGTGTTCAAGGCCAGGTCTGGTAGTGTTCTGAGCAACCTGGTCTGGTGAAAGGCATCCCTGTCTACGGCAGGGGAGTTGGAACTAGATGAACTTTGAGGTAGGTCCCTTCTAACCCAGGCCACTCTGTGATTTTATGATCATTCCATATACACTGTCGCAGCATTTGGCTCAGTTCATCACAAGATACACAACCATGCCATGGGCAGGCAGCAAACAGTAATGAACTAAACACGAAAAAGCAAAATAAATAACTGTTGTTTGCTCTTTTACTATGCACTTTGCTTTCAGCTAATGAAATAAACCTCATTACTATATTTTTGCATGTGCGGACTACAGTTCTTGATCAATGCTGTTTTGAAGTGTTTAAGCTCTTTGTGAGTCCTCATCATTTGAGATGGTTTCTTTTAGAGCACCTTCTCTTTCACGCCTTCACCTGATTCTAATCAACCAATGCTTTGCTCCACCTAAAAGAAGCTTCTTTATTTCTGCCTCTGATTTTGCAAATGCTAGGGGAGAAAGAGGTCATTTGTGATGTGGGTTATGGTAATAACTGTACATAGAGAAAAAGGGCAGGTTTAGATTTGATGTTAGGAAGAAATTCTTTACTCAGAGGCACTGGAACAGGTTGCCGAGAGAAGCTGAGGATGGCCCATACATGGAAATGTTCAAGGCCAGTTTGGATGGGGCTTTGAGCAGCCTGGTCTAGTGGCAGGTCTCTCTGCCCATTGGAAATAGATGATAATTAAGGTCCCTCTTCACCCTAACCATTCTATGAAAATACAGTATTTTGCTTGTCTTTCATCATGGTGATATTGTAGGGAAACCATGAGAGAAACCATGTGATTAAATGTAGGTGGTCATCTACTAAATGAGAAAGAGCTCTTACTGTTTTCTCTTCCTTTTAGGCTGGGACTAAAGAGCTTAGATCCTGGGTTTGCACACGGCCCACAGCCATGTGAGATCTTTTACACTGTGATTAAGTAGTTAGTGTTCACTGAGCATTAAAATAGACCCACAGAATAATTTTGGATGGAAAAGCTCTTCAGATGTCAGCGAGTCCAACCTCCTGCTCAAAGAAGGGCTAATTTCAAACTAGGTCAGGTTGCCTGGTCCTTATCCAGGGCAGTTTTGAAACCCTCCCAGGATAGGAATTCCACAGCTTCTCAGGGAAGCATGTTCCAGCTACTCGCTTAGTTTTGAAGAGACATTTTGCTTATATCCAGTTAGGATTTCTCTTGCTGAACTGTGCCGCTTGAGTCACTCATTCTTTCAGTGCACATGAGTTTTTCTCCATCTGTAGGTATTGCCATCTTCATGTGGTCACCACCACACCTTTGGGTAGTGGTGTAATTAGGGTAAAAAAAAAACAAAACCTTTGGGTACTAACTGTAATTAGTTCCGTCCTTCAGCACAGCAGTGTCATGTCCGTGCTCTGCTCTCTATCCCAGGAGCAATGATACTTCCTCAGATCTTGTAGAAAAGGGCTGGATGACCTTATTCCAAGGAAGACCACTGCAGTAGGTAACTTTTGAGATGATAAATTACATTGGTTGAAACTGTCAGGAACACTTGTTCAAGGCCTAGAAAATTTCAGTCAAATAGGATGAATTTTTGGTACACTATGAACAATCAAATGGAGGGAAGAAGCCACACTGCTATCAATTACTCTGACTCTGGAAACATTTTTATTCCCACATATTAAGAGCTCTGTTTTTGCAAATGGCTGGTCTCTAAAAGTGTTTTCTCATAATTTGTTTTTCTGGAGAAAATTAATTACTTTTCTGGCTCATTTGCTCGTATACTTGTAGACTTAATGGCACAGTCTCATGATAAAGTCTGTGTTTTCTCAAATATTATTAGACCAATGATAAAGACTTGCAAATGAATGCAAAATAGGCTCATTTCTCAATCTATTTGTTTAGGATTTTTAGCAGACTTGGATGCAATATCCTCAAAGCTCATTTTAATTGTTCTGCTATCATGAAAGGCATGGCAGCTTTCACCAGCCTCACTCAGTTTTACTCTCTGAGCCCAAAGTCAGCTAAATTCTTCATAAATTTTTTCCAAATGTTTTATCTTTCATATATCTTTTATTGAGTGGAATAAAGAAAAGTCTCCACTATCTTCTGTTCTATTTATAGTCTTTAAAATAGATACATCACAATTACACGTGAGAGCTCTATTCTGGTTGAGTGAATTAGAACATATATAGAAGGCACTTAGGATTTGTTGATACTCTCATCTGAATGCAGCCGCTCAAATCCATTCAGCTGTGTTGGAGATGTGCTGGGACTTGGCGAGTGTTCACCAAGTTCTTCATTATCACTTCGTGTTATTATCACTGCCAATTTATAGCACTTCATATGCACGTGGCACTACAGCAGTAGCAATTATGTGTGTAGTGCCAACCAGTCTCTCTTGTCCCCGGCTTGTCTCAAACACTTCCAATTAAAGCAGGCAACAGACAGCTTATGTGATGAACTCAGGGAAATTACTCACACAAACAAGTGCCCCACTACTGATACAGGAAACTGCTCACCTAGAAAAATAGGTACTTGAGAAAGCTGTGGACAAGGAAAAAGCACATGGGGAATAATGGACTGAAAACTTAGTCCCCATTTGAGATGATCAAGAGCTCAGTCTGTAACTTGCAAAGTTTGATATATTCGTAAATTATGGAATCACAGAATACTTTAGATTGGAAAAGACCTGCAAGATCAAGTCCCACCATTAAACCAGGAGTTCCAAGTCTACCACTACACCACGTCCTGAAGAGCCACATCTACATGTCTTTTAAACGGCTCCAGGGATAGTTACTCTACCACTTCCCTGGACAGCGTGTTCCAATGCTTGACATGGTCCATCCTGATAAGTAGAAAATCAAGCATAAGAGGAAGGAAGCCAGCATGGATGAGCAAGGACATCCTAACTGAACTCAGAGAGTGAAAATAAGTGTACAAGAGGTGGAAGTAGGGGTGGGTGATCCAGGAAGAACACAGAGTTATCCGATCTTGCAGAGACAGGGTAATGAAAGCCAAGAATTACCTGGAGTACTGCATCCCATTCTCGGCTTACCAGTCCATGAAGAGTAAAGCACAGGGCCACAAAGATGAGTAAAGGACTGGAGCATTTTTCATATGAGAAAAGGTTGGGAGAGCTGTGACTGTTCACTCTGGAGAAGATTTAGGTGGGAACTCATCAGTGTGTACAAACACCTGATGGGCAGAAATGAAGAAGAGGGAGACAGACTCTTCCCAGTGGTGCTCCATGACAGGACAAGAGGAAATGAGCACAGATTAAAACACATGAATCCCATGTGAACACAAGAAAATACTTCTGTGAGGATTGTCAAACATTGGTTTGACAGGTTGCTCAGAGAGGCTGTGGAGTCTTCCTTTGAGGAAATACTAAAATCCCAGCTGGGGAACCTGTCTTAGGTGACTCTGCTTGAGCTGGGGGTTTGCATTAGATGAACTCAAGATGTCACTTCCAAACTAAACAATTCTGTGATTCTGCAATATTTTCATTGCAGCAGCTAACCAGCTCTCTAAGCTACATACAATTAAAGGAGTGTTGAAGAACGGAATTTGAGCAGATGTTTGTCTCATGGAGAATTTCCTCTGTTTCTCTTCCCTCTTTCTCACAACCTCATTATTAGAGGTTCACAAATCTTCATTTGGTGGAAGATTTTAAAAAAAGTAGTTACCAATACTAATAGAGATAAACACTAACTACTAAACAAGGATTTCAACCTGCTCAAATAACCCAAAGTTTTAGAGCACAGAGCAGTAAGATTGTGGTGGGACAACAGAAGCTAATGAAAGAAAACTGTTGCAGGTCTGGACTTATACTATGTTGAAACCCAAAGTTCAGCAGTCAAACTTGTGACAGATTAAAACAAATGATTCCAAACTCTCTCTGTGTTTAACTTCAAACACTGTTATATTTCAGAGACAATCTTGTGTCTTCTTTTCAGTTTTATGAAGCAAAGAAACATCAAAGTTGCAGCACTTATCATTTAAGCTTCAATCATAGCAAAATTTAATCTTCAGCATATGATTCATTGAATGAACAACAAATCACATAGTGGAGTTAAGAATAGGTATAAATCCTTGCTGTGTATAACCTTAGACACTGCACTGATTGTGTATGTGTATCTGTATGTTTGGCACTCTGCATGAGTTGAGAGGCTTAAAATAATGCTTTTCTTTTTCATTTATTTAGGCATGAACAAGATTTTCCTCTGAGCTAAACAAACCTTTTCATTTTCCTGGTATGGAACCTAGAAAAGGCAGATCAATCTTTCCTTGCATGTGTACATCTTCTGTAGCTAGTTTGCTCACTGGAATTGGACGGATTTCCTATCATCCCTTTCCCTCTTCCTGACTTCAATGTAAACTAAAATTGCTCCCTGCTACTGACATAAACGGTTTGGTGTTGTTAGAAATATACAAACACTCTTCAACCAGCTCACAGAAAATCTCTGCCACTCCAGTATAATCCTGGTGAATAAAGACAGCTACTCAAAGGGTTTCACTCAAGCAGCTTCTCTTACTTTCTGTCAATAACGTAGTTAATTTAAAACTGTGGCGCTGAAGTATAATGCTTTCAGTCACATGTAGATGCCTACTAACATTTTCAGAGATTCCTCTTAGTATGATGTACCTAATGTCTTAATTGTGGGCATTTCTAAAACGTTAAAATAAATTAAACAAGATGGACCAAAACACGTCTCACTCTGTCAAATCTTTACTAGCTCATTTCAGACTTACCCCCTTAACTGGCATGCAAGTTATTTTGCAAGCTTTCCAAACCCAAAAGATGAAGCAAAAATCTGAATAGTAATGTGAAGGATGTAGTGCAAAACAAATTAGGCTTATTGTTTCTCTGTCATTTTAAACGAGGACAGAAAGCTGTTTTCAGTTTCAATTTAAAGATAATTTCCTTCATACAAAAATTTCCTTACAAAATTAAATTTCCATGCAAAACCCAATTCTTCTGGAAGGAATGTAAGATAACAGTGTGGTTCAAGCAGCAGATTGATTCTTCAAGCATTACCCAAATGCATGAAATAACCTTTTCTTTTTACTGTTGTTTCTCATCCACACACCAAATCTAGGAGAAACCTTAATCCAACTGGGCATATGCTCAACAATTTACTAGAACTGAGTTACTTAGATCCAGTTCTGTCCAGACTACCTTTGGGTACATTATTAATGTACTTTGGGTTAGAAAAGTAGGTTCTCTATGGTCACTGTGCAGTAAGCAGGACACCTATGGTCCTGCTCATAGGTGTTGTAACTACCCTCTAGAATTTCCCTCTTTTTCCCACTGATTACAGAAGCAGACCAAGGCAATGAGGCTGATGTCTGAAGTGAGCTGGAAAGAATTCAAGTTCTCTGGAGCTTGTATTTTCTGTTTTGGGAAGTCCCTATTATGGTCAGTGCACGACATTAACATGTACATTTTGACTGCTACAGAAGGGTTGATAATTATGACCGTCAGTGAATGTTTTTTGTTTGATCAGCAGAGACAAATATAAGACAGATTTTCTGACTTATGCTGATCTTACAGATTCTGAGTTCCTTCCTTAGCTGTGGTGCATGTCTTGCTTCTGATCACTTAATTGATTTTACATTTAACTCCAGGAAGATAGACCTTCACCTATTCACATTAAAAAGACAGGAAAGGCATTAACTTGCAAATACAACATGTTATGATGCTTAAGCCAGGAAAAGGGCAAATAATGAAAACTTCCCTAATTTTCTATCGGTGTTGCTTAACCCCATCTGAAGAAGCTTTTTGTTAATGTTCTATTTCAGGTAAGTGGCACCTTATTCTTTAATAACGACAAGATTTAGTGCAAGGAGACAGGGAAAGAGTGAGGAGCCCTTCAGGTTGGGGATCCTGAATTAAGAAGGAGATTCTTTAAAGCAGTTATAGGAATAAGTAAATTAAATAAACATGCACAATACTCATGTGCTTTTTTAAAATTTTTTTATATTGCTGTCTCTACATTAATCCCAGCATATCAGTGAAGCTCAAAGGCAGAAAAGCTGCTCAAAAATCTCCTCTATTTAACACATCTTACTCGTCATAATAATAAGGAATTGTGTTTCTCCAGGTACTGTAGTGATCAGTCACACAGCTGGTCACAAAGTAACCTGCATTGGCTCACAGCAGTGTAAGGATTCAGACTAGGACATCTCTATGGTTATTTCTCCGCTGGCAGCATCTTATACTCATTAATTTGAATATGAGCAGTCAGATAATCAATGCTTATGATTCTTAGCATTTTGTTTCATGGCAGCTCTTGTGCCATGCTCATGCTATGCTTACTGCCATAGGAGGCAATGAGGCTTCCATTTGTATTTTGTGTATGTGCCACACCTTCATGTCCCCTCCTTTTCTTAGCACGGGAAGTGGAACATCTTCCCTTGGTAGATATTTTGGGTCATTTTGTTTTCTGAAATGTGCAGCACTGTGAGTACTATGTTAGGAACATTCTTCCATGCTCTCAGCAGATGCAGAAGTTGTTTGATGCAGTTCTTAGAGCCTGGTTAAGACTATAGCTCTAAAGAAAAAAAGGAAGGAAACCCTTTTACTGCTTTACTTTATCCATGAATTAGCCAAATCTCTGACTACAAATATATTTTTCAGAGAGGATGTACTGAATGGGAATTTACGATCTCATCAAGTAAAAAAAACTCCAAACCCAAACTCTAGTTCTGCCTGTATTCTCTTTGTTTAAATTTTCTGGGAATGACTCTCAATGATTCACTGTTCTTTATTCATTGTAACTGCTTCCAAAGAGCGATATTTTTGTCATGGCAGAAATTTATTTCAGAATATGAATAATCAAACCTTACTGCCACCCTTAGATTCAGCATCTTGCTTTTCCAATTGCAATTATAGTCACAATAAATGTTAATATTTGTTATAAAACTGAGATAACTCTTGCCTTTCTAATTTATAGTTGAGTTTATCAAGTTGATTCAGAGCAATCACACAGAAGGAACTTCAGATGTCAACTACTATCATTCTATCTCACCCCAGACATTTAAATTATTCTGCAAAATTGTCTGTCAAGCCTTCAGTATTTCCTCTTCTTCTTTTTAAATTTAACATGTCAGAGTCATGTTATTTGTGGTAACATTGCTTAGGTTAATAGAGATGCAGAGAGGAGGAGCATGTCAAACCATCAGGAACGAGCGAGAGACCCCAATGACAGCAAACAACATCACCTTCAAAAGCAGCATTGCACTAAGTGAACTAAATCCAGGGCTGTACACACGGCCTTTGTCATCAGGCATCTTTCTTCCAGGTGCAAACAGAAGCAGCCATGAAGGAGTAATACTGAAAGCTTCCTCACAGGCACTGCTTCCCAGCTTCCACATATAGGACTTCTTGAATCACTATTTCTTTATTAAGAATACAACAAAATGCAGCAGTTATTAATTTAAACCAGTAGATATAAATGGACTTACTGGTGTCTATCACGAAGACTCCCCTGACTGCATGTTCTGCACTACTGCAGGCCACCTGCCAGAGACAGGTTGTGCTATTGGTTAAGATGAGACAACGAATAAACTGGATGCAATGGTTGTGGATGGCCAAATCTACAGCTGAAGAGCTACAGTCCATTCTCTTGAATTGATGAGCAAATGGCTGGGCAGTTGCTTTTTCCAGTGGCTCGGGACAGGATGGAGTGTTGCTTCCTTTCCTGACCTGTCCTGCCTCTGTACAAGTATGTCCCCATCTTGCCTTGAATCTCTCTTAGCATGTTTCCTTATAAGGAAAATAGGAGGGGAAAGGAAATTTAAGCAACTCTGCTTCAAAATTTGGTTCACTGATGCTTATAAATGTCCATAGAAATTCCAGATTTTTATTTTTCTTTTTAATGCATGCCCAAGCAAACACTACAAAAGCTGGGAGAGGCACCAGCCTGGTGACATGACAGCTTCAGAGCAGGGCAGTCCAGACACTGAGGTGGGTGTAGATCTTCTGGCTCAGGCAAGGTAGCAGCCTGCATATGGGGGAAGAAGGCAGAAATTCAACCTGGGAGCTCTTTCTTCTTCACAACCCACTAGCAAGGGAGTCAAGAGTCTGGCTGTCTAACAACCCTCCAGGCAAGACAAGAAGGGGGCAGGTTTCCAACAAAATTTTTTCTTAATTGACATGTCTTCAGAACATTTGATTCACTTTAATTGAGGTTCTTCTCATTTTTCTGTAAAAGTCTCGGCCAGGTTCAAACACAGAAAATTTATCTTACTGCACACAAAGAGAAAATGATTATAAGCTGTCCCCCCAACTTGTATTTGTCTTAATTTGAAGTAATAATTGAAGTGGATCTGACTCTCAGTGCTAAGGCTGGCAGCTGTAGCTAAATTGGATGGGACAATGGAAACAATATATTCCTTTAATAAGCTAGTATAAGACTGAAAAACGTTTGCATTTGGGACTGGGACCAAGAAAGAAACATCACTTTGTTGAACACATTAACCAAGCTTCTAACAGAGGCTGATGGCAATTGCACACTATAGCAGAGAGCGGGAAGATACTTTTAGCATGCAAATATGTAGACTGAAGATGTAAATTTATCCTCTGACAGAGGGAGGCAAATAGCTGCAGAAATGATCCTTTGTGAATGCATGTGTTAACTACAGTCTTGAGTACAGACACGGTAATGCAGCAGAAGCAGTCGAGAAAGCTGAAATTCTGAGAATGAAGTTGGGTAACAGCCTAAAAACAAAACTGGCAAGGACAAAATCTTAACTTCTTTCTTGGTCTCACATTCTTTTTTAATTCTTAGCCACACCTCTAAATAGACAGGAAAAAGGCAGGAAATTCTTTGTTTCTATAAGTTCATCCATGTGCAAATATGGAATCACCTGTACACAACTCTGAACACTACACCAGTGTGATAAATCTGTCTGTCATCTGTCTTTTCTAATGATTACAATAGTCAGCATCCTCACAAACTTGTAGCTGGGAGCAAATGAGGAGTGCAGAGCATCTTGCACATTTTACTGAGGCTGTTTCCCTACCATTTGGGTTTGTGGTTCTGCCTCAGGAAAGGGAATTATAATGCAAGCTGTAGGAGTGGCTGCTCTGCGAAACAGAAATTGAAAGAAAGAAAAGAATGTTTGTAACCATGGGCGAGGCACACACTGCCTTCTGTCACTGCTGCATTTTGTCAACAGCGCTGCATTTTGTCAACAGCACTCCATCTTAAAAGGAACACAGCTCTTCTGTTGTGCCCGGCCAGATCCCCAGGTCCGAGGTTTTTGACTCTGACTTCCCAGTGCAGGGACAATCAGACAGCACTGGTTAGAGATGAAACAGTCTCTTTCAAATGGATATTTACAAGAAAACAAATATGAAATTTCTTTGTCTTTGCATGCCAGCTTATTACATAGAAGGGAGAGAACAAATGCCCCATGGACCACTGTAATTAGAAAAGACCTGGTTATTATCCCTGTTTCACTTCTGAAAAGGATTCCATTTGCCATCAGGGAGGAGGGGAGTCTGGGCTGTGACACTGCCCAGCTGTTCTTACACATCCAGCCTGTGGACTCCAGATCATCTTCTCCCTTTGTTTCCCTGATGTCCTCAGCACGGGTTCCAAGATCTCCACCCCAGGTCTCTGCTTGCAGAGATTTATATTGTGCTAAAGCATCTCCCTTCCATTTTGGCTCTGCGCCAAATCACATCCACCCAAATTGCTTTCTAGTGAAGCACCTCTGACTTAATCACTGAACAGTGATTAAGTTCACTCATTAAGTGCATATAGGTCATATAGAAAAGCAGATCCAAACCAGAACCTTTAAGCAAGTCTTACCTACTGGGAGGCAGGTCATTCAAAAAAAAGCCCACTACTTTTTGCATAGAAGTTGGCAACTTTCTTATTTATGAAATGAGTAAAGAAAATCACTATTTAATCAGAAAAGCTCAAAAGTGATCTCATGTGTAACATAACATTTATAGTGAGGTGCATGTGGTGGTCTGTGCTCAGAAAGATAAGAGCAGAGTGTGAGATAAAAATTCACCTCAAATGAATCATCAAGAGAATAATATTAAAAATAAAAAAGGGCTAATACAATTATTTTCCCAAATTCCAGACTGTAAATCACCTTATCTCACAGCCTCAAGTCCTCTGTCACTATATGGGAGAAAAATAATTGATAGCAAAAATATGCATTCCCACCCACCACACAAAATTCCATAGAATTGGATAAAAACAATCAAAGCAATTACTACAAAAGTTTAAAAATGTTCATTTAGAAGACCTATTTAGATATCTATAAGGAAGGATAAACTATTTGCTTGTTCCTTTGCTACCATTATAACTTGCTGCTTTGGTTATTGGCACTCCTGATGCAAAGAACTGGTGACAGTTCTCAAAAGGATGATGTCAAAGGGAATGGGGAAGGGAACAGAAGAACATCACCGTTTAGTGGAATGTTAACAGGGTGACAACTGTAAAATCGGCTGATGGCAGCATGAGGCCATCAAGGTACCAGCAGTATTGAAGCTTGGTCTCCATGACAATGTCATAAATTGTGTATGAAATTAATATTTAAAAGGCAGGAAGGAAGTCCTCTGAAGCACCAGGGCTTCATCAGAGAGCACACTAAAAGGCCAGTGGACACCTCAAACTAAATATTTCCAGAAAAACAGTTTGACAGCTGGAAGAGTTATTCAGAACTTTCTCCAAGTCCCCAGCCATTTTTCACATCAGGGGTATAACTAAATTCTCTGTAGCAAAATCTTTGTAGCATTGATGGTCTGCTCATACGTTTATCAGATCTGCTGACATGTACATTTGACTTTTTCAAATATTCTGAAATATGCACTTTCTTCCCAGCTAGAGCAAGTCTTATTTTTCTAGCTATCCAGAGTTGAGATTTGGGAGGCAATAAAAAAGTGTTTTAGATGATTAATAATTTCACCTTCAACAAGTGGATTAGCCTTCTTTTTTTGGCATTTAATTCCACTGTGTAAAAAAAAAAAATTACCCAAATGCTTTTAAACAATTGATGAAAATCCAACTGTGTTTTTTATAACTTTTCTTTTATATAATTATAGAATACTGGGTATTTATTTATTTGCTTACTAACAGAAATTTGTGTGTATTTGACCAGTAATTCACAAGAAGACATTGACTGGTTTTGTTTCATTTTTGCCCTCTCAGCTCCTGCATTTCAAGATAGTGAGTCAAACCCTGAATTTTTTAATTTTCGGGAATTCTGAATGATAGAAATTTCTAGGACCTTCCATTTCTTCCTTTTTTCACAGTCATGTCAATTACTATTCTACAAGCACCAAAATGAAGCATAGTAAGAAGCAGAAGAAAGAGAGATAATGTTAAATGAGCGTTTATTTCCTGAAGTCAAATTAGTGAGAAATACCATTTTCAAAATGCCATATTAAGTTCACAATAAACTGCTTTTACTAAATCAGTACACCAGTCACTTTTATGTTAGTTCCAAACTTTAAAAGACATGAATTAAAGCAATTTCAAACCCACCTCATTTTCCAACCATCTCCTGCTCCAAATGAGAACACCCAGTTTCAGGGACCTTGCCAGCTCAGAGAATTAATCTCTTTGTTAAAAGAAAACTGAAGTGCTCACAATTCATTAGCAATAATCTTGTATATTAAATCATCATAATTGCCACCTCTCCCAGAACAGACCCATTTCTTGTCAAGAGTGTTCTAGTCCCTTACCAGCTCTTCCCCAAACTTATCTGCACTGTTCCAGAAACTAATTTTTCATCTCAAGTCATATCCTTCTTTTCTCTTGCTCTTCAAGTTCACCTGTTCAAGGTCAGCTTACCAACAGTATGCCCTTAGGATGAGGCATGTGGGCAGCCTACTCTACCAGCTCTTTCCCCCATCCACATCTCATTCTACCCACAGAGGCAGCCTGTGTCAGTGTTGAACAGTTTATTCATACAATTCCATCAGGGTTGCTGGTTTTTTCAGGGCTGGACTTGTTGCTATCAGCAGAAAAGCTGCTGTATAAATCCACTGCTTGCATATCCCTCTATTTCCATGTCCAGGGTTTACTTGCTGTACCTCAGCAGTCACGAGATACAGCACAAATACACTGAGATTTTAAAATAAAATATATCAAGCAAGTCTCCTCCCAGCAGTCATCTTTATGCAGGAAAGGGAGAAATCTTCAAAGCCTTTAAAGAGAAGGAATATCACATTGATATGAATTAAAGAATTAATAGGCCTCAAGTACAATACTGATTAGCAACTTCTAATGGGTTTCCCAGCATACCTGTGAATTATGTGAACTATAACACTCTCATGTCTCCATTCTAGTAATACATTTGAAAAAATAAGATGATCTAAAGCTGCTGAGAACTGTTCATCACATTAGTGGAATCCAATATTAAAAGGATTTCTCGATTCCTGTGTGTGGGAACACTCTGCCAGAAGAGCTCAGGTCAACTCTAGCATCAAATGCAATGAAACGCTGTTCAGTGTCTTGGTGTGTATCATTTGATTATTTTAAATACTCAGTGACTGTAATTGCCTTTCTTTCTAAAGCCTGGTTTTAATTAGTCAGCAGCTCATTAGTATATCACAGGTGCAGTTTTTTAAATAATCTGGTAGAAATTTTCTTTATTGATATTTCAGGTGATTCAAAAGAAAAGGAGGGAAATTTCATGACCAAAACTTCAGATTTTGGCAGTTATTGCAGAAAGACGATCTGATTCTATGCTGTAATGCCATGGTTTTTAATGTTCATATTAAAGCAAATTTCTAAAAGACTGATGAGATATAAGAGTCAGAACATTTGTAATTCACTGGTGAAAGAGGCGATATGGTCGACAAATGAGTTTGAAAGTCGAAATAAGATTTCTTAGGTTTAATAATGAAAATAAGGTGCTGCTGTTTTCACAGAGTTACTGGATATTTTAATCAGTGGAATCAATAATTACCAGCTACTGCTTATAGGAATATGAATGTTTTTCTGGCAGAGTGGTTGCTGGGTTATTGCACCTGCACATGTAATTCTCTACAGATGTTGGGATGTTCATTTTGAATCATGACTGGTTAACCTCGGCACATGCCTTTAGCTGAACAAACACTTCATGGTATTTCTTACCACTCAGCTCACGTAAGTGATTGCATAGCACGGGAAACACAGTAAGTGTTGTCAAAAGAGAAGTTTACTTAAGAAGATTATTCCAAGCCAGTACAAAAAAGCAATTAAGATGAATACCCATCATGATGATGGCATATACATCATGTTTCACATCATTTATAGAGAGTATCTGAGAGTTCTACAAAATGTAAAAATTTTACAAAATGTAGAACTTTTGGGTATGTGAGAGTCTGTCAAAGAAACAAAACATCAGTCCACCTGTAGACCATCAACTAAAATATTCAAGTGATCTAAATCACCCATTTATACACAAATGGCTAATATTTTCAGGCCACCAAAGACAAAAGTAGGTATTTTGATTGTGAGGAATCAATTAGCTGAGCTTTCCTGCAGTATAAATTGTTGCAAGATCCCATTTTCACATTTGGGAAGGGGTAGTTGATTGTGCCACATTCACTCTTTACTCACACTTTTTCTGTCTCAGAACCAAGCTGTTTGAAATTGCTCAAAGAATTTAACTATTGGAATAAAATTTAGTAATTCCAGGGTTCATTTTATTCATTTATCAAGAGTATTTTTTCTCTGTTAATCCCACAGAAGATACAGTAGGATTTGGGCTGTAGGGAATGCTGACAATACTGATAAAACTGGAGACACTCTTGTGCTTCTGTGCAATTATATTTGAATAAAAATACTGTGATTTTAACAACAAAGAAAATTTTTCAGGCTTTTCTTTTTCTTCCTTTTTTTTGAAGCTTTTAATTAAGATATTTGAGCTCTTCACCGCTACATGATAGTCACACGTTGCGACATGCTTCAGATGTGAGTCAATTTTCCACAGTTCCTCAGCTGCAGGAACTTACAGATAAATAAAAACAATGCATGGAAAAAATAAATTTCTTTCAGATTTTATCAAATATTTTATCAGGGTTCACTCTTCCTTTTTCCACAATATTTCATTTCCTCTCCTATAAGCACTCGAATCATTCAGAACTGCTTCTGAATGACACGTCACTCAACTATTTTTTCCTCATGGTGAAAATGTGTTTTTTCCGAAACACAGTTTAGCCATTAAGTGTCCCTGGGCTCTACTGTTTTACTTAAAGAACATCAGAAATATTCCTGATCTCTATTCGATTGAAGTAGTTGCTGATTTTATAGTTGCAGTTTTTGCAGTCGAGATGTCTAATTTGCCAGTCACTGACCCCTGAAACTTGGTTTCCACTTGACATGGAAAATGTATGGTGAAGTACTGCATATTCTGACTTTGATCTGAACATCTAAGCCCTCGATTTGGAGGACATACACACATGAATCAAAGAAAAGTATAAAACTCTGGGGTATATCCTAATTTCAGAGTAGCAGTTGCACTATTAATTCTGAACTTTCTACTTGACTATTCACTTAATGGAATGAAATAGAATTATAGCAGGAGGCAGAATGTGATTCAAGCTCAAGTTTGGCTTCTGAATTATGAATGGCTGCATTATCTTTGCACCAAGAGAAAGGCAAAGTAGTAGCTAATAATCTGCAACATAATCGAAGTATACAAGAAAAGAGAAGTTAATTTGCATGCTTTTCAATTTTTATGGAAGACTGGAAAAGAAAATCTAGCAAGCAAGATTAATTTATGTGTTAGAAGAGTACTTTGAAGAGAAAAACACATGAAAATACATAAAGGGAGAGCAGTGAGGGAGAAAGATCTCTCAGCAGGGAATTCTTCAGTTATTTGTCAAAACCAGGCAGATAATGATGCACGAAACAAGTCAACTATTTCCTAACAATTGGAAGATGTTCCCAAACAAAGACCAAAGCACAAGGAGCATGTTTTTGGGAGAACAGCACCACAAGCTTTTTAAACCAGTCATTTTGTATGCATTTAAATGAAGTTCAGAATTCTCAGTTTATGAATAAGACAACAGCTTGAGATGCCTCTGGTAGACACAGAACACATGTGAGCTGGTCTTCAGCAAACCGTGCTTACATCCCACATCACGAGCAGTGAAGCCTGGGATGACAGACACAGCAAGTACACACAGTGTTTCCTCAACTCAGGAAAATTGCTTCTGTGTTTTTTTTTTTCTTTACTACTTTCAGACATACTTAATGTGCTAAAACTCATAGATTATCTTGAAGAGGAGAGATGAAGATTCCCCTCTTGAAAAAAAATTGTCCTCATAGTAGACTTCTCAGTGCTTAAAAGAGGACAACCCCTCCCCACAAAACCCCCAAAAAGCAAACAAAAAAACCCTCACAAAATAAAACCCACAAACAAACAAAAAAACTCCAAGCCCAAACTAGCTCCTCATGCACTGTCTGTTCATGTTGTCACTTTGATATTTGACCTTCTGTAAGATCTGACATACAGAGAAAGGGCTATTTATGAGGTTCTGGTCCATTGAGTAAAAGGAACATTTAATTTCAAAATGCAGGCAGCTGTGTACAGCTGGTAGACAGCATCTGTTTTACATTAATGGTCAGGAGAGCAGGTGCAAACTCTTCCTGTAGAATAGAAATAAGCCTGCACTATGCTACGATGCCAAAAGAACTTTTCTGGTTTTGTGCCTTATACAGCTGTAAGATTCATCCTTATTCCACCCATGTACTAATGATTTTCCATCAATCCACCTGGCATGCTGGACGATCCTGCCATATCCTCTATGCCCAGCCATTCTGAATGTAGTCAATACAAAGTGACACCCTTTTAAAGTGATCCTGGGGCTGAAACACCACTGATGGCCAACATTTGAAGCCAAATTCAAGCTGTATTTATCTAGACTTAAACTAATATTCAGTAGAAAACCCAAACCTTTTCTTTCAAGTTCATTGAACTAATAAGGAAGCCATGAAATTCTGTGGCTAGAGTCATCTCCACACATATGGATGCAAAAGAGCCCAGTGGAGCAATGGGACAAGAGAGAACCGAACTGCTTCTCCCCTGGCTTCTCCCAGAGCTACATCACAGGAGATATAAATACTTGATGGGCCACTCAAGTCTAAGTCTGGCTTCCAAAAAGATCCATGCTGTGTATATACATATACATGTATATTATTTCCCAGTAACAGACTGTCACCCTGGAAAAGGCCACTGGTGTTGCTTGTGAGTGCTGTGTGTTCTGCCTGTCAGTCTGTGTGACTGGCACAAGTACGTGTGTGGTGTAGGGTGCATTTACACATGTGCCTGGTGGGAATACATGCTCAGCCTTCCTCCTGGTGAGACATGAAAGTACAGAGCTCTACTGACTTCTACACTTTGCAACCCATGACAGAAACAGTGATATTTCACCTTCAGAGAAGTGAAATTGCCCCAGGAACAGTAAGATTTTGCAATAGACTTCTTTTAAAATGTGAATAATTCTAAATCCCTACTTATCTGCATCTTACAGATCTGATTTTAACAAACTCATTTGCTGATGTTATTTTGGTGGCAAAATCTAGGTAAGACAAGACATCGTGTCATTTAACTGTTACTTTCCAGGCTTTAACACATATTAATATGCTTATGGATGTTCTGCTAGCAGGGATTGTGACATTTGAGTAGCCCTTTTAATTAATTTTGACCTTTTGCCGTCAATAAATAATTTCCAAATACATTTTGCCCTTGTTCACTACAATTTTTTGCTGTAGGTTGGATGGAGTGTTGTGTTTTCAGAGTAATTGGTAAACAATGCTGGTGATCACTAAACCAGCATTTCGTAGCAGAGCAGTAGATACTGGAACAATGGAACCACGTCAGACTCAGAGACACAGACTGAGACCCAGTCAGAGGTGCTGGAGTTATTAAGTTTCCTGAATTATGTAATGGTGAGAAAAATCCAGTGCTTCCTGCCTGAAAAGCTTTGCTGAGCTAATTATTCTGTATCAGTGGAAAATGTGTACTGCACCTGCAGCCAATGCTGACTGTACCTGTCATGGTTAACCCCAGATGGCAGCTCAGCCCCACACAGCCACTCACTGCTCCCACAACAGGATGGGGGAGAGAACCAGAAGAGAAAAAGAGAAAAAACTTCTGGGCTGAGATAAAGACAGTTCAATAGAGAAAGAAAAACCCACATGCACAAGCAAAGCAAAGCAAGGTGTTCATTCACCACTCCCATGGGCAGGCAGGTGTTCAGCCATCCCCAGGAAAGCCGGGCTCCATCACACAGTTACTTGGGAAGACAAAAGCCATCACTCCAAATGTTATCCCCTCCCTTCTCCTTCCCCCAGCTGTATATGCTGACTATGACTTCATTTCATTCCTGATGCCATATGATGTGGCATATCCCTGTGGTCAGTTGGGGTCAGCTGTCCTGGCTGTGTCCCCTCCTAACTCCTCATGCATGCCCTGCCTCCTCACTGGTGAGATGGGTGAGGAGCAGAAGTGTAAGCAGTGCCCAGCAATAACTACATCCCCGTGTCACCAACGCTGTTTCCAGCACAAATCCCAGACATAGTCCTGTGAGGGCAGTTAACTCTACCACAGCCCAAACCAGCACAGTATCTTACACCTGCAACTGCTCAGGGCACAGACAAATTTGCTCCTTTTCTGTTGCTGTTCCCTTCTGTAACATTTAAATGTATCAAGAGGCAGAGTCAGCAGTGATTGCTTTCTATTGCTGTGCTTTGATATGCATTTAAGGTGGAATTGAAATTCTAGTTTTTCACATTTGCAGGCCAGATTCAAGTCCTGCTTGCTGAATAATGTTTTTCAGAGTATTTTTAAATTTTGTGAGCAAGACATTAAATTTCAATTTGTCTCCAAGACAAAGTATTTCCTTACATCCTAGAGTCCCCAGTCAATAAAAAAGGATAGGCTTTCTATACAAATGCATTATCACAATGTCTTGGGGATTAAATCTCAGAATTCGATTAATTCTGATTTTGATCAATCACTTCCCAACTTCTTTGCAGTTTAAAGAGCTGCACAAGAGGAAAACAGAACATCCTAGATGGCCAGCCTCTTACTTTTGCCATTATAGTTGCCATAATTCATTATATATGTCCTATTTTCTTTTTGGACTGCTCATATATCTTGGATTTAGAAATAACCGGTGGGCTGTTTCCCCTTGCCCACTGCACAACACAAGTCGGAAGCATTTTACTCAAGCTTTCATTTACTGAGAGTAATAATCAGTATTTGACTATATAAATTAGCTTGAAGTTAAACATTTTTGTCAGTATGTATATGTCATACATAATACTCATTTAAACAACTTGAGTTCACACATTAGGTGGCATTCACAAAAGAATGCAGAAAGTTCTCCTGTGTGTACAAAAAAGCTTAAAATAATTAAAATTTGAGGTCTTGCAAGAAGTTCATGGCACTTGCCTGATGATTAGAATCACCTTATTTTGTTTTGTTTCTTAAAAATCTCTCTCTTAGAATATCACTGATATTAGATTTTTGCTACAGGATCTGATAACTAAACACGAGGGAGTTTATTCTGCCCTAAAAATGCTCATACCCTATTTTACAAAAACACAAACGTATTACAAATAAACATAAAAACTAATCAAGATAATCTAAAGCAAAAAGGAGCAAACCAGTGTTTATTCTTGCATTCTGGATGCCATAAAGAAACCAGAAAAGATTTTTTTTTTCACATTATTCTACACCTACCTGGGCTTTGTAGATTTTAAGACCTCAAGAAAACCCTGCTACCATAGTTTATATTGTGTGACACTTTGAGATCAATATGTATTTGACACTTTGAGATCAATATGTATTTTATAAAAAGAAGATAAAAAGCAAAGATCATTTCAGCCAAACTGGTCTTTCCTGAAGTTAGGTATGCATGGCAAAAATCATCAATAAAGTTTTCTGGCTAAAGTTAAATTTTCTCTCCCAATCCTACTGAAACTGCTTTGCATCAGAAAATTTAGACTGACCTGACAAAAGCCAACTGCTAAAATCAGGTGTCCTAAGCTTATAACTGAGTAACTAATATGAAACATTCAGAAAACCACTAACGTTCACAGCAATAAAAGGTGCCCACATTAGGCAATGTAATTGTGTACTTTTTGTATGCTAAAGGTCCAAGTTGAGACTATGTGATCAACCCCTCAACTTTTGAAGTCTGAACAGACATTGATGGACTTATGTGTAAGATTTCGTTTTACCCTCCTCTTCCTGTTGCTGATCCAAAGGACAGAAATCTTGAGAAAAAAAGAAATTAGGTGAAAATATTGAAATAACAGTAAAAATAGGAGTTAGTAACATCGACCTGGTTTTTACACTCAACATCAGAGCGAAATCTCTCAACTCTTATCAAAGTGTTTGCTAAACAAAGGGAATGTCGGCAATAGACAAGGACATCTTTCAAACCACTACCACAGCCACTGGCTTCAGAGAGAGTGGTGGTCTGTGGAGCAATCAGTGAGAATACGACATTCTCAGTTTTCCTAAAAAAAAATTTACTGTAACACCTTTGTACCCTGCATAGCAATAACTTAGTTCCAGACAAACATTGCCTGAGATGTGACAGAACATTAATTAACGGGCCGCTTAGTTCCAGCATCTTCCATTGATAGCCAAATACACACATGTTTTGTGCTGAAGCTTTGACAGCAAATATTACATTTGGGAGACTGATAAACATCTGTTTCAACACGACATTCCATGACTAAACAAGCTTCTCCATTTCTGATTAATTTTGTAAGGAAGCATGTGCAAAGTGAGTAAAACCATTTAATTTATTCATTATATGGGTTGTTAGCTTTTCATTTATAAAAAGCAAACTTGTCACAGTACCAAGCTAGGATTATAATTAAAACACATATAAAGGAACTTTTGCTCCTGTTTCCTTTATGTTTGTATTTGAATGGCAAACAAACAAACAACAAGCTCCTATCACAAGCTCTGATTACATTACACTTTTAGTTTAGCTTAGGACCCTGTCTTGCATCAGAATGGTCTTTGACACAGGCTGGGGTTTTTTTGGAGGAAAGCAAATTTTAAGATCGCTGGTGTCAGGATACAGTTTTAAATACAGAAGAAATAAGCATGGTCTGAGGAACAACTGAGCAGTTTTACTTTTGAAAAATGGGCTTTACATTTAATATGCAATCTTAAGACATTGAATTTTTTCTTATTTAGGAATTTGGGATTCTGAATTCTGTGAGATGTTTTGAGAAGAAACTAATATGAATCATTTTGACTGGTAGCAGAGTATATTAAAATTATTGAAATTCTTTACAACCTGTATATATTGTAAACTAGCAAAAATCTGATGAAACATCCATATTTAATTTTCATTGTTTCTCACTGATATTTTTTCTTTTGACAAAGAAATATATCTATCCGCAAGAACTATATTTAGGTTTTCCAGTAAAAGACTGAAAAACATAAAATTCTGATTCTCTCTGGTAAAAAGAAAATATATTTTTGTATGAAATGGCAACCATGAGCATTGCTAATGCTCTGCTTTCTCTTCTACCACATTTTTTCATTTACATGGTACCCTATGCTTTCTGTTCACAGAAGAGTAGAGGGGGTTGGGGTGTTTGAGAATATTTTATGTTCTACTGTTGGGTTGAGAGGTTTTTTGGATGAAAGTTTAACAAACAGTTTCTAATGGCAGTTTATCCATTTTTCAAGATTCAAAATTACAGGCAAAATAAAATAAGTGGATCTATATCAGTAATTTGTTTCACAGTGAGACATAAATACTGTTCTTTTACTGTTACTAAAAAAAGATCTGTTGCACTAGAAAAAAAAGAATTTGATTTACAATTTCTTAAAGCTAAAATATTTCTACAGAATAGTGACCCTTTCCTGAAAGGAATCAGAAGATGAGGTGACTTGAAGAATGACTCCCTGTCTCAGAAGGACCCATGCACCACGTGGTCAATACTTGATGACTGAATACCAAAGAGATTCTGGCTCAGAGATAGATCACACAACCAAAATACCCTCAATGAAAATAACTTGACCCCAAAAAATCTTTTGAGCAGTTACTCCAGAACGTGCATTTGGGAAGGATCAACACATTTGGCTGTTGAGACTTTGCCAGCACCATGGATATTTGTCAGCAGCACAAAACCCTTTAGGGCAGAATTTACAAGAACAGCGCAAGCAATTTATGACACAAACTTTCCTGTGGGATTCCTGAAACAAACACCATACTTGGGCAGTGAAATTAAAGCAGTGTTGCCCCATTCCTCTCTTTATTTCCCCGATATACTGACAGAGTCATTCAGAAATTAACTTGACTCACCCAGTTCTACTGAGGTATTTACTGTGATATTATATACTAAAAAATTCTTCAATATATAAACATTTTCTTCACTTAATATAAAATATTTCAGAATATTACATAAAATAGAGACTTGTGTGATTTGGACTTATATTTTGTATTATTATATGTTTCATTATATAATAAGAATACCAATGACCATTTATTAAGGTGATACTGTTTTCCATCTTCCAATGGAATTCAAGAGACCTACAGAAACATTTACTAAATAAATATGAAAATTACTGAGAAATACAAAAATAATGAAACAGGAGCATGACAAAATCTTCAAAATTAGGGATTTGAGTAAACAAGAATTGGAAATGTCCCAAAATCAGTATGGTCTTACTAGAGGAAAATGAAGAATATTGTTGCAGTAGCCCTCAGGAAAAAGAAATTTCAGAAGCCGTAAGAGAGCACCATTGGCACTTTGGACCTGACTCAGTGTCATTAAGCTGCTCTAACGCAGCACTGTGTTCTTCATGAAGAGTTACTCCAAGGAAAGACTGACATCTCAATGTGCAACATTCAAATTAACTTCAACCTAACACTTTGTTATTGGAAGCGTGGTCAATGCATTCTTCTCATAAAAAGATTCAGCACCAATTATTCACTGATCTGAAGATTTTAGAGAGCATCTGGCTACAGAATATACATACTGACAAAGATGTACCAGTTTTAAAATCCAAGTCTGTGTAGAGTCTGCTAGAAGCAAGCCATTTAGACACGTCAATAATTTGCATGCATTTATCATAATCTGTGTTACAGACAGCATAACCCAAAAGACCAAATTTTATTCCCAGAAACATTTTTACAGCCTTAAAGCCTTCATGCATACAGTGGATTATTACTAAATATCAAACCTGAGAAAGTTAATTTGGTCAATTAATTGTTTATTTTACTCAACCAAGTTTTTCAGATGTTGTTTTTTATTTAAGTAGCAGAGAATCCTTGCATGTTCCTCTTACAGGGCACATTTCTCTTACATTCATGAGAAAATAAACTCCTCCTGTTTTAATCTATTATGATCACTTAAATATTGCTGAGACAGCCACAGCACTAGCCTAAATAAGGAAAAAAAAAAGTCTTCAGAAAGTTTTAGCCAATATAAAGCTGACCACATTAAAAAAGAAATAATATCTGTGAAACTTTCCTTCTAGTACTGACCTTTGCTGCAGCATTGAATATTTCTATGGACAAGCTCTGAGGCTGTAAATCAGCTGTAAATGGGCAAAGGAACGCACAGAATTATGGAGCTGTCAGAAGCTACATGCTGACTACAAGGCAAGGACAGTCAGAAACAACAGGCCACGCATGTACACAGTACCTGTGGGTCAACCAGAGTAACACCAGGCTGAAACAAACAGTAAGACAGAACAGGGATGGATTCTTGAAAATAGATATAAAGATCTCTCAGATATTTAAATGTCTTTCTTGTACCAGCATTTGGCAAGTTCTTTGCTAGCAACAGAGCTGATTATTAACCACATACAACGATTTTAGTCACCTATATAATAGAAAATATGCATAACAGGATGATGTATGAGTGGTAAGACATTTGCAGCTTTGGGAAAGGGAGATTATATTTCTTTTACTCCAGAAAGTATTACATTAATAATACAAATAGATGTACATTAATAAGGCAGGGAGAGGAAAGAAAATGGATGACAAGAAGGCAGAATGTTGTCAGTTCTAGAGAATGAACCAGTTACACTTGGATGAGCTGAGGCTCCTCTGAAGACTGGTCCAGATACTGGCACATAAGAGAAATTTGTGCCTTCTACAGCCTTCAACTTTGTAAATTCCCAGCCGAAAGGTCTCAGAACCTATTGAAAATGGAGAAGAGCTGTGTGGTGACAGGAACTGGTGTCATTCTGAGTCAAACCTTTGCTTGAACAGCAAGAAATTTTAATTGCTTTGTGATCAACATCCAAGAGACGTAAAGGAGGAAGAAAACTATAAGAACAGGCTTTTAAACACATAGAAACATTATCTCTAAGAGAAGCTATACTTTCAGATTTTCATCTCAAGGAAAGAGAGATTAGAATGAGTATTCTGGGCTAAGAGCAAAATTACAGTGGCCTTATTAACTCAGAAAATTACACTGGTATAAAACTGGTGATACAATTCAGACTTAATGCTAATCTTCTCATCCATATAGCTAGAACAAAACCAAAACCCAAAATACATAATAGCTATGTCTGGTAATTTCTTGCCTTTAACCTGCTGTAAGCCTTTCTCTTATGGAGTGATGAATGTTGCTAATTGCAATAAAAATGCTGTCACAACTGAATGAAATAATTTCATACTCATTCTCTATGGGAATTTATATAGAGCTTGGAACAGCAGAGACTTCAGCAAAAAGAGAAGAATTCTGTCATATTTAAATTAATTCTGTGCTGTTCACAATTTCAAGTGCAAGACAAAAATTATAGTTTTTAAACTGTTAGTAGTAAATTCACTGGATCTCAAGAACCTCTCCCTGAAGTGGAAGAAATTTTCATCTTTATTCCACATATATGTGTCTTTCAGTGTTATAGAAACTGAGGCAAAATAACCCTTAGGGTATGTTTTCCTTGCAATACTCTTCAGAAGGTTTAGGAGGAGTGTGGTGTTCCCAGCAAAGAGCATACACCTAGAGGAAAGGCAAATGCCAGTGATGCACCGACAGTGTGTGTGACAACACTCAGCTACAGACTCCTGACAATCAAGAAATTCAAAGGCAGAGGAAGATGAAGGGTAAGTAATGATTTCTCTCTCCACAGCCAGCTCTTGATCTTTTATCTACACCAGGAGTAAACAATTTTGGCATTACAGATGTATCCTTTTTCTTATATGGATGAGAACTTCATCTGAAAGGAGAGTTTAGGCACTTTCATCTGAGAGACACACGCTTCGCTGAAGGATGGACAGGTACCAGCTCCCTCAGCTATTTATTCCTCTGAAACAAACTTAGTTCCAATAACCTGGCTGCCTCCTTTTTAAGGAGAAACAGACCTGGCTGCTGAAAGTGCCACACAGATGCATCTTTCATTTCTTCCCTTTCAGCAGCTGTTTATGACTCACCATTAGCAATTTTAATTATAAAAGCCTCCAGTTATCATCTTTGTATTCTACCATGAGTGCTTATTACTATACACCTAAATCTAATTACTATGAGGTAATTACTACTGTTGAATTATGACAGTCCTCTTTCTTTGATTTAAACTAGTAAAATCAATGGTTCTGCCTCTAAAGAAGCCACCACCATAAAATATTGATCAAATAATTTTACGCAGTGTTGGAAGCGGTATAATACAGATATTTAAGACTAGCAATTAGCAGGAGACTTTGCTGAACACAATGACATTTAAATCAGTAGTGGATGTCTGAAATGCCAGAGAGAGAGTTATCTACAGAATGAAGGGGTTCTTACTGCTTAATGAGGGTTAAAGATTTTCACTGCTCTGAACCTGGTCCTTGAATACCAATTCCAAAATAATATTTTTTGCATGGTGCCTTAGATGGTCAAACTATTGTAACACTGAGGAAGGACCTTTCATTTCCAAGCAGGTTGCCTGCCCTACTTGCACGCCCCAAAGGCACTGTGGCAGGACTTTATCCCAAGGGAAACCATCCCATGTGCCTTTGCCTTCATGCAGCTGCTTTGCCAGATTCTTCAGTCCACAGAGTTTGTGGATTGGTCTCATAGTTTTAGTCTGTAACTCTTCACATTCCCCTTGAATGTTGTAACTTTATGTACCATGTTATTTCCAGGGCTGCAATCATTTACATACCCCAAGATATTAACTAATATTATGGATGTGCAGGGCTTGGCCAGTCAACACACAACAAATGCACCTGAGGTGCAATGGGTGCTCATGCCATCGTGAGCAAAAACAACTGACAGGGAGTTTGGGAGTCCCAGTGTGCACCACCATGGTCCCGGTCCACAAACTCAGACTGAAGCAAAGCACCCTGAAATGAGCATACCATGGGTCTTCAAACCTCAGCAACCACTGCTTCACTCCAGAAAACCATCCCTAGAGGGATACAGACACAGCCTGAAAGAACTAAATAAAACACAGTCAGAAGTTTTAGCCACCTCTCTGCTATTGACTGTTGGTTGCAACAATTTTTCATCTTTCTCCAAGAAGGACTGACACTTAGTCCTGTGCTATGGGTAAACTCTTTTACTTCTTCATGAGCATTTTAATTTTCCGTTATAAGACCAATACATCCCATTTTGGGTTATCTCAGTTCAGTCTCCATCAAAATTCATCGGAACTAAAGAGCCCATGGGTTCTAGAAGACCAACTGAGCTACAGGAACCCAAAACCTTGAATCTTTGGGGTCTGTACTGAAAATACGGTGTTCCAGTACTTTCCAACACTGGACATTTTTTCACTTCACAGTTTTTTAGGCAAGAGATTTTACCTTTAGTTGAAATCTTAGTTTACAAAAAGCTCATCCTCAAAAGAACTTGCTGCAACTTAGATGGTAAGACAGCTACAAAATCAAAAGACAAGAAGGAACTCTAAATACTTTTCTCAAGGCTGTGAAAAAAAAATTATGATTGAGTTCAGAAGGATATTCACATTGCCAATCTGGATAGAAAATTTTGTCTTACAAAGTGCACAATGTAACACATTTATTAGCCTAAGAATTCAGAAGAGTAGAAGGCAGATTCACAGCATCTTTTGCCTTACAATAATATCTTAAAAGACAAACAATCTTATCCTCAAAAAAAAAAGACCCCACTTAAAAAAGGAATCCTACCCATATTTTACCCATACTGACCACAACTCCAACTGTCTAAGGTGTTTCTTTTCTGTGAGTTAGTGAGGTGCTGTGATAAGTAGATGTCACGTGGGAAATAAAAGTCAGTACTGCCTACATACTTTGAAAAACAAAGGAAACATGTAGATAAAATCTGCTTAAGAAATAAAATATACTGTTTCATCCTGTAGCCATTTTCGGCACAGAATCCCTAGTTTTCTCACCAGACTAAGACTTCAGCTATACCCTGCTCCCTCGATTATACAACCAAAGTCAAGAGGCTTCTTTTTTCCTCCAGAAAAGCTCCTCTCTCAGCCCTCCCACCTGCCTGCCCCACCACAGAGGATGGTGTTACAGAAGCCTCTTCAAGCATTAGGAGATGCTGAAGTGGCAGGTATGGGCACATGTCACAAAGCATTTTACGTTGTCCTTTTTTCTCCCTTCTCTTTGGCAGCCAAGAAAGGAGTCGAGACAAAATAGTCTTTAAGATATTTATATTGGTGTGTGTCAGAGGCCAAAACAGCATTACTGCAGAGGAGGATTACTAGAATTATGATTGTTCCTGTTTTCAAGTCACCGTAACACTTGAGCTCCTTCAGGGGCAAAGGGTTTCTTCTGCAGGGTACTCAGGTATATGCTGCTTCCCAGCTGTTTGGGCACACTTCTTTCCTTCTGCAGTATAATTACTCCTCATAGTAATTGCTCCTGGTTAAATTGTGAGCTATTTCCATTTCTCTGAGCCCCTGTAACACTGGTCTGCAATGCCTCGTCCAACTTAAAAGTTGCTAGAATTGTGTTTACTTCTTTACAAAGGCTTCTTCCCCATTCCATTTTTTTCCTGCCTCTGAGGCTTGTGCTTTCTGTGGGGATTTCGTAGATGAACCACACTACATCGTTTACAGATCAGTCTTGTGGGTACAGCAAAAGAGGATTCCAAATACTGTTTTCATATCCTCTTACAGACAAAACATTAATCCATTCTTCATCTCCAAGACTTATTCCACTAGGTTAGCATAGCAAGATTTTGGTAGCCGGTGGACTGCAGGTGTGGCTTCCGTGAGAATTAACTTAATTTCTCCAGGTTGAGTCTGTTTTGCCTGTGATGGTCACCAGTGAGTGATCTCTCCCTGTCCTTATCTTGACCCATGAGCCTTTTATTCTGTTTTCTCTCCCCATCCAGCTGAGGAGGGCAGTGACAGAGTGGCTTTGGTTTGCACCTGCGGTGCAGCCAGGATCAACACAATACCTTTGTCCAGAAACCCCCATTACCATTCTCACCAGTTTGTCTGTACTCAGATTGCATCAGCAGCACGTAGAGAGAGAGGCAGAATTATTCCAGAATAAACTGAGCCAATGGGAAGGGTTTTGAGTATCCCCACAAACACTGAACTAGTCTCTAACCCTCCCCTGTAATTCCTTCTCTTTGAAGGCAGGCTGTCACCACTGTAATCAGACTCCCATTCAACCAAGTCATTTTTGTAATGGCCTAATTCTCCAATGTATTCTGTATCAGGAGGTTCAGTTTGGGGTTTCGTTTGTGATTCTTTTCGCTCTCATCCCATCCTTACACATCAAACCACTTCCAGAGTTTTCATTTTTGCAGAGCTACCTCATACGCACAGCCATCCTCAGGCTTTATAAGTGCCTTGTTTTCTTCAGCAGCCAAGCTTTGCGTTTCTAAAATGTTAGCAGAAGTAACAGGTGTGCCAAAGCAAACCTTTCTTTTACAAAGCAGACCTTTTAACTGTCAAAGGCACGATTTATATAATTTTTCCTGAAAGACAAGTAATAACAGCAACCGCTTTCTCCAGTCCACTCTTACTTATTCACTGAAAGTTTCTAACATCCATCCTGATTAAACTTTTTGTGGAGACCATTTGTCTCAAAAATCCTGGGCATATCTTGTCTTCTCTTCCACTGCAGTTGTTTCCAACACTTGTTTTCCTTTGAAAAATCCAGATTAAACAAGCAGCTCCTCCTTCCACTACTCAAGCCTCCTCCAGAGTGTTCATGTTTGAGCTGTTTGGTCCTTTTGGATTTTAAATTGTGTAGTTTTCTACAACTTGCAATGCGATACATCCTTATATGCAGAAAGTGGTGCAAGGTACAAAATCCCCTTTTTTATGACAAGCACATTACCCCTTCGGAGGAGCAGGGTGGGATCGTATTTTGCACTCTATAAATAGTGCAGTCAGTTGCTTGGGCCTTCAGAGACATCCATAAGATGACATCTAGAAGGACCCAGGGTGAGGCTGAGGGTGTTTGGGCAGGGGGTGGAGCACACAACTTTCATTATCTGATCGTCTGCATACCACCAAGAACTGGGTCAGATGAAGTCACAGCCTGTTCAGCCAGCTCTCCCCAGCTGCCAACAAGTATTTTTCAACTGAACATGTTGAATAGTTGAATTGGGCACTTTGCCCAGCTTGTCATAAAATGTGGCAACTGCCCTGCAGGTATCTGACCCCAGCTTCTGTATTTTGAAGGTTCTGCTGCTTGAAATTTCTCTTAGAAGAAGCGGGAATGTCTCTGGCTTGTGTCAATGAGACACAGATGCAATTTTTGGAGCTATTTTAGGAGATATACCACAGACCCTGATGCTCCAGAAAGACAGCTGAAAATAGGAGGAATTATAGTGCATGTGTGTGTTTCAACAAAATATGTCAGTGCTTTCCATCACACACATACACAAAAAAGGAGCATTTTAAGATGGGAAACACTGTTACTCAAAGTCAGCTGAATGTTTTGGAGTAGACTGATTTATTTTGTAGACCAGTATCAGATCCATTTGACAGCAAGAGAGTCTTAAAATCAAATTTCTTGTTTATCAACACATAAGAAACTTTACAATGACTTCATAGTTCCACTCTTTGCGGTTCTCCATGGCGAAACCTACAGCTACCCTAAATACCTGTGCTACAGGCTAGCATTGATGGTTTGGAACACTGATAGAAATCATATGTTTCCAGAATTTTTTTCTAAGCACTTTTTACAGTAAGATACAAACTTTCTCTCAAAAATACCTATGTAAATGTGTGTAAATTAGATTGTTGTGTGTGCCTAAACTCCTCTCATCTTTGTCTCTTGATTGAAACAGTAAGCAAATGCACCAGACTACAATTTGCAGGAGAATCAATGCCAACATTAGAGAATCAAGATGATTCTGGATTTCAGATTTTTTTCTGGTAGAAGACAGACATTTAGAAGAAAGAAAAAAATAGATTTTAGTCAGTACACCATTTTCTGTTAAAACTATTTTCAGGAATCTCTACACATGATTTTCATATAACTACACAGGCTACAGCATAACAACTCCTGCCCTGGTTTTATTACTCCTTATTACTGCATTAGTTACAGTAAAACCCCTTATTGTATTCGAATAGACTATTCCGTAAATAGCAGAGAGTCAAAATTGCAGATCAACATCTCATAATAGTTTACATTTTTACAGAAGACTGCTGTAAAGAAAGACACAGCACTATAATATGTGACCAAACACTCTGACAATCTAATTATTTAAATGTACATCACATTTTTAAGGCTACTGACCAGAACAGAAATTTTCGGTTTTAACTACTGGCTTTGACTGATTTCTCTCTCTCTGATCTCATGGAAATCTACATTAAAGGCAAAGAAACAATGTAACCTAATTAATTTCTCATCATTCTTCTGTACAGCAAATATATTGTGCAGTACTTGGAAACATTATGGAAGCACATACAACATGATTTTCAAATGCATAGTTAAAGGATTTCTGCCAAAAAAAAAGAAGTTTTGCTACAAAAGTATTTCAGAAGTACAAGATGGATAAGAGTCTTTCCCACCACTCTTCCCCCAGATATATTTTGAGGGTTAAACTTAAAGGAGGAAACAGCACTTTCAACTGTTCTTTTATTTAGACCCTGCAACCTGGCAGTCTCTCTATAAGATCAAGGATCCTCCTGGGTTAGAAGCAAGAGCCTATCAGGTTGCCATGAGAGATGTCAGGGTGTGGGTACTGGTAGAGAGAGGCAGCATCAAGATGGTGGCAAGAGGGTGTTAAAGAAATAGCTGAGAAAGAAGGATCTCTCTTCATTAAACTCTTTGTCACCTGCCAGGTTTCATTCACCTATGTACTGTTGTACCTCTGTACTTTACTTCCAGATCTGATTTTTTCCCCAAAGACGCTGTGTTTAAAACAGTACAAACCACATATCTTGCTTTTCTGGTCTTGTCCTTAGAAGAAGGCTCTTCAAACACAACGTACATGTGATGCTTTTACACCCTGCCGCAGCTTCATGTTAAAACTTCAGTATTCACAGAGAATATGGGAAAGGTTAGCATGGGTGAAAGTCCTGTAAGCTTAACTGGAACTTTTTACTTATTACATAATCAAGTTCTGCAAGTAAGTTAGACAGGAGATTAAGAGTAATACTTTTTTTCCCAGGTTAAACAATGGATAGTTATAGGATTGTGTCTTTACCACCAATTCTAGACTGCAACGAAACCCACCATGTCTCAGGGAAGGAGATGTTTATTGGACTCTATAATTTAATTTCATTATAACTATAAATCCTCTGCTTCTGGGAGTTATGAATGGATAAAACAAAGAGTCTTCCCAATGTTAAACTGAATCACTTCACACGCAACTGATTAAGCAGGGAAAAAAGTGTTTGAGCATATTGATTTCTGCTGATGTGCACCAAATTTTCTGTCCGTGGCAGTGACAGGACCCTGGTTCCAGCTGCCCCACACTGTCAGCCTGGCTGGGAGCCTCAGCTGTGACTCCTGCCCTCTTCTGTGCTCAGCACTATTCACCAGCCTGGTTGTGTCTGACAGCACCCTTAGTTTCTTGTGTTCTACAGCTTATAAAAAAGTCATGCTTGCAAGGCTGTAGAGGCATTGTTCAGCCAGGATTTCCTACTTAAACAGAAGCTGGACAACAATTTGGAGGGTCTCCTTTTTCTCTTGTCCCTGGAAAAGAACAAAGACATACCAGGAGAGCACAAGAGCCTCAGCGACATGAAAAGTTTTCAGTTGTCTCCCATGTAAGAGAGGGAAAAGAAAAAAAAGTGTGCAATGAAACTGTTCATTAGAACAGACACAGAAAAATGAATATAGGATGTTATTAAAGCAGGCTGTACTTGTCAAAGGTTGTGATAATAATAATTAAAGATAAATTCCATCAGAATTGCATGTATCAACCATTGCCACTAGTTATGCAGATACTGTGCACATGGCATCAATTGTACTGAACAGACAGCTAGAGAAAGAACCACAGGCAACTCTATATTTATTGATGGGGCATCCTGAAGCTGGTGTGTCAAAACCCTATTGAAAAGCTATTAAGATTTTCTTGAATTATTTACAGGAAGGAAAAAGAAAGAGAAGGAGAGAGGTATTAAAAAATATGTGGTTCATCCAGCCATAGAGGAAACCCAGGAGATACATCTAAGCAAGCATTTCTCTGTATGTCACAAGTGAGTGACAGACCTTGTTGAGCAGGAAAAAGCCTACCATGATTGATTAGGAGCACAGACAGACACTGTGTGGAGTATTTTAAGAGCTCAAAGGAAACTTAAATACAAGCTCACTGAAAAAGCAGTGCCAGCAGAAAAGTTCTAACTCTTCTTGAGCACTGAACTCTGTCAAAGAGTCATAAGAGTATTATTTTTTCCCATGTTAGTCTGAGTGAATCCTGTTGTGCTGTTTAGCTGCCTCAGGCTGCTGAGGTGCACAATGGTCAAAGAGCTTTTTACTTGCTGTCGAGAGGAAGAGCTGTTCAGTTCTTGACAGCACACATGCATGAGGCAGTCAGAGTTAGTCCCAAAGACACCCTGCACTCTGTGATTCCAGATATTCACAGTGATATTTTCAATGTGTCACTGCTTTTCAAAAGACTGCCTTATCAGTCTTACATCTTTGTATGCTAATTGCTAGTGTCAATTTTTCATTGCAACTAAAATTCCACTTTCCACTTGAACAAATGCTAAAAACCCCTATGTGTCATTAGTACCATTCTGTAATTTAGTGATCCCAAATATGGATCAGAATCAGAGTTTTGTCATTATTATTTCATAGGAACCTTGTTATACACCATATTCCACCAGATTTTTAGAGGAGTGATAGGACCGCTGCAGGTAGCTTGGCTCAAACCATACTTTGCTAAAGACTGCAGAAATGCAGGCAACTACACCATGGTTGAAGATCAATGGAAGACATTGTTGCATCAGACAATAATAAAAAGGATGATACTTGAGACCAGCATAACGTATTTTATTGCCCTCAGATGTTAATATCTTCACTTATAAATTATATCTCTGTATTTTTTTAGTGCCTTATGAAGCTTAGCTCCTAAAATTCCTTTTAAATGGATGTGGCTTAGAACGTGCTGTTCCTTTTTATCATATCATTTGATCATTTATCAATTACCAAATTATTTTCTCTATGAAGGAATATCTAGGTTTTGAATATTTTCCTCAAATAAAGGACGTTTTCCTCAAAAGAGAATTTCAAGTGCTCTGCTTCAAGACAAACAAAATATTTGGTTATTTTTAAGAAAGGTTGCAGAGTTTTCTACTTCCACAGAAAGAACAACTTGCACAGAAGTCTGTAGTTCATCTCTCTTTCATTGGAGAGATGAGAAACAAAACCTGATTTTCTCTTCTGCTTTCTTTATTTTCAAACATCAGTAAAAGAAGTCCAGACCGGGAAGAATCTGATTTATGCAGTGATATTGGTTACACTTTCTAATTAGATTAGATTTTGTACCCACTGAAGGAGAAAAATGCCGCCTTCTTTCAGCCCACAGTTCACATTCTCACCAGGCTCATTACAATTTTTTTTGTACCTGTATTTTCTCTCATCTTTCTCCCAGTCCATCTGTTGGTGAGGCTGTGAAAGCTATGGTCAAGAAGAAGAATTATTTCTGTTAGTTCTATTTCATTTACTCATTTGTCAACAGGATTCAATCCCACCACCTCACCTTTTGGCAAGAAAGAATTCACTCTCTACACCCTGGATAAATTCTATTTTAAGTAGTTAGAGAGAATTTGATGGGCAGAAGTAATTTTCCTACTGGCCATATCCATTTTGCAGAGGAATTTGAATAGTCATCTTCATAGCCCATGACCTTTCTTTGGTCCGGAGGTTAATTTGTAAAATGTACATCATCATAGAAAAGGAACCTTAAATCCTCCCTTATGTGTCATGTACTTATGAAACATGAGAGTTATCCTCTTCTCATTAGAACTCTACACTGCAAAACTGTCATTAATCTTGAAATAGGATACCATTAATAATTTTCTGAAGTCTTAGTATCAGATTCTCGCTGCACTTTACAAGTACAATAAATATAATTTTCATTCAATAAAATGGAATTAAAAGCACACTTATGCTGTAAAAATCTGTAGTTGACTTTTAAATTAATAAAGGCTTTGATAAATTTTAATGAGCTAAGGCAAAGGTTCTCCTAGGCAGGCAAAATTAATGCATTACAGAACTTCCTGCTTTGCTTTAATTGCACTGTTTTCCATTTTAAATTCAGTCTGTTTGATACAATTCCAACAATGGAAATTTTAAATTGTCTTGCACTCAGTATTTTTATTATTATTTAATCATTTATTTACATCTCTTATACCCATATAAGCAGAATTTAGGCTTCTGTTCTGTCCTTCTGTCACTGTTTTGATATCTCTTGCTAGTCCATGGGGGCTTTGGTTTTGGTATCATTACTGTGTCTTTTACTTCAGCCTGTTATAAATAAAAGGGAATTCACCTACGTGTTTTATCTGGTTTGAACGAAAAGCATCATAACTAAAACCACAAATATATTCAAAAGCAAACCAGGAAAAATTTCTATAGCTATATAGAAATACTATACCAATAGTCTCCAGGAATAACTGTAACATTTGTGGACTAGTTGTATATCTGTAGGATCTGTTCAGTATCCAAGTTTTGCAGTGGAAATGTTAAGAACTTAGTTTTATTCTACAGTGATCACCTACTTTACATTCACACTTTGAGTGGTTTTACAGGTGCATCCAAGACAGTTTTGCCCTCTGATGGCTATTCCACTGTGGTTGAGCTTTGTTAACACAGGGTTGAGCTGCATCTTGTACAATCTACATTTAACAGAGCCTTTACTACCAGCTAATTGCAGTCCCAGTTTCCACAGCATGAGTAAGAATTGATCCTGACAGAAAACAGTAGATTTACATGGTGTACTTACTACTCTGTCACAAGAACCACTTGACCTGCAGGACTTTGGTTATCAGTCTAATTGCACACTGTAGCTATTGTGTTTGGCATTCATAACCTTTAAAGCAGAGAAGGGGAAAAATAAAGAAAAAGATAAAAAAGCACTGCTTGCCAAAGGTGGCAATTGAGGAGTCTGAAGTAATGTCTAAGTGCTTTCCTTCTTTCTTTCACATCTCATTAGGCTGAGAGTACCAAAATCTTGCTCTCATGCTCTCTTGAGAATACCCCCATCACCGCACTGGAGCTGCGCATCCGCCCAAAAGGAATAATACTCATCCCTGCCATAAATGTGCAGAGGATTACTGCAGCTGTCTACACCACAAACCTGAGACATGGCCAAGGCTCCCTCCAAGCTCAAGAGGGTCTGCTTTGGGTAGCAGGTACCCCCTATGTGAAGGCAGAACAAGGTAAGAATTGCAGATTCATGAGAGAAACATGACTGGAAATGAAAATTTTTAAACCAGAAGGGATTATTTTTCCCAGCAGTTTGATGTTTATCAATATTTATAATAAGATTCCTCTTGCAGTGAAAGCTTTCTGTGAGAAAAGTTTATTAGGGTCAGCAAATAAAGCATGTGTCTCAGTAAGAATGATGCAGAAGGCACGCTCCTAAGAAAGGTCTCAGGATGCAGCGAGACACACAAGAGATGAAATATGTTGTGCAGCAGTTTCTAATGCAAAAAAGATCAAAACTTAAACTATGCCAAAGGCCAATTCCTGCTCTTAAGAGGAATGTATTAAAGTTGAGCCCAAAGATACATATTTCAAGGTGACAGCAATTTCTCACAGGAAATAATTAGTCACCAGAACAAAATTTATCCAGACAGTGTCCCAATACTTTCAATTATTTTCTTAGGGTATTAAAATCAGCACAAAAAATAAGTAACTGTTGGATCACGCATTCATCAGTTGGTGATGATGTTAGAGCTAACATTCATTTAGCACAAACACCCTGAGGCTGCCAGCTGGCAGTGTTGGGTCCAATGAAATTTCCACAGCTAGAAATAATATCCTGAACATTTACAACTCAAGTCAAATCTTTTCCATACTCTTTTCTTCCAATTATCTTACCCTTCCTGCTGCCTCAGCACCTTTCCCTGCCCTTTTTCCTCCATCATTATCTCTTCTAAGGCTCTAGAGAACAGAATATGTTTCCAGTCTTTTTCAATATCTTCACCTATTTCAGATTTACATTAATGCAGTGATGAATTGATCTAGCTATTTGAGGAAAGTACTCACCCTTTGCTTCATCTATAGAAAAAAAAAATCACCCATCTAAGATCTGTGCAAGATGCTAAATATATCTTTCTCCCTTGATTTACAATCTTTTCTTGGCTGGAATAGAAACTTAGACACTGTCAGATATCTGGAATGGACCAAGATTACATGGCCAGGCATTCATGACCTCAGCTAAATTCACAAAAGAAACACATGTTCCATCAGTAAATATGTCAGTATTGTCCAAATGCACTAGGACCAAATGGCACAAAAAAGTCTGAGCCTGGTCAGCTCCCAAACCCAGGGAGATGTGGGTGTGCAAGCTGCCTACCTGCTGGGAACAATCTGGCTGCACTTGGGGCTCCTCTGGGAAGATGCTCATGCCCCAGCCCACAGCAAGGCTGGGAGCAGGCCTAGAAACATTTTGCAGTATGAAATATTGGGTTTGAGAGCCCAGAAAGGATACCTAATTCTAAGTTACTGGTATAGACATAGCCAGTGAGGACAACACCACAGTTTTGCTCTGCATCAACCAGACTTGGAGCAGCTGGGTATAACCAAAGAGAGCGAAAAGCATTGAGCACCTTCATTACTCTCCACAAAAACTGAACCTGTGTCAGGATTGTTTCATGACCTTTTTGGGATCCACCACATACTATGAAGAGAGATATCAGTGCAGCTTACCTTTCCTTTTCAGCAGGACTTCTTACTGCTCACGGGGCTGTCAGAACAGTTGCAAACACCCAGCGTGGGTCCTAGCAGGAAACAACACAACCCCACTGCTCCCCCCCAAAAACATAATGCAATTTTTCTGTTAGATCATGAACTTTATTCACAGCCTTTATTGTAGCATCTCATGAAGCTCAGAAAACCAGTCACACCACATGTCAGAAAAGACATTCTGAGTCCCCTCATAAAATCTTTTCATTCCAGATTAGACCTCCTATATCAAGGCAAGTTAAGCAGCCACAAGACTACAGCCACTAAGCAAGCTCACCTGAGACTGACCTAAACTACCTCTTCTTGTTGCCTTGGTCTCTGATAGGCAGTTGGTGCTCCTTGGTTGGTCATTTTCATCTCCACCCAGCAGTAAAACACTTGGTCAGGTGTTTTTGCTTCCCTAAGTTTGTAGATTTATGCACATTTTTGATGCCAACCTGAGGGGCAAAGCCGTGCTATGGTGCAGTCCAAGGTGACATTGCTCCCAAAATATTCTAGAAAGAGCACCTTCATAGGGAAGTGTTATTTCCAGTTGTGTATCTGTATACTTGTGTACATTGAGCAACCCATCCAACACTTGAGACTGAATAAATAATTTGTCTCCAGAATCCTTTTTTTTCTCTCTTTTTTACCTCCTCTTTCTTTTGAAGACGCGTTGGGATATTAGATGAATTCAGAAATGCATGAACATTTTAGCTGCAATGTGTGTTCTTCACTTTTCACTGATTTGAAGCTCAGCCTTACTGTAGCTGGTAACAGTAATGTACTTTTGTGGGTCTGCCATGGAATACGTGCAGTTTCTGTAGACTGATTGGTCAAAAGAGAAATATATTACAGTATATAGCCACTCTGAGAATGCAGCTAACACTTCTTCATGGCTTGTTAAATAAATCAAACATATTGTTTTTTCTATACTAGGAAAATGACCTATAAGCTGACAAAAGTAAATGGTTATCCTTCTCCCCCTGCTGCTTTAGAAAATGTTCTGACAAGTTAAAAAATTTTAGCAAGGCTATTAAAAATAAGATCACTTCAGTATTTCAAAACTTTTGAGAAATGGTCCAATTTTTTTCAGTTTTTTCAGTTCCATATCAGCATGGAAACCACTTTGACACGATTTTTTTTTTCTCCAAAAAAATTCTATCTTTGGTGGTAAGCCATGTTGTTTTCAGAGCAGCCAGTGGATGCTTCAAATATCTCCTTGTGTTTGAGGTCAAGTCACATAATACCAAATCTACCTGCACTGGTGTGTGGCAAGTAACCTGGCCCTTGGCTCAGTCCTAATGCACGCTGTAAGAAATGCATTTAAAACATGAATACTTTCAGGAACACCACTCATCTTGCCCAGGGGACACTCAGATATCTGGGGAAGGATGAACATGGATAAAATGCAGAATATTAGAGAGGAACAGTCTCAAGGTGGGACCAAGTTGGCAGCTGACATTTCTACAGCCCATTCATCTATGCTTGAAATACCCATGATAGAAAAAAGTTCTGATAAAAAACAGACTGCATTTTATTTTAAGAAGGAATCTGTATTATCAGAAATGGCTCTAATGGTGATAAAACTGGCTTTAAGCATTTATTCAATTTTATTTCTAAAATGAAGGTTATAAATCAACCCCAAAACCTTCCTGAAAAGCAGTTATCCTCCAAGCCTTTATGAGCATTTACAGAAGAATGATTCCTTTCTGTGTCAGATGTTATGAAAGACAGTTCATACTTCAAATAATGTGATTTATAGGTTGAGATTGTGAAGTTAAATTTAATAAAGTTCAGAGAAGATGCATGAGCCCCAAAAAGCTTTTTAATAGAGATCTTTGAGAGTTGAGATGCTACCCTTTCTTTATACGAGCTGCTCTGTATTCTTGTGTAAGCTGTGGTTTCTGATAGAGCCAGCAGAACTACCCACCACAAAACATTCACCTTCTTTCCTCTTCTTTTTCTCTCCACAAGAATTTCACCAATGACAGATTGTACACACACATCTCATTATTTTCTTCAGTTATCATGAAAAACTAAAGGACTTTACAGTATTCATGTTTGTTTCTTGAATTGCCAACTCTTTTTTTGATGATGTAATTTCTCAGAGAAAGATTGATATGCTTGGTTAGTATTCCCATTTGTTCAAGGAGTTGTTGGGAGATTTATTACTATTTTAATTTTGTTTTGAAGTCCAGATGATAAACTTTTGAAAATCATCTGTTCTTGTCAGGGACAGTCCCACAAACACATGAAAAGGTTACCATGACAGAATTTCCTCCAAATATACTTTTCAATATTGATTTAGGATTTGACATTTTGAATTGAAAGATGTAGGATTCCATTTCTATTCATCCCAATCCAAAAAAAAAAAAAAA
>VZTD01002222.1:1151258-1192344 GCA_013397725.1 Rhagologus leucostigma
AAAAAGAAAGAAAGGACACTGAAATTATTCCTACAGAAAATGATACTTTAGGAAAAATAACAGTATTTTGATTTTTTGGATTTTAGTTACCAAAATCATACCTCAGACAGGATTTCTGAAAACTCATATGAACCCTGACAGAGAGTGATAGAGGCTGGAAAGCCAGACTAGGCCGAAAGAACCTCAGCATTTAAACAAGCTGCAGCTGTGTTATTTCTCGTACACCATGACATAACTGGTTTTTTGTTAAATTATTATTCCAGTTTCTGAAACAATACAGGGTTAGTAGCTCCTGTTGCAGTCTGTTTGTACATTTACAGTGCAATTCACAAACCAAACAACGAAATCTAACTCTGAAAAACGAAACTAATCTAGCTGCAATTACTATAGAAGAAATGCAGATTCAACTCTTTCCTTCCATTAATATGTCAGGAATTGACTCATAAGAGGAAAACTCATGGATTCCTGTTAATCGTCTAATACAAGTTATAACTGCAATGTAAACATATTTGATGCAAATTATTATTGCATCTAAACTGCAAGTAAAAATATATTAAACAGGATTCTAGTTCACCAACAGTCAATGAAAATGTTATTTTAAGAAATTATTTCTGGGAACATCATATTTAAGGACTATTCCATTCATACTTGCAGTGTTCCTTTTCTCATGGTAGAAATAAAAATGTAGTTTCAAATATTAAATAAATGAAATATAATTAACATGTTTAAGAGCTTCATATGGCTTAGTGTTAACAAAACAGATGTGACCATTATTCACAGATCACTTATGATTTCTGTGCTTTGCCCTTGTTGCAGTTCAACAACAAAAGCCATTATTCGAAGAAAATGTGTAGAATATCTTGAAATTCAGGTGAAAGTTGCGACAGAAAAGTCAGAGGTCTGGAACACGCTACTGTAGCCTGCAAATGTAGACACTCCAGAAATATATCAAAAGTTATTTTAAATTCATTCAGGATTGTTAAAGGCTAATTTTTTATAGAAACATATTATGAGCCTGATACAAAGAAAGAGTTATTTGGGGTAGACTAGATTAATTTTGGGAAGGCTCAGGCTCAAGATTTCCCTTTGCTGTCCCAGGGTGAAATACAGGTTCCCCAGCAGTTTGGTAGCTCACTCTGGAGTCAGGGCTTTGAATCACCAAACATTTAAATGTGCAATGTTTAAGGTGAACACTTCAGGTGAAAATAATAAGGGTCAATTAAATTATTTTTTGGAAAAATTTCTACAGTTCTGATTGTGTTAGTCTGAGTCTGTGAATGTCAGTAGAGCCTCATACAGAATCATAGAATCACAGACTATGCTGGAGTTGGAAGGGACCCACAGGGATCATTAAGTCTGACTCCTGGCCCTATGTCCTAGGTTACAATATAGATGTATTTAAGTATTCTATTACCACCAGCTGTGGGCCATTAGCTGTTATCACCTGCTAATGACCCACCCCTGATAACAGACAATGGGCCATCAAGAAACCACCACATGACTCATGGACTTATCTCATCCTATTGTGAGATGCTCCACCCAGGAGGGAGGAGCCAAGCATTCCCACCTGGATATAACCTGCCCTTAGAACTGCCTAACTCAGCCCTATCTACTGGGTTACCAGAGGACAAGAGCTACCACTAGACCTTCCATAGGATCATCGCTTCAGCTGAGCTGCTTCATTTGGACTGCTACCACCACCCTAACAGGGTGTCAGGTTTTATCTGACTTTGTCAGTGCTTTTCCTTATATTATTTCACTTATTTCTAATTTTTTTTTCTATTAATTTTAATCCTGATTTGTGATCTCCCACTGGTTTGTTTTCAAACCAATACACCCTAGACAGTGCATCCCCAAGAATTGCACCACATGCCTGAGAGCATTGCCCGAACGCTTCTTGAACTCTGTCAGGCTTGGTGCTGTGGCCACTTCCCTAGGAAGCCTGTTCCAGTGCCCAACCACTCTCTGTGTGAAGAATCTTTTCCTGATATCCAACCTAAGCTTCCCCTGCCTCAACTTCATGATGTTTCCTTGAGTCCTGTTACCGGTCATGAGAGTGAAGAGATTGGTACTTGTAGATACATGGTCTTGGTCAACTATAACCATAGCTAGAGGCATCAAATACAAAACATTGTTAGTGCACTGAAGCGTCTTGAATAGTGTCCTATTTGCCTGAAATGTTTTGTAAACTCTAGAATACTACATTTCTCTTTCATTTTCTGCGTTTCTCATACACAAATATAGTATAACATTTGAGTCTTGAGATCCTGTGACAGTATCTGAGAAGTGCAGGAAGGATAAAAGGCATCATAATGCCTAATACCATTTTAAAGTATTGCTTATTTCAAGTTTAATCTTTGGCATGGAAAAAGGAAAGGAGGAACAACATTTATCATGTGATTATAATTCAGTAATGGGAATCTAGCATTGTTTTTGTTTCACAATAAATATTTGTTCTTCAGTCTTTCAGCACTGTTATGTTCATCTCTCAGATCACCTTTGACTATATAATAACCTTTGACTATCTTTAAGTCGTGTTTAGTTACACAGTGGAAACTTCCACACCTCCTGATAAAGAACAAAAGTTAGTGGGATTTCAGAAAAGGTAGACAAATGCATAACAGAGACGTCCACAGGCTCCTAGGCACAGATATACAATACCTTTGTATTATGTATCATACATTACTATGTATGTATCTGTTGTATACTATACCTGATACTACAGGTTGCTGGAACCTTGGAAAATATACTGGGAAAGTTTTGTATTACAGCCACAATGTTTATATTTTTTTCTTTAAGTCTTCAACAGGGTATTAGTGTAGCTCAGATCATTCATGTCAAGTGGAGATCATATATATATATATTTATAATCAGGTAATTTTGGAATCTATTTTGTGTTCAAATGCTTTGCTGTTATAACAGAGTGCAATTATACTAAAGCTGTGCTCACTCAAGACAGAACACAATTTGGCTTTTAATTTGTGAAAGGTGCTAACCTGGCACCAGGAGTGAACTAAGGGATGGGCAAAACACTGACCTCAAGTAAGGCAGCTAAAACTCACAAAACACAAGATCGATGTGCATCATGACCATCTGCCGCCAATCAAGCTATTCACAAACCGAACAATTTTATTATCATAATGATTTATGTCCTCTCTACCTTTTTATTTTCTGAATGATATAGGTTATCAGATAAGGAGGAAAACTCTGCATTACTACTATCACTATGAAAGCCAGCAAGTATTATCACACTACATAAGAGCCAGCAAATATTTTAAGCTGGTGGTGTAGTTGAAGTTAGTCATTGCTTGACCAGCAATTTTTCACACTCATATGTGACCAAGAGATTCAGTGGCTAGCATGGAGAAGATAAGGGAAATGCCAGGTGACAAAAAGATACTTTTCTGCTGTCCTGTGTCAGTAATTTTTAAAAAGTAATGGAATTTTGAATTTTCTCTGAATCAACTCAAGAAAAAAAATTAAATGAATGATTGGTTTCGATATTCCACAGCTTTATGAGAGATGTTTAATCCAGGTATTATCAAAAATAAATGATGAAGCTGGACAGGTCAACACATTTCCACACACTGCTGTAACAGTTTGGAGAGAAACCAAACCAGAAATGAACAGATGAATATGATGCTTAAATATTCCAATTGGAAAAGACACCTTAAAAATATTAATGACAAAAAAATTCTCTGTGAAACCTTAATACCTTTAACGAAGGCAGTCACCAAAAATCTTTTGTTTTTTTCAGCTTTCCGGCCTTCCATAATCTGAACTGATTCAACAACAAGGAGAAATCCTTGAAAGCATTTTAAAGATTTTCTTACCACAGATTGACTAGGAAGGGATGTTCCAGGCCTTGCATTATCTGTAGCTCCCGGAAAACATTGCGAACTTCATCTCTCTCAATGCATTTCTGTTTATTCATATACTTCATGGCATACATTTTCTTGGTGTCTCTCTTCTGTACAATGCACACCTAATTGGCAGCAAAGTAAAAGAAAAATTTTGACACCTTGAGAAAGTGAATTCACTTGTGACTTTGGAAAAAAGGAGTCTTTAATGATATTTCAATAATTCATATCTGGATACTACAACTGAGTAACACCTTCAATAAGTTCAATTCACAGCTCTACAGGATTATTTGTAATAGATTCTAATTAAAAATCAACAAAAAACCAACTCAACCCTGCATAAGAAGAAATGGGGACCCAGAAAACTGTCATAATTTTGAGAAGTTACATGGTAAAGCTGAGAGGAGTATACTCCAATGGCTGAAATCACAGGCTATTTCATTAGTCAGAGAAATTATTGCCTCCTGCCTAGGAAAACGCACAATCATTGTCCTCATTCCCACAAGTCAGTACTCACACCTTGATTACTGCATCATAAACCTTGCCTGTATTCCCAAGGCTCAGTATTTCATCTAAATATCAGAATTATGCTCCCTTAATTACTGTTGTAAAGAAAAAGAATTTTCATACAGATATTCATCATAATATTTCTGAATTCACAAGAGACCTTTACAATGATTCAATGATTTTGTCTCTAAGTCCAAATTTCTATGCTTTTACTTTATCTTCTTTTTTCTTTTTTTTNGCTTTTACTTTATCTTCTTTTTTCTTTTTTTTTTTTTTTTTAAAAAGTCAAATAATGTAAATGCTTGAAGATAATCTTAGTTGAGAGAGCTCCCATGGGAAGTCTGGATTGGTTTTTGTCATGGTATTTTACCTTGAGAATGGAGCTGGAGAGTGTCACAAGCACCACAACCAAGTATCAGGTTAAGTACGATTTTTGGCAACACAGAAATAAACAGTTGTTCTGAATGTACTGGAATCATCTGGCTTAGGTATCACAGGTCTGTAGTGTCTAAGCTCAAAGGTATTCTGCGTTCACTTGGTGTGCGCATTATTTTTTTATTAGTATATTTATGTACGTACACACATGTACACATACACCCTCCCATATTATATACACAAAAAAATTATACTCTGCACTCACTAAATTCATGCTCAGAGATCAGATTACAGCACGGTGACAACCAAAAAGAAATCCTTTTTTTCTGAGTTGTATTTTAAGGAACTTATGCCCTCAATATTTAGAAACAATCAGGAGTAACTAAGGCAACTTCCCACAGCTGAACAGGGCCAGTGAAGCCGAACCATATATATTTCTCAGAAATTCTATTTTCATAAAGTGTGTCCTTAAGCTCAAATCTACTCCAAATAGAAGAGTTAATAGAGTACCTTCAACCTATAATGATAAGGTATGATTAAGCAGAATTTCTAATTACCTTTCCTGATATCAGGAGACGTTCTGCTATTAAGGAAAACATGGATGGTAACATTTTGTTTTGAGCCCACCGATGTTGCACAATGGTGAGTACTGAAGTTTTGTTTTATTTTTCACCTTGGACTGTTATGAAAAATCTGAATATTGTTGATGCCCTTAAGATAACTAAAGGTTCACATTTATATGGAAAGAACTCTGGCTGCGAAACAATGGGGAATTGCGTTTGGAGGAAGAAAAAGTAGCAAGTGGGATAGAGCTGAAACTGAGTGGGAAATGAAGGGATGGAAATGAACTGTTCGACCTCCCACAGGTCCTTCAAAAGCATAAGCAATATTTTCAGGGGCAAATCCTGACATCTTACCTTAGGATATGTGGAGACTCCATTTTAGTGAGTCACATTATAAAGTACAACATTTGGGGATTTTAGCTCAGAACCTAAGTCCAGAAGTCCAGCCATGTACTTGGCACTGCATCATGGTTTTCATGTACAACTTGGCCAAGAGTTAGGTGTTTGCAGAAGTCTCCTATTCCATTACATTAAAAGCCTCCCTATTGAACGGTTGACTAGTGAGACTGCTGAGAGAATGGGGTTTTACTCAGCTGAGAATTACAGGTTTGACCAATGTGGCAAATCAAGATCATACGCAGCACCTAAATATGCAATGTAAACAGGTTTTGAAACATTGCTGTGACTCCAGAAGGCACACAGTTCTCTTACCTGGCAGTAAAGACAAGGATGTTCAGCACAGCTGAAACAGACCTTCTGTTGTTGGTAGAAGTTGCCTAACACACAGCTTCAAAGCAGAATCGTAGTAAACATTTTCTAGCAATGTGTACCTACCCAAATCTTTTAACATGGTTACAAAATCAACAGGATTTTCATGAATATGATAAAGCTACTTCCTACTAAAAATCAGGAAACATGACCTGCATCCATTTTGATGTTATTGTGAAAAATGCCTGACATTGCTATGACAGCACTGGATCATAGTGAAGATCCTCCCTGGCACTTCTACCTGCTGGCTGTCAGCTCTTCTCCTGAGCAGGACATGAATGGATTGAAACTTTCCACTAATGTAAGAAAGAAAGGAAAAGCCCTCAAGCTCTTCTCACATGTGCAGTCTTAATGGGAAATGTTTAAGTTGGGGAGTTTTGTGTTCCAAAGGAGCAATTTTAAAATAGGGATAAACAGGTGCTCTGGCACCTCAACAAAAAATTTTGTGATGACTCATTATGAGGAAAGTCTGTGCAGAATTGCCTTATTTACATTTATCAGTATGGAAGCCTGTCACGCTCACATTTTCTTTCCATTTTTCTGTGAATATCATTTACCAAAGCCCAGACAGTGTGCTGATTCAGGGCAAATATGAGTTCTGAATTCAACAACTATCCAGCTTCATAGTCAGCAGAGGGGGACAGGAACATCCATCTCCACATAAGGTACGGATCTAAACAGGTACAAGGCACTATCTCTGTACCTGGGAGGGTTTCCCTTCTAATGTGCTCTAAAGAAACTGCAGATTACTAGTTTGGATATAGGCATCTGTGTTGTACGTGTTTAAAGGCAGGCATTATGAATCCCCGTTAATTTTCTCTGGAATGGTATAGTGCTATTTTTAAAAATCTCTTGTGAAAATATTCCCTTTCTAAAGAGGTTTTGTTAACGTACCTCAGTTGTTATCACAGGGTGGTATCTTTTGTTATTTCTGGTAGAAGGTAAGAGTGAGCTGCCTTAAAACCTGTCAGGTTAGAAGAAATTTGACTAAAGAGTGACTTGGAGCCATTTTCCCTGAAATCTGGGGAAGGAAGCCAATAGATTATGGCTGTAGGGCTAAGATTCATTTTCCAAGAACAACGTGTGCTGTAGTCCACTTCTAAACTACCTTCTTGGATTTCTCCTGATTTCACATGCAAAAAATAGAGAACCTATGTACTGGGTTTAATCTGCAGATTGAGGTCACACAGACACAGTGCTGTGGGTGACAAACTGCCCTACGGGCTATTGCAGAGCTTAGTAAGTGAGGTGAGAGAGTCACGCTGAGTAAAACTGGGGCAGAATTTGCTAAAGGTTTGCTGAAGGAAGCTTCATAATGCTGTGGAGGCTGAGCAACGATGGGTAGGTTCAACAAAGTTCTTCCCAGAGCAAAAGATGGGGATGACTGAAATACCAGACTTGCTGCAAAACACAAATTTCTCCTGTTTCCCACTAGAAGAGACTTATAGCTGCCATGTGCATGGTCTGGAAAGACCAAGGTGCACTTAGTCTCAATTTTGGTCTGAATTTGGCACATGAGTACTTAGACATCTCAGACAGCCACAGGATGGGGTTTCATGACAGGTCATAAAAGAGGAGAGGTACAAAACCCACAGCCAGAGAAACCTCTGCACAAAGTCACTGTTAGCTGGAGAGCTGGAAGCTGCAGTGCGCACTCACCCGTGCTCCTGTATGATATCATGCATCTTATGTCAGTAGATGAGATGGGGCAGCTACAGCTGCCATGAGGAATCACAGCCCAGCAGAGGGGCTGTGCCACTGCTCAGGCAGAAGCACTCACCCCAACACAGAGGACTACAAGACAAAAATCAGATCCATCCTTCGTACTCCAGGTGGGAATTGATGAATCTGCTATTGAGCATCTGCCTGAAATACTGCTACCTTGTCTGTTCTACCCATGTGCTCTGAAAAATTGTTCTCATAGTCTTAGCCTACAAGCAGAGATGGAAAGATTTACACAAAGAGGCTGGAGAAGGGATATCATAAGTTTGTCTTTACACTGCCAGGGGATTTCCTTTAAATAGGGAGATTCATTCCCAGATTCCCCTAAGCAAAGCATGACATCTGGAGCAGCCGAAGCATCTGTTTAGTATCCTTTCATATTAACTCAAGCTAAAAAATGGGTTGTTATACTGTCAAACAATATTAATATTCTCCGGTTGTGTGTTATGTTGCTTTTAGGATAGTAGCATATTTTTTCTGAAATATTTTGCATAGTATTTACTAAAGTACCCTCAATCAGTGCAGACGTGATTCTGGGCTCCCATCTGGTTTACACCTCTGTAATTTCAATTACTTCATCACAGGAAGTCACTGTTTTATACAGCCAAATTAATCAGAACTAAGTCTTGTGTCTCAGCATCTTAGACAAACAAGAGAGAGCTTGTACACTGATATTATAATCTGAATTTAATTTAAGGAGGTCAGATTGTTCAATATACCTACTCTCATTAACAGAGAACTCAAAGAAAATTAGTGCTATAATATCTCTGAGAACTAGTTGTTACACCTAAATACAAATTATTTTGCAGCAGTAACCCTGCAATTACATGGTTATTGTTGCAGTAAAGGACAATGAGAATACTTGTATTTCAATCATCGTTGGTTTTGTACTTACTGGATGATCTTCAAATACATAATTTTTTGTAATATTTTTTTGAGAAGAGTGATAGCTCTACATATAACAACATGGGAAAAAAATAGCCAGATTAAGCAGGAGAGAGAACTTCTAAGGTATCGCATGTCTCTGTCTCTACTATCTCTGCCCTTGCAAAGGGACTCTCACCCTTCCACAGCATACAGGAAAATAAAACAAGCCTACATACTTTATGAAGGTTTGTTGGTTGATTTCGATCCACTCTTCTCCGTGGCATTCAGAAAACTGGTGAATGTTTCTGTGATATTTCTAAAAAGATCTAATTTTCTTACAGGTTTATATGAGTGCGGTTCCTGTGAACTTGCTTTGGGGAGTCTGTATTGGTGAAAATAGAGTTGCACAGTCCTGAGGGATCATGTTTTAAGTATGAGTTCACTCTAAACTTAAATCCTTATTTTGCAGTTATCAAATTCAACAGGAAAGTCCTTGGTGTAACAGGCTTTCTTTTTCCCAGACGAGTACAGGCTTCTGACAAATCACCTTGTTTTTCCTTCCACGGGCAAGGGAAAGAAAAAAGCCCATTTTAAAATGACCTATTATAACATAGCCAAAAGCACAACAAGGTAAATCAGTCACCATTTCAAATGTCTGTCTCTGTGAGTCAGTCCTGCCTTTATCGTTCATTTAGAAACCTCATTGCTGGCAACTTTTCCTATTATTGTCCTTCTGGAAGTACCTGGCAGCAGAAAATGTCAAAAAACGATGCAAGACTGTTAATCTCTATTGTTGGGTGTTTAGTGCTCGGGGTCTGTTGTGCTCTAGCATCTTGCAACATATAATACCATGTTCAGTATCACGCTTTCCTTAAACTGCCTGCTTCCTTTATGGCTCCTCTGTGGCCTTTTCTGTTTTCCGAGAGCAACAGGATGTTTTAAGACATGCTCTATTTTTTTATTTTATTGCTCTTGGTTCAATATCTCTGTCTCTCTCTCTCTCAATATTTCTTAAATTACTCTGGTTGCTACAGCAACCTTAGGCCTCTGCAGGATATTGCTGCAGGAGGTATCTGATATGGCAGAGTCTCTACGCTGCTCAGCTTGCTCTTGTGCACAGAGCTCAAGGTGATGTTCAGCACCTCACTTCCTCCACTGGGGCTGGCTGCTTCAGCAGCTGTGATCTGTCCCCCTAGCTGGCTTCAGAAATCAGCTCCCTGCCTTCACCTTTGGTATTTTCAATTCACAGTAGCACCATTTGCTGTTACATGAACTCCTAGGCCATTTGGTATCAAATGCCTTGTATCTCAAGTGCATGTCTCTTCTGAGAAGTGGCCACCTGGTTTCAGCTGCTGCCTCTGTACCCACTGCTTCTTAGGGACATGTCAAGAGCAGGTGCCATCTCACAGACACTGTTGCATATTTGTCAGAAAAAGACACAGCAGTTTTGAGAAGGGTAGGAAATGAGTATGGAGAGAAGAAAAACCACGAGCATGCTCTTTTGTCTGGAAACAAACAGGCTCACTTCAAAGGTGTCTTTTGAGAGCTCAGGTTTCACTTTGGTAAGGGACAGATAAAGGAGGTGAGGTCTGAGCCTGCGTAGGACCATCACAGCCACAGCTTCTGTGTAAGCTGGTGGTTCTTTTGTTCAAGCCAAGCGACAGGCAAGCTGTGGCACAATGTGTGTGACCACTCACTGAGCAGTTGCCTGCACTCCTGGGCATGTGCAGACCTACCTGGTGTATTATCTGTGCAGACAGATGCTGGCACAGACCTGGTGTACCATCTGGTGCAGACAGAAAGTGGCACAGACCAGGGCAGGGATCAGTGGTACCCAAGCGAGGTGCAGGGCACTACTCTAAAAGAAGCCTTTCTGGCTTCAGTGACCTTGCTTTGTTAAATAGGTGAAAGTAGCTCTTTGCTTATGCTTTGGTATCTCCATCAATACATGGAAACTGTTTGTTTGTTTGTTTGTCCGTGAGTTTTTTTGTGGAAGACCTTTAAGCTAGTTATGCTTAACATATTCCAGTTACTAGTGATTCCCAGTACATTGGAAGAGGACAGGTTAGAAATTCTGATGAAACAGGTTCTATTTGTATACTAAAAATTTGCCAAGTAAATTCAGAAGCAGACAATTTTAAATACTCAAACCAAAAATGCTGAACTCTGATCTAAGTAGCTCTTCCTTTGTGAGGGCCTGCATGATTTGGATACATCTTTAACTTATTTTGCTGTACTTAACCTGAACTCTTCGACCTTTACTTAGTTTGACATGGTATTCCATCTCTGTATTGTGATAATAAACAATCACAGATCTCTGCTGCCCTGATTTTTAAGGGGTTTTTAAGTACCATGTTGCCCAAGCAGCCTATTCTTCTATTGACCTCAAAGAGGATTTCTCTTGAAAAGTGCTGAATTGAATAAGGACCATGCCATGAAGGACCATGCTGTTCTGCAAGAGGTATTTCTGGCCTCTCTAAAATTAAAGTCATTGTTCTGCATGGAGGCCAAGAACCAGCAAAATCTTTTGTGTGTTCTCAATGCATGACTACAGAAGTGCCTCACCAGCACTGAGCTGGCATATACTCAGGAATCATTGAAATCAAGATCTAGACAGCTGTTGTTTCATCAGTCACCTGATCAAGTATCAGTTATATTTCACCTTCAGATGTATTCCTGTGAGAAATGGTTTCTAATATTTTTAAAATATTATTTTCTCTGACTTTGTGGCTTTGTATTTACCCATATTAAATTTTAAAACCTTGTTATAATCACTATTATAGGAAAGAAAGGTTGTCTACTCAAGTGTAAACAAACCATTAATCTTCTCTGTTTCAGAAAATCCTGTTGAATTGAACAAACATTTACTCAATGATCATAATTATAGTGTACGTCAGTTTATACAGTCCCAAGAGGATTTAATCTATGTAAAGTACCTTTAAAATACTGCAATTATTTTAGACACAAATAGGCTCAGAGATTTAAGAACAAGATCACTCTGGTGGACTGTCTAAAGTAGTCTGCTCCTACCTTTTTATTCATTTTTGTTTTCAGGACAGATTTCTAAATTCTGCTAATCTCCATTGGGGATAACTAATTATTATAATAATTTTTGCTCAATTAATTTTAGTGAATGGATTATAATAGAAATATTTTTAATGAATAGTCAGACAGTTCATACTAGTTGTCAGATGTCCTTAAGAAGGAAAAGGCTACAAAACCCATGTTCTTTTAGCTTAATCAAGCCAGAAAAACACAAAGGTATTCCTTATTAGACTTTAAACTGCTAAAAATAAGTTGATTCTTACCTTTCCAAAGCTCCCTTTCCCAATAGCCCGCAATATTTGAAAGTGGTCAAAGTTAACTGCAAAATAAAGGAGAGAAGAAAAGGGAAATAGTTTGTAGCATGCTAAGTCAGAATCAGAAATCAGATAAGAAAAGAAATTACAGTGTGTCCAACTAATGTCTTTTTACCATCTGGTATTCAATTTTTCTCTTAAAACACCAAATATACTCAGTACCTAGCAAAGAGGAGGTTGGCTTTAAAATGTGCTGCATTCATTTTGTTCATCAGTTCATCTTGGACCAATGCCTCCAGTGCCCAGTATCTCCAAAAAAAAACATATCTCTGTCCTAACCAAGTAAGAAGACAAACATTAGCATTATGCAGCCATTAGCAAAAACTGCTCAGCATTTTCCAGAAATATTGAGATCTATTAAAAGGACACTGAATAATTCAAGTAACTAACACCCTCTACCTACAGATACATAATAACATATGGTTAGTATTTTTAGAGTAGTCACTCTCCAGAATAATTCCCCTATTTTGTTACAGTGATGGAAGCTTGTCCCATGACGAGCTAGTATGATCAGTCTTTCTCGTGCTTTCCACCTTAATGCAATACGTAATGCTAATACTGTAAGACTATTTCATAAATGTAGCATAAGTTTGTTTTGAGAGATTCCATTTTAGCTTGGCAGTAGAATGGATTTACTTGCACATCAGGAAAATCTGACAGCACAGCCTGTCGTAGACACTGAAGTGCTTTGCTGGGAGGGTGAGTGAGATTTCATTTCTCAGAAATGCCATTATTATTGGTGTTACATGAGTTTAAACACAGCATGACCTTCAAATCTTCATTGCTAGATCTGGTGGTTTAAAAAAAATCCAACAACAACCTGAACAAAATTGATGCAAAGTCACTGAAATACAAACATGACAATGTGTGATACAGATTTTACAGTCACTTCTCAGAAAAGAATCACACTTAGAGCTAAATTCAGTGAACCAGAGATGACAAAGTTCGGTGTCATCTCTTCACCTCTTAACAGGATTTTTTGAATTGGAACTTTCTTATGTTCCTAGCTTTGGCCACAGACTTTCATCTATGTGCCTGTCATTGATGTAACAGTAACTGGCAAAATTGTGGACACAGACTGTCACTGGAAAAATCATAGAACCACAGAATGGTTTGGGTTGGACGGGACCTTAAAGGTTATCTCATTCCAACCCTGCTGCCATGGGCAGGGACACCTTCCCCTAGCCCAGCTTCTCAAAGTCCATCCAGCCTGGCCCTGAACACTTCCAGGGATGCGGCAGCCACAGCTTCTCTGGGCAGCCTGTTCCAGGTCCACCCAAAAATGTGGTAACAAGAACAAATGCAACGAAAATGTGATTCACATCAAGATGAAGGAGAAAATCCTATAAAACTCATAATACTTTAAATATTTGCCAAAAAAGTTATACCATCTCAAGCTAAGCTTTGCATAGAAAGTTCAAAAGTTGATAGCTATCAAGCCTCTAAAAAGGGTTAATATCTTACTTTCTCTGTTGCAGTAATATCTCATTTACACTATTAACACCATAAAGCATTTGTTTATTCATGCTTGCTTACACTGCCTTCAAGGAAACATGGTTGCTCCTTTCATTAGTGCAGCTATAGCAACCACCTTCCTGGTAATTGCTGGAGACAAATCAAACCCAGAGCTGAGAGCAGCAAACTCTAGTCTACAGGAAACAAAGATGGTGAGTGTAGCAGCTTTAGAATTTGGAACCTGAAATAAAAGTGCATAACCTTACAAAGGATTTATAAGCTGCTTGGAAACTGAAAATCGGGGAAGAACATTTTGTGCTGAATCCTGTAAGAGTTAGGGTTACCCAGATGTTTGAGAATCAAGATTGCCTGTCAGCAACCTGCAGCTGGGAACTGTACTGACAGTTTTTACTAGCGGGGCACTCTCTTGTAGTTCTTGCTGGCTGGTACTGGTCTGATGAAGAAGATAGTCAGTTTAGCAAAACCCCCTTCCACATAAACTTGCATCCACTTAAATCCTGTTCCCACCAGTCATCCCTCCCAAGTGCATGACAGGGCTGTCTAAGATGATCCTTAATTTAGGTAGGAATTCAACACAGTGTTGAAAATATCCTAAACAACATGTTAATCTTATTAATTGCTTTGATAGGAAAAAATCATCCAAAAATTCAGCACAGCATGGTGTTTTCTGTGTCACTCCTCTGTTTTCAAACTTTCTCATGTTTCCTGCTTATTTTGCTAATTTTTTTAACAAGCACGTTCCTTAAAAAAAGCTTATTCTGAATTTGTTCTTTACCTTGCAGTCATTCAGCTGAATCCAGTTCCCAAAACAAGTGAAAAATTGTTGAAACAGTCTGTAATTATCTCAGTTTGAGTCAAGCCACATTTCAGTAACATTTGACTATATTATATTCTGAAACCTGACATGTTTTGAAATACATCAGTTTGAAGAATTATTCTGTTTTTGTAAAACTAAGATTAAGCATTTATCTTTAGCTATGAAAAGGACATTTTTTGTTGTCCATATAACTTCTATTCTATTTCTCTGTACTTCCTTCTTTCCTGTGTTTGTTCCTCTGAATGACTAGAACAACTCAATTTTTAAATTGGATTTAATTTAAATTGCACTTCCATAAGAATGAAATTATTAAATGAGGCACAAGACCATGGAATTGAAGGTGTATTACTAGTATGGTAAATAAGTGGTTAAAAATCATAGCCACAACAATTGATAAAATTTTTTTAATTTCTGTGTTTAACTTGAATAGAAAGTGGGATATAACACTTTCATACCTTCATTAAGGAAAAAAAAATTATTTTCTTTCTGTAGCTGACAGTGCCATAAGCCTTATTTAAATTAAAGTACAATCATTGTAACACATTTTTTGCAAGAAAAAATAAAGACAATTTTAAATGACTGAGGAAATATGTAAACATGCCTGAGCCTGCATCTAAAATGAGCAAGGCTTGCAGCCACTGTGGTTCTCTGGAAAGGGATAATTCACTAAAGTGAGACAACTCAGTCTCTTTTGATCATTCAAACATACGACGTCGCAGATTCACAAACTGAGGAAGTTCCTCTCTTGGGATGTTAGGAAAGAATGAAAAATGGGCTACCTTGCAGCTGAGACCAATACCAAACTCATTGAGTGAAACTAAGATGCTTTAAGCAACAGTCCCATCTAGAACAGAGAAGCACAGCCCTGATAATAGTGAAGTGTTGAGCTAAGTTCACTGCCACCTTGGTACTACATTAGCTATACACCTCAAGTGTTTTCCTCAGATGTTTTTAATTTCACAGTCTCAAAATTTTTGTCTAATTTTTTCATCTCAATTTTTTTTTCAGGTTTTGTATGTGCTTTTTTGTCTTTTTTGGTGAAAATTCAATGCCAAAATATCACCACTTACTCTGAGAAGAACTACAGCTCATCATGACCTCTGCAATTTCCAGTGTTGAAAATATCATCAAGGTCAGACACTGCCATTTCCTCTGTGCAATGAGGAGATCACAAATATTAACTTCTTGTCCTCCAAAACATGGTATGTCTAGTTCTTGTGGTGCCTGGTGTTGTAGCTGATGACATTTTTCTAGTGCAAAGCCCCACTGAGATAATGGTGTGGCTGGCAGAAGGACATGTCCTTTGGTATCAGTAACATGACTATTACTCTTTTGAAAATAGCTTTCTTTGTATCTTTTACTCAAGAGAAAAAATTATATTTTCCAACTCTTTGAGCACTTTTATTTTTATACCACACCATACTTTAGAGGTCTTATACATCAGCTCTGAATTTGAGTCTAAGAATATGAACTATTTTCAGGAAACAAAATTTGTTTGTGTTGTCTTCAGGTAATTTTTCATACAAGTAAACCCACAGAAAGACACTTACTTACAACACTATGAGAAACTTTCTTTCCAGTTTCTTTGATTTCCATCAATTTGGAAAAATCAAGTATTATGATCTCCCCTCCTACATCTCCCACCTTCATCCTTCATTAATTCAAAACTAAGGAGGAATATGGAATAAACCAGATATTTTGCTAACTAAAAAACAAAATAGATCAGCATTTATGACATCTGTTTCATGTTACAGTGTTAGAGCAATGGATGCATGTTAACTTCAGCAATGTGCTGTATATATACATATAAATACTTTATTTTGTTTCTTTCCATTTAGTCATACTCAAACCTTAAATTCGTTCCATTGCACAGATTCAACTCTCTATTAACAACTTTTAGCACAAGTATACCTTACTTGGATTAGAATCATAGTTTCAAATTAGGCCCATGTAGAGTAGTTTGGTCTTGAACAAATAAAAGCCAGATGATGGTAATGGGACTCACAACTGATTTAAAGGTTTCATCCTGCTTGCCATGAAAAACAAAAAAGTGTGATCCTAACCATTACAGATACTTAGTCAAATATATTAGTGTACTCAAAAACTATCAGGAATATCTAGAAGGATGGTGCAGTGGTTTGTGACTGAATTATACACAAGAGCCCCTCTACTGCCAGAGTCATCTCATGTGACCTTCGACAAGTTCTCCAATATCTTCTGCCACTGTCTGTAGAAAAAATGAATCATTCCATTGCCAAGCAGCTGTAAAATTAGGTATAGGAAGTACCTTAGAGCTCAGACACACAAATAATGGTGAAAGTAGTAAGAGCTAATTCAGGTAAATAGTGCTTTATAAAAGCACTGTGAAGACTGAAAGCAGTTTTTAAAGTGTGAGAAGTCTCCACCTCTGTGGAAGCAGAGGTACAGAAATCAGTACACTGATTCAAACCCCACACATCACATCGTGGAAGAGCTGAAAACAGAACCCAGCTTCCACTTCATACCACACATTCTCAGGCACCTCTTCCGAACTGCATAAGCCCTGATGGAGCAGATATTTGGTATAAAACTTTCTAGTGAAAGATAAAACAAATATTTCTTGCTCCACTGCTCCCTGAGGATAAAATATACTTTGGGGAAAATATTCACGTCACAGATTCTTGGGTTTTTACAACCACACTGCAAAAAACACTGGATAGTTGTAGTGGAAATGCCTATTCTTTTTTTAATCAGCACTATATAAATAATGATATATGTTAAAACAACAAAGTATTTTATATGCATTCACCTCTACTGCATTATTCACAAATGCTATGTTTACTTGAACCAAAAAAAAAAAGTTACACTAACAACAGACCATTATGTATTATGTGTTTGATTTATGATCTCATCAAGGAATATAACATTTTTACCCTTTCACTTGTAGTTTCTAAACTTGTGGTTTAAAATATTCTCATATGACACATCATTTGTTCAAGAATAAATTACATTTAACTAAAGATGCAATATGAATATTGGGTGGATTCTAGATAGAGCTGACATCTGTTTTCTCACTGCAGCTGAGGAATATTTGCTGCATGTATATGTGATTAGTCCAAATACACTCAATAACCATTACCTGAAAGAACTTTGTTTCTCCTAGAGAAAATATTCAATTGAACGTGGCCAAAGTACAGGCATACACAAGCTTTGCAGAATGAAAAATAAAGTAGGGGCCTTCCTGGAAGAACTTGATAAGCTAAATACAGACTCTCCTTCCCTGGATGAGTCCCACTGATTTATTTGGACTGTCTGGGAGTAGCCAAAACCAGAAGATGAGCAATAAGTCATTAGGAGGTGTACAGTAAAGCCATATTTTTAACACAATGAGCATTTCAACACATCGAGCTTCATTCTCACTGATCTCAAGAGAAAACAGAAACAAGGAGATATGATATGGCCATTAGCCAAGAAAATAGATTTTTGTTTTAAGTCTGAGCACTGTCTTGCAGGTCCATTTTGGGGTGGTTTAATGCTTCCTGTTTCTGTGAATCCGGAAAACAGAATAATAACTAAACCAAATTTCCTTCTAGATTTGGCCTGTATGGTTTGACCTGAGACTCACTGGATAGCACTGCTATTAGGATTTCAAACTAGTTCCGCCGTCTTCTTTCTGTGTCTGTCTACTTTTCAGATGCTCCAGCCTTTTGCAGGGAGAGCCACAGGCTGTGCTGACAGAACCTCAGTAGACCTTAGCAGCCATCAGATCTCCTTAAAATTGTTACTGTCCTTCCACACAAAACACATAAGATGAGTAACCAAGCAGACACATTCATATATATTCAATAGTCTTAATAAAATCCCCTGCTTGAATGGACATAGGACAAACATGAACAGTGCCTAAAAATTAAATTAAGGGTCATAAAATGGTTTGGATAGTCATAAGGGGTCACATTCCATCATGCTCTGTTCATGGTAAGTGCATTAGTGAAGTCACTTCTTAAAATAAAGCAGAAATTAATTCCTGCTGACAGAATGATAAAGCCAGGCATGTCTTTGAAGTGAACAGAGAGTACAAATCTGCATAGCTACATAGGTTTCTGAGTAAAATGGGACACTACTATACATTATTTGACTGGGAAACTTACTAGTTAGAAAGAGATACATAAAAAAAAGAAGTTACAGAGCTGGTTTTATCTCACCAATGATGAATCATGATGCTTCTGATCATATTTAGGGGCTTTGTATTTAAATTGCATTACAGTGTCTCAATTCTTCATGATTAATGAGTGTTTTAGTCTCAATATAAACTAATTATGTTAATTTTTTAATAATTATTCAGACTTTATTTGCAATTAGAAAGAATTTAAGATCTTTGTATGCCAATCATATTTTATTTAAAATTCAGCTAATTTTGTTTTGAACTTTACAATGCATTTTAGTCTGATCATGTTTGCATACTTCACTTTCTTCAGTCAAAGTGAAACATTCCTGTACTATTAAAAGACTTTCTTTTCAGAACTCTCGACTGATCCAAAGTGTCTTTTTGGGAACAGTTCATTTCTGTATCTTGCTTCCTTGTGAAGCCACCTGCAGGATGGGATCGTTGGCTGGACTACATCTCCCTTTCATGGGTGTCCTCACAGCACTTGCATGGCCTGTGCTTTGTCCCCGCTGAGCTGGGGGCATGTTGGGCCACGGGAATTGTAAACAGGTACAAGATTTGGATCTACAGAAGGGGATACAAGAATCACATTCCAATACCTTTGAAGAAGTGTCATATCACAGAAATGTAGTCCAGCTTTGAACTGTGCCAGAAGGAAATCTGAAAAGGTAAACTTGAATTCCATTCAAGCTTCCAGCTCTGTTTTCCCAGAATAAGGCTTAATTTTTATCAAGGAAAATAATAGCATTTTGATTTTGCAACAAGTTTAATTATCCATTAAAATTGTTTTCAGAGGAAAGGACTGTTCTAAAAAAAAGAAAAGAGGGTGACAGAGTTTCTTGTTATCTTCCATCTATGTCACATTTCAAACAAATCATAGGGGAAGGAGCTTTGTTCCTTATTAAAATGGGGAGAAAACCTCAGTACCAGGGTGTTGGAAAACCAACAATGTAATTTTATTTATACCTTTCTTATTTCAATATTCTATCAATAAATAACGGATACCATAGATAAACAAGTGGGCTAAAGAACATCTGCTGTGATGCATGACAGACATTCTGATTTCCTTATGTCAATCCTCCTACAAGGCAGTACTTCACATGCAATTTAGCTACACATTTGATGAAATTCACAGTGTTTAGACCATGCATGGTTTGTTCATCAAAAGCAGTGCCAGCATCATGGGGTTCTACACTGTAATTAGTGAAATCCACCTCACATCACATCGTTAAAAAGAGTGGGGTTTTCCCTAAATGGCCTGGGAATTTCTGAATGTGTTAGTTAAAATGAATACTGGAAAGAACTACAACAGCCTACCATTTTTCAATATGCTATAAAAACAGACTAGAAGAATTTGGTGAATCAGCTAATAATTTACACTGTTACAGAAATAGGAATGTGTTGCCACAAGCAGAAGTAACATTGAAATTCTAAAGAAAATTAGCATTTGAAAGTTACCAAGCTGCTAAGTAAAAAAGATGCTAGGACTGATTTTCAAACTCTTCCTCCCTTTTAATTCTGTAAAAGAACATAATTGTATTTCTAATGCTATTCTGTAAAAGCTGCAAAAAAACCCAAGATGATTTTGCATTCACAAGGAAACTACAACTCCTTGGTAAACAAGAATCTCTTTGAACCCAGGATCAAATGAAAATTTCTCTCCAGAGCTGCTTATACCCCCAATAAGCCAAATTAAAATTATACTTGCATTATACTGCCATCTATTCTGAAAAATACATCAGGCAGCTACCTGAAGCTTGTAAAACAAGTTTCCTCCTTTGACAAGTAGAACAGGCTGCAAATCATTACAGCTTTTCTCTGAGGGAAGTTTGAACTGAAACTCCTGAGTGCCATCCCACAATCTCCAGACCTAGTCTGAGAAGTTAGAGATCTATCACCAAATTGAAAATCAAGAAAATCTGATGCTTTTAGGGATGTCAACTTCTGTGAGCCACTGGGAGGGATTTGTCTGCCAGCCACTGAAGTCAGCACAGAGCATTACAGCTGTAAACTGCAGTAGGATTTTGATCTAAGAACACAGTCATTAGTTTTTGCCCAAAGTCGACTGAATGGTTGCCCCGTGGTAGCCTTAGTAAGGGCTTCACCAGAAGCACCAGTGACTTCAGGGATTGCTGTTATTGTTATCCTATGGAAAAACAAAAAAACTGTTGCTCTGTGGAAGGTGTGGGGATGGTTAGTTGCTGCTTTGCTTCACAAGAATTTTAACACAATTTAATGAAATTAGCTATTCTTTCTGAAGGATTGAGCACAAATAGGTGTTTACTGGCAAAAATTAATTGTACTGGTCAGAAGAGCTCTTGTGGCTGCATATCTCTCCTGCAGTGTTTCTTGGGAGCATTAGACTAAAAAATAAAGTTAATTTTCTTGTCTTTATGCCTCTTTAAAACTAGCCCACATTTTTACCATAACAATTCCTAATTGGAGATTTTAGTGTGCTGCCTCTGTCTTCAGGCAGGTTACTCTGTTTCAGAGGCATACAGCAGTACTCTCACGTGGCTGAGGAAAGAAAAGAGTAATTGAAAAGCCAATTCTTGACTGTGATGGTTTGTGTGAGCAAATGCAGGAAGAGGTGAGAGGTGAGAGGAAAAACTATTCTTTTAAATAAATAATCTCTGTCTGAAACATACAAAGCAATATGAAAGTTCTGTTCTTTTGAGTAAGGATGTGATTTCAGTTCCAATGAAAGCAAACAGAGTTACCTAGTTTTGGAGTCTTTCTCATCTTTTTGCTTTGTGCCTTCTTTCCATTTTTCCTCTTTTTTATTGGAGAAGGAAGCAAAAGAACTACAAAATCAAAAGGTCTTCACTCATCTCAGCTGAAATGAAAAATTTCTGAGTATTGATTCATGATGATTTCTGATTCACTATTATTGCTGTCTGTGTCTATATAGAGTATGTGCATTTCTGATGTTTTTTCTGAAATAAGAACATTTCAAGAAATTCTACTTTTCATTTTGGTTTTGGCTTTACACAGGAAAGACTTCTATTTTCATACAGCCCAATAATGAGAGGAAGTGGACAATATTTATATTTCCCAACATCAGAAACATATGCTTTAGGCCCCACACCATACCAAACTTCTCTCAAAGACCACCTCACCGACAACGTATTTTAGCCCTTTATGATCCTTTTCATGTGATGTTATGACAAGAGCACATGATCATTCAGGTAAAAGACTTGTTCTTTGAAAAACTGACAAGAAAACGAGGCAATCACAGAGACACCATGTCTGGCATGCTGCAGACAGCAGGAACAGAAGCACAAGCACCCCTTTTGATGGCAGTATGGATGTTTAGAGTGGATTAAGCTGATTGTGACACCTTATTATACACCTTCAGTGCTGGTTTGGTTGGAAGTCTAGTTTCAAGGGCAGTGCAATGAGATTATCACCTTCATAGGGAAGTTAAAGTGCTTATTAGTACAGAATTTATGTATTTTGCTTTAACAGGAATTGCTTTATATCAAAGTAGAGATCAAACTCTGATCCCTGCCGTGTTAACATATGCTGACACCAATATTTCCATTTTTCCTCACACATAAGTGAGCACAGGCAATAAAGATAAAGAAAAATTTTAAATGATCTGCTAAGCAGGTCTTTTGACTTTGATGGCAATTCCAAGAAGGCAACCAATTAAATTTATGAAAATAAGTAGGAATAATAATAAACAACTTATATCAGAAAGATTTAAGTTAATACAGACTAAGGTTCAATTACTATTATTTGAAGGCAAAGTTACTCATTTAAATTAATGAATTTTAAATTGTTTCTTATTAATAAACAACAACTAAAGGTCAAATATTGCTATCAGAGCTCAGCAAAAGATATAAGGAGCATGAAATATGTGTTATTATTGCAAAAAGTCAGCTGGACAATCTAGTAGGGATCAAGCCCAAATTCATAGCATGTGCTCAGGCAGTGCAGTACAAAACAGGAAAGAATGACTATCTGTTTAACGTCACCACCGATGATGTGAGCTGCAAAAAAATTAGCACAGACAATGATATGTTTTAGTTGGGTTTTTTTGGGATAATGGAAGATCTTCAGAAATACTGATGATGACTAATGGTACAGGCAATTACTAAGGTGAAGCTCCCCTGACAAATACCTAAGATTTAAAACAGCAGCAGCTGAGACAGCTTAAAAGGAAAAAGAGACAAAATACAACAGTGACAAGCATGAAAGGAGGATATTTCTGCAAAAAGTCAATTAAATTTATAATAATTCTTGTTCCAAGATATCATCAACTGAAAGGCAAGTTCAGAAAGGGGTAGAACTAGCACTTAGTGAAGGCACAAAGTGGGAAAGACTCAGACTGTGACCAAGAAGAGAGATCTGTGCAGAGCTGACCCTTTGCAGGGCAACCACAAATGACACTCTTTCAATGTTGCTTCCATGCCCATGGAGGTGGAAGGTCACTGATCTGATCAGTCCCAAAATGTGATACCATGGGCAGAGAGCGAGAATTTGAATGCTTATGATGGGCTGTCAGCGTAGATGGTCTTGATTGTGTGGGTCAGTTTAATGTAAACCTTCAGCAGCATAATTTTAAAGCAGACCTTTTCAACATCTCATTATCCTCTGTTATGATGTCTGGTCAAACATCCATCAGCTGAGCTAAAAAAACCCCAAACAATTGGCCTCCAAATAAATTAGACAGAATCAGATTTAGCAGAAAAGCAATTTGGGGTGCCAAATCTACCACTCTTTTTCAACAAAGAGCAAATAGCAATAAATTGTTGTGAAAAGCCTGTAGCGGCTGATCAAGGATTTTACATATTGGTGTATGACTCAGTGCTATGAAAAATATCATCACTGGCCAGGTGTTCCTCTGGATGGACTGAAATATGTTAACAACCCTCACCTTTGCTAAAAAACAGATATTGATGTCTGGAAATGACCAGAGCCTGGTTAACACAATCCTGAAGCTCAGAAAAGATTTACTAGTAGTTGAAAATAACACACAGTGTGGCAGGTATGTTCACTTCCTGTGCACAGGATTCAGTATGACTGGTCACATGAAGCTGGCCACATGAAAATGGCCACATCATTCTGTGATTCTGTGAAAGAACATGATTCTCTCCATATTTAGACTGGCACTGAAACTATGTGACATGAATAGCTGCAATTATTAGGTTATTGTTAGGTTTGATGCATTGGCTAACAATGAAACTGCTTTAAGTCCATAGCCCTGACCTCAGTGTCACACAGAAATGATCAGGATTTAGTCAGACAGTGTCAAATCTTCAGTATAACCATAGGTTAGTTTCATAACAAAGCTGATTTGTCTGCTTCTACATTCTGTTAGCATATAATCAGGTAACCTATTTTCCAGTAGAAAGGTTTCTTTTCATCGGCTCACTTGGCTTAGTGGAAAGTAATTGGAACTTCTCATCCATGTATCCTATTATAACCAGCAATTTACAAAATTTTGCTATTATAAACTCACAAGTCAGTGAATTATTGTTGTTTTAAGACCAGTGAAAGTGTCAATTAAAGATCCCTCTTTGTGGCAACGAAAACAGTTTTGTTTCGTGACAGGAGAGAGATTTGGTTCAGAAAAGCTGTTAACTTAGTAGCACCACTGGAAACATCAGAAGTCACCAAGGAACAATTGAATTGATGTACTGCGCCTTATCACAGCCAGTGAATAGCAGGGAAGCCTCTGTGAGTCTCCATGCTTTTCATAGCCCTTTCAAAAGACATTGACATTGAAACTAAGCAGAAAAGTCTCAGGACCTGCTCCAAGGTAAAATGTAAGACTTTTGGTAAGTGAAAAAACATAGCACCCTTTTGTTGAGAAAAGAGAGTTTCTGATTGACCATGTTGTTCACTTATGGAGGAGCTGACAAAAACAATCTCTGAAATCATTGCAAGGAGAAGCAGGTTGACAGGTATAAGCAGCAGAAAAGAGACTCCTTGTGAAAATGTATTGCTACAATATAGAAAATCTAAATTTCACTTTGCTGTAATAGACTTCCCTGTGAGATAGGATACACGTAATAGGCTATGAAGCATCTTTTTCAGCTGGACAGTGGGAATATTCACCTCCCTCAGAGTTTCTATGAAAATAACCTCATTAATAACTGAACTGGAAGGCTCTCTGAGGGAAGTTGCTATGGGAATAAAATGTCAAATATCAGTGTACCAAACTGTTTTCTCCTGCAATAAAATTTATCAGAGTGATCCCCAGGTGAAGGAAAATTCTTTAAATGAAGTTAACAGCAAAATCCTCAGTGAGACATCCATCAATCTTATCCATGCAAAGGTCTCTGTAATTCCAAACATGCCAGGGGAAGATAATAAACCTCTTTGCTCTCGGCTGCTCAGGGTAGTGGCTCTGAAAGCACTGTTCTTGCAGATCAGGATTTCACAAAATGAGTCTTGGTGCTATGTTAATGGGAGGCTGGGGACCCATGTGAAGAGGATTTTACTCAAACACCTAGAGAACACCTTCAGACACCTTCACCTATGAGTTGTTCTCTTTTTCTTTTAAATTCAGGACCCAAGATATGAGGAGTCTCTCTCCAGAACTGAATCTCGAAGAATTATCTCTTCTATTTTTAACCACAACTACAAATTAAATACTTGAGGTGACTAAGGACACTAAAGAGTCAGAATGATTCCCATTTCAATTGGGATTGCCTCCCATTTACTGCTTTTAAGCCAAACCATCACCATGGGCTTCAAATGAATGGTGCCAGTTCTAAGCTGCAGCAGAAGCGTGCCTGAAGTGTCCTGCCTGCTCCAGCTGCACAGTGGCACATCCCAGCCATAGGCTGGGCCGTGGCTGTGGGATCCAGCTGCAGGCAGCGAGGTTGCACAGCAGTAGCTGAGGGTAGAACGGGGATCGTAAACAGGAAAAGCTGCTTCCCATCATGGAAAACGGCAGTATTTAATTAAATTAACAGCACATGAAGTGAGTACATTTAAGGGCCAGATCTCCAGCGCAGGAGAATTAAAGAAAATTTCAAGTATTCCATTACTGCCTGGCCACAAAGTAGCACCTCAGAGTCCAACGGATGCTAGATACCTCACAAACTGGCCAGATTTCTATTGACTGTTTAAATAAAAGACACAACATACTTTTAAGAGGGCTGACCTCCATGGATTCCATATTAGTCTACCCGTAGTTATCCATCCTCCACAGTGAAATGACTTTCACTATGTACTTCAGCACTCAAGTTGCATTTTATTCATAGGTCTTGTAAATTTTTTAAACTAAGTTATACTTCTTAAAAAAATAATAAAATCCATTTTAGAGATGGAACCTCAAATCCCAGCCTCTGAGGTTGTAGAGGGACTGACCCGAACTCAGCTTAACATTTCTGATTTTTATAGTCATCTGGAGCCAGGAAGAGGCTTCTTTTTGATTCTAGCTAGGGTTCTCAATATTTCAGTGTGTGAATCATCTACTTGCCTAAGAATCACTCCACTGTCTCTGCCATTTTGGAGGAAAGCAGGTCTCACAAAGGTTTTTTTTACCGACATGCTCCAGACTAAACTGTTGTTGATCAAACATGATCAATTTTTTCCAACATCAGACAAAGCAATATCCTGAGCTATTAGTTAATATCAACACCTTTGTATACATCACATTTTGTGGTTGTTTCTCTTCAGGGTGGTATAGAAAGGGTAGGGGGAAAAACTGATAATAACAGCTCTATTTAATTCACAAAAAACTTCCATAATTTCAGTGCAATGCATTTCATTGCAATTTCTTCATCTCAGTGTTTACAGATAAATATTTGGTGATGGAATGTGTAGTTTTTCTACAGAGACTGAAAAAGATGGGTTGACTGCTGGACATAAAATGACCAGCTAGCTGCAGAAGTTTTTTTTACTTGGAGCTGATGATTTATTCTCTGATCATTATGCTTCTTACCCCTGGGAAACCCTTGTATACTTATTTACAAGTTATTTATAAGTATGCTTATTTACACTCCACAAGCAATTACACCAAAGCTGATAGGACCAATCATTGCAGAAAACAGTTAAGTATGAATAAAGCAAGCAGGTACTTTATCTTATCTATCCACTGCTAAGATTAGGAGTTGTCCTTGTTTCTGATGGAATAGAGTTAATTTTTTTCTTAGTATCTAGTGTAGTGTTGTTTATTATTACTATTATTATCGTTATTATAATTTACTTTATTTCAATTATATTGTTATCTCAACCCACATGTTTTACCTTTCTCTGATTCTCCTCTCTATCTAGCTGAGAAGGAGGGCAGAGGGAGCAAGCAGGCATGTGGTACTTAGTTGCCAGCTGGGATGAGAACCACAACAGAAGTGAAATGTTAAAGACTTCAAGCAAAGCAAACATAGATACACTTATGAAACAAACCAAATACACTTCAAGTCAGCTGATACAGAGGTGACGGAGGAGAGGAGGGGGACTTCACACCAGCCACAATTCCCAGGTTATGGCTGGGAGTTGGCATTAACAGCAGGAGGTCAGTAGACTTTAAGCCACAACTTAGATTTACCTGATATCACCACACAACAGGAAAAAATAAAAAGATTCTCTTGGTGAGCATGGCAGGTAGCTGACAGATATTAATGGAAAGAACATAAGTTCTAATTTTAACCACAAAAGTTATTAGGTGCAACGCACAAACAAATAGTGAGCTGCAGAGGATAAAATTGCTCAGTGGAGCAGAAGGCTTGTTACTGCCTGAAACGTTCAGTGGCACTAAATGTGCTTATACCAATTCTGTATAATCACATAAACAGAACCTCAAATAAGTTTAATTATGGATGTTAGATGAAAATAATGAATACTGGTGACTGAGTTCTAGAGTTCCCTACCGCATACACTGGGTTTATTTTGATGAGAGTAAAGTATACAAAAAAAATCTGTTTATATATAGAGAAAAAGAGGGAGAGAGAGAGGTAGTCTCTAAAAATACATGTGTATTTGTATTACATTTTCTTAACTAGAATAAAATGGCAAATCAGTATATCAGAGCTTCTTTCCAGCTGTCTATGAAAATAGCATTAAACAACCTTGGCTTCTTCACAGTACAGATTGGAAAGCTTTCAACATAGCAAAAAAAAATTGTGGCCTTTTTTTTTTATTTACAGGTTGTGAAAAGGACTGGAAATCAGCTTCATATCACTAAAGACTAGAAGAAACATGATGTAGCTACTCCAACAGTAGTCAGCAATCTTTCTTGGGTGATCTGCTGGGGTGTATTCTTCTTTTCCAAACTGGAATGTAGAAAATCTCAGAAAGATTTTTACAACATCCAGGACATCCTGTCACTCAAAAATTCAGGATGTCATTGATCCACATATGTCTGTGGATCAAAAGATATATATGATCTACCTAGAAGAGGAAGGTTAGAGGGCTGGCAGCAGCCTGTAGTTACTCACAAGTATTTGTACGCCCAGGGAAGCATTTAAAATTCTCTGCATCTCACAAGTGAGAAACCTGAATGCCACAGTCTTTCCTCTGTAATGGACAGCTACAACTGTGAAAGGGCCACCTGCTATTAATGCATTTAAAATCCATGACTGTGCTTCATCCGACTCCGCTGAGATAGACTGATGGCTCCTGGCTCAGGAGCATCAATGACCTGAAGTCAAGGAAGCACTCAGCATAAGTTCTTGAAACCACTGAAAACATGGTATCCTTTCACTGCCACGTATTACTTAATCTTTTGTAAACAGCAGACATAACCTCTCCTCACTCTCAGAAAAGCCCTGGGAAACCCATTCAGAGAGCAGACGCTATCCTAGCAACAGCTGGAATTTGCCTAGCCACCAGACAAGCTCCACGTGGATGTCCCGCCTCCCACAACCACAGCCAACACCTATGAACCTGATTTCCAGTTGTTTTCCCAAACTATAATAAAAAGAAAAAGGAAAAAAAGGGCAGGATAGACTGGGTGATTGCAAATAATCTTTTTGTTATTTTGAAAGCTGCCCAGTCAGCTTTGCTCTAGCTGTTCTCCTGTTCATCAACAGAGAGCTCACTAAATCCAAAAGAAAAACGATTGCCCTGCTGAATGTTTGGATCCACAGCAAATGTTAAATACTTTATGACTCCTTCCCAGAAAAATCGCACAGCACTTAGTGCTGATAATGTTCTTCAATAAAGACCAATAAATCCTTCAAGAAAGTCTTTCAATACTGAGATTTTTATGGAGAATTTCACACTAAAAATGTATTTCTCTTTCTAAGGTATTTTCACCTGCTATTATTTTTTGCAACATAAAACAACCCTAGTTTAATAACTCAGCTTAAAAACTTAAGCAAGAGATCTCAAAGACATGTCACTGGGCAGGAAAAGATGTGGCAATAAGAGCATAATTGGCATGCACTTATTGAAGAATTACATGCCAAGGCTGAAAAGAGAAGAATCTCATGAATCTGCATAAAACTTCTGGCTAATCTGTTCCTCATGTTATGTCCAAACCAATCTCAATAAAAGCTAACTTTGTTTTACAGCAATTCCCCACACATAAGATTGTATTTCTGTAGTTTTCACGTGCTAAGAGTCAAATATGAAGCTGGGCTTAAAATAATGACTTTTTTCTACTTCTCAAAACAATCTTTTGATGATCTCTTGTTGTTTGATTCAAGCTCTGTGTAGCACTTCATAGTGCTTGCCCCAAAAGTATTTGCAAACTTTACAGCTTGGACAAAGATTTATCTAAACCTTACCCCAAAAGGCACAAAATCAATCTTCATAACATAATGTGAAAGCAGTCCAGGGGGAAGTGGAAGATAGTTTCAGAAAGGTGTGAAGGACATTCAGGAAGCTGACAGTGATTTTGTGATTATATTGCATCTTTGTTTTAACAAGGTAGCTAAGAACAGTTCTCATCACTCAGCAAGAGAGGTGGAACAGTCTCAAAAGAAATAATAATTACTGGAAGGATTAACTCAATTTTCATTTTTATATCTTAAATAAGGAACAGCAGGTGTTCCCTTATCACTGCAAAAATAGGAAAAAGAAGTATTTTTTGCCCACTGCAGCAGACTGCCTTGTAGTATACTTATCTTACTAAATACAACAGTCTTTCTTACACAGAACAGTGTTAGCAATAGAATGATGAAGTTAGTGCTCTATTTTATTCAGTATCATACCAAGCAAAAATGACAGGGCAGAAAAGTACACCTGTTGTAGAACTTATCTAAATATTTCTAAATTTGAAAGAACTAGAATTGATATTATTAAAAAAAAAAAAAAGAAAGAAAATGAGAAAGAAAGTGTGAATAAACACAAAATCAATAAAATATTACCAGATAGACGTTAAAAGCACTGATTTAATTCATATTTTAATTCAGATAAACAAACTGTACGGTAGATTTGATGAATATATCTAAAACAGCTTTTTTCAAAATAGATCAAAATAGAAAAAGTTTAATGAAGTATAAAATAAAGAAGTTCATATTATGTTGTGATATTATGAAGAAAACATTTATGGGAATATAAAATTTGGAAAATAAATTTCAGATTCATCAACCATGTTCAGTTATCATTAGAGCCTCAAAATCCTGTATAAATAAGCTGCCACCAACACTAGTAATGCTTTCTAAGAAGCATACTTCAATTTAAAAGGAAAATACCTTTGTCTTAATTATGGAATGAATGAAACTTAGGTATCTACCTTGTACTTAATACCCATATCAGAAAATGCAGTACAACATTTCTAAGAATGAAAGCATTACAACATTTGATACTTTTGTGTCAAGACCTGTGACAGCAACCATAGAAAAGGGGTGTAGGAGAAAAACTGATTATAAAAAATCTTCCATCAGTTGTAGCAGAAATAAATCATATGCAAAACTGGACGAAGAACCTTGATGGACTGACTACTACTTCAGTGAAATAAACTGAAATCATAGAATCATACAGTTTCTTAGGTTGGAAAAGACCTCTAAGGTCTTTGAGCCCAACCGTAAACGTAACACTGCCAAGTCCACCACTAAACCATGTCTGTACGAGCCCAGTCTCCAGTAAGCTTTCCTTGCCAGGCTGGAAAATACAGAAAGCTGATAGTCTTTAGAAAAGAGGTGGTGAATTAAGAAGACTTTTACAAACAGCTTTTTGCAGAGTTCAAATTTCCAGTGTTTAAAACCAGAACTGTCCAGTGACCTCACAAATCCTAGCCTGTCCATTCAGACTGTTTCATTTATGTATTAAAATATACAAGTTGATGAGAGTCAAAGTGAAAATTAAGGAATTAAAGATGAGGTTAACCTGGCATGTGAGAGACTGCATTTAAATAAGCATTCTAGTTATTGGAGTGGAAAATAACTTATTTGCGAACAAAAGGAAGGAAGTCCTCATTTCTGTGACACGAAAGTACAACCCTACTCATATCATTGTTGATGGGTATTTGAGGTGAATGCTGACTGCCTAGGGGAGTAGACCAATGTATAACAATAAGATTTTCTTGAGGACAACCTGAATACACATCACATGCAGCACTTCCATTGTATTTGTCAGATTTTAGTAAGTGACGAATCTGAGAGGGAAAGCCTGGTAGTACTCATCAGTGAACAGATGCCTTCTTTCTTTCCTCTTTCCTCCAGAAATGTGTGTTTTATAAAGGTACAGTACTGTACTGTAGTACATAAATAGTATATATTGGCCTAACTATAAAACTGTACTGTATATATGTAATGTAAAATTTAAACAGTATAATTTAATTTCTAAGAGTTTAAAATTAAATAAAAGGATTTTCCATGAAATACTGTATTAAGACAATCAGTTCTAGGTCCTGATGAGCATATTGATGCTCAACGTCCTCTTGTACTGAGAAGGTGTAGGCATCTTGGGCCCCACCAGTGCTCATCTGCAGACACAGTGTGATTTGAACGTATATTTCTGATAAAGGAAATAGTTTCCTGGGATCAAGTGCAGCCAAATAAAAAACAGTATTATTTTCCAAAACATTTAATGTATAAGAAACTGAACCCTAGAAGAACTTCGTTCTTCTTTAACCATAGGAGAAAAAACCCAAGACATTTGCCTGCTCTTTTTCTTCAAAGACCCTGTATTTGCTATCCATACCAAATTTTGATTGAGTCCAAGGAAACTCAGAGTATGATTTAGTTAAGAAAACAACTTTTATTGATCTCTTCAGTTTTTTATATTTGCGTAATAATAATCTTTTACTTTTTCCTGTTGCAAGGAAGCTTACACACACACATACATACCTGGTGTTTGCAAGTACAACAGCAAATTACGCCACAGACCAACATAGGCCTACGTTAGGCAGCAAGTAATGTCATTCAAGGTAATCGATTTAACTAGTTCAGGAAACTAAGTAGAACTGTGCTCAGGAAAGATCACACCGTCTGATGTGCACACTGCTTACTATTGCTGCTCTTCCCATCCAAAATATCCACGCTTTTCCTGCTGAGTTTGGTGGGTGTCCTGTACATTTTGTTCCTTCCTCATATGTTTTACATGATAGGGTGCTGTGGAGCTCCTCTACCAGGCTGAACTAGAAGGTGTCCTTTTTAATTGAATATTCTCTCAGAAATTTTTACTTTGTATTGATTGATCTCAGTAGCAACCTATTCTCTTCCACACCTTTCCCATCATCTCAGCATTAGCTCACTCTGGCTAAATCAAAATGTTGTGAAATCTCTAAAATAACTTGACAATCTCTCCTCTATTCCACCCTTAAATGCTTAGTCACAGGTGTCACGGCCCACCAGGTTTTGCTTCAGGAAGGTTTCGCCTTCTGCCTCCCCAGGTTTGCTTTTTAATGAGAAAGCTAGAAAAGAGTCTTGTGCTTGGCCAACAAAACCCTGCGTTCTTTGGTTTTATGCCCACATTCAGAAGATACTGTACAAAAACAGTTCTGGTGAGATTGGATCTACTTTCTCTATCTATGAACAAGATCATAATTCCTTACTATGTGTTTTTTCCCAAAACACATTTTCTAATTCAGTCAGGTACAGCATTTGATTCCAGGCTGAACTTCATTCATTGGACACCCAAGTGTGGTACCCAAGGTTCACAAAAAACTGTATACCCCCCTAGAAGCTACTGCTGGCTTTGTAACCCACATTCACACATTCACATCAAGGAATTCTTTCACTTTTATGCCAAGTGCTATCCATGACTCAGTGTCTATCACACTGGAGCAGGTGGAAGTAGATCTGTTACCCCTTGTTCTATGGGAAGCCAGCAGAACTTTTGAGCTCTACTGCAAGTGAAGCCAGTATTGAGGAGTAGAGTCAGTTTAACATCTCTGTACATTTGAAAACCATTTGTCCTGGGATAAAACCAAACATTTACTTCTCAGACTGCCACCCCTTCCACCATTCAGCTTTTCCAGTCGTTCAGAACCCAGCTCTCTGAAAGCCTGCTCTTTGGCACAGAAAACAACAGCAGCACTGCTGAAGGAGCAGAGCCTTTTCATTGCAAGCAACAGCTGTGGGCAGGGATGGGAGACAATGTCTGAATTTGTGAAGGAGGGACTGTAAAGGCAATGGTGTTGAGACTGAGACAATAATCTTGTTTTCTCAGAGTTTATTTCATAACCAGAATTTTCCCTGATCTTGAATAGGAGTCTCTAAGCTTACCTTGCTTGATGCTTGGTTAGCTTTGAATTATTTATATGTAGTTATACACAAAAAGCCCATCTTGGTATGCAGGCACACTACATAACACACACTGCAACATGAGTAAAGTGTTACCGCTCCCGAGCATGTTCTCGATAACAAGTCAACAAGAAATTCCTTAACACTCTTAGATGCAGGTGTCATGCCAACCACTTGTGCAAATTTTAGAAATCCACAAAAGCAGCAGCAAAGACTTACATGATGCCTAGACTTACATGATGCCTTTGTTTAAGATGGAGATCCTGACGAGGATGTTTCCACCAAAGCAGAAAATTAAATCTTGGAATTGTAGTAAATATTATTAGGAAGGATCTTGAAAATTTATCTGATCCATCTCTAAGATATTGCTGGCAGAGATTTTGTTGAATCTGGATGTTGTAAAGTACAGTAGAATTGGCAAATACTTTAGCTGTCCCTGGAAAGGATCTTTGTTCTAATCCTGACAGTGTGAGGTAAATCTGATATTGCATAACATTTTTAGGACGTTCAAATGGTGGAACAGAGATGCAGCTCATTTGAGATAGCAAGAAGCTAAGATGAAAGTGCCAGATTCATCTTCTTTGGAGTTCTCTGTAAAAAAGCGAAAACTGATACACTATTAAACTTCACCTACAATAGTGTCTGAAGAGATCCACATTATTTGTGTGCATTTTACCAAAGCCTGAGTCAGGAAGACGAGGGCTGATGGTGATTGCAATGTCCCGATATTCCTTCTGAACCTCCTTCAGCACAGACCAATTAAACTGCCAACAGCAGTTTGGCAGTTCGTATCTCTGTGGCTGCCTGAAGTTATCATATTGTTCTCCTGTGCTCTTCTTTCTGTCTATATTCTCCCACTGTCTCATATTGTGCTGTTAAGTGTAAGCTCAACACTGATCTATTTTGTTCTGTGATTGTACAGACACTGGTGTTAGGGTTTCTGAAGTGTTTTGCACTACACGTAATGATGACTTCCTGTCTAAAGTTCAATAAATAGAAAATGAAATTGTATAAAATTCAACATGGTCATAAAACAAAGTATAAAAAATTCCAATGGTCTAGATCTAATTTATCTAAAACATTGATACTCAGCATAAAATAATGCCTTTGACAGCTGCGGCTTTCAACAGAACTGCCTTTGAGCAGTTTTTAAATCACATTGTGTTATTCGTATCCAATTCAGTTCTAAAGGGAACTAGAATATTCATCTTTGCAAAGAAAAAATTAAAATACAATGTAACACACTATAGAAGTTCCATGAACAAACTAAAAATCCAGCAGAAATATTGATCCCACATGATGTTTGCTACCTTCTCTAATAGAAGGTATTTAGATGACAAACCCTTTATTTAACTGTTCTTTAGGGCTGTACTTTATGAAACAAGTAGTTTGAAAAGAGTGTGTTACTATCCCGTGATTCGAGTTGAGTGCAGCAGCTCTGTGGCTGCATCAGGTGTTATCCATTATAGCTCTGTGGCAGCAGGATGATGAGCACTATCATATCACTGACAATAACTCGACACTGCATACTCTGCTCTCAATCTGACTCATTTTGACATTTAACCACTGCTTTAAATTGGTTCCAAGCAAAACTCTTGTTTGTCGTTTTTCCCTATGTCACTTTATAGTTCTTCAGCTTTCACAGCACTTATATATAAACTCAGCCATTATGCTCAGAATTTAACTACCTGAATCCATACTAATTTCAGGCATTTTTCTTGGGCTCTGCATCTGGGTTTTTAGGTTTTTAGTACAAGTCTTTTCAGCAGCTGGCCATTTAATAATGATGTTTTCTGACACTCGCCAACAATTTTGAATCCTTCATTTAAGCTGAAGGCTCTTCTAAAGAGAAGAGATAGAAATCAATTTTAAATTGCACCTTCAGATTGGAAGTTTAACTCCAGAGGATGGATGCTGCATTCTCTAGTACGTGAGATTTCCACTGAGCTCTGTAGTTATGACACTACAGCAGAACAAAGCCTTATGGCTCAGGCAAGGAAGTGGGACTTCAGCACTTCCTTGAAGTAGAAACATAAGCACTAAAGTGAATCAGGTTCTGGCCATGGAGAATAGGCCAAGGCATGTTGCTGTGCCTCATTTCCCGCATACAAGACTGCACTACTGAGGCACAGCCTGTCACAGTGACCTCCACAGAGGGGTGTTCGAGCTCTACAACTTTAGGATGCTCAGTGAAAGGTTCTTTGGAAATACATATTTACTTTAAATGTAAAGTCATGTACTACAAAAATAAAACAAGCTCTTTAAAGGTTCAGTACGCTTATTTCTGAAAGTATCTGTAGCAAAGCTGACTTTTTAAGCCCCAAATAATCAAATACAACTGCCATATCACTTGGCAGAACCAACTTCTAACTTCTAACACTTTGTTTCTTATCCTTTCCTCTGTATCTTCCACCACAATGTAGGCAAATACGTTATTCCTGTTTGATAGCAGTAATACCTCTCCCGAGTCAGCTCTTTTCTAAATGACTCTTTTCGACTATTTCGTTTTCACATTTTGAATATAATTGATATTTTAACCAAACACAGTCAAGCAAATCCAGCATGAAAGACGCTCTTTACAGTCACTAGGTTATTGCTAATACATTCATTACTTGTGATATTTACTGAGAATTTGCAAGGAACATTTACCTGTGGTGAATATTACCCTTACTCTTCTATTGCCATTCTTGTGAACATATTGCTGTTTCTGAAGAGTTGAACATGAGGAAAAATTTACTTCTTTGCTCTCCTGATATTAGTACTGGATATACATATTAAGGAGAGGGTAGTTGTTATGAGAATAGGAAATATTCAAGGTGAAGAGAGTCAAGTTCCTCTGCCTCGGTAGTATTAACCAAAATAAAACTGTTTTCCTTTTACCTGACTTGATGACACAATTTGTGTAGTACCTTGCTTAAAATGTTTTTCTAATGGTCTGAAAAAATGTTATAGTTCCACACCATATAAGTATCTAGCTTTGGTAAGAGGTAGTGATGCTACACAACACCAGACCTAGTTCTCTATCCAACCTATACAGCAATAAAAATCAAGACATGAAACATATTTTTCTAAAACTTTAGCCAAGTACAAGGTCTAGGCAAACAAAGGACTCTGTTCCCCGGATTATTCCTAGCTGTTGTTGCGCTTCAACCCAGGCTAAGAAGAAAAAATGACATAAATACAGCATGGTTTTACCAGAAGCTTTTTGCACATGACTAACCAGACATTTCTCCTTGATGACAAACTTATTTTGTAGATGATAGAGTTGGCTAAAATTTAATTTTTCTCAGTTTTGATGGAATGATATGTAAGAAAGTATAAGGAAAGCTGAATATGGTGAGGATTAACTGGCAAAATGCAAGGTAGGCATCTGTGTTGGTTTTGGCTGGAATAGAATTAATTTTCTTCACAGCAGCTAGCATGGGGCTGTGTTTGGGATTTGTGCTGGAAACAGTGCTGATAACTCAGGTATGTTTTTGCTATTGCTGGGCAGTGCTTACACAGATTCAAGGCCTTTTCTGTCCATCATCCCACCCCACCAGTGAGGACGCTGTGGGTACACAAGGAGCTGGGAGGGGACACAGCCAGGACAGCTGACCCCAACTGACCCAGGGACATCCCACAGCATATGGCTTCATGCTCAGGTTATAAAGCTGGGTGAAGAAGAAGGAAGGGGGAAACATTCAGTGTAATGGCATTTGTCTTCCCAAGTCACCACCACATGTGATGGGCCCTGCTCTCCCGGGTATGGCTGAACACCTCCCTGGCCCTGGGAAGCAGTGAATTAATTCTTTGTTTCACACTGTTTGTGTGCACAGCTTTTGCTTTCCCTATTAAACTGTCTTTATCTCAACCCACGAGCTTTCTCACTTTTATTCTTCCACTTCTTTCCCTCATCCCACCTGGAGGGAGTGAGCCAGTGGCTGTTTGGGGCTGAGTGAGTTGCTTGTTGGGGTTAAACCATGACAGTAACACTGGAAAAAATGTTATTTAGAAATGGGAATTATGAGATTGGCAGGGGTTAACAGCAAAGACGATTAAGTCTGGATATGATCCAGCTGAATACTTACACAAAGTGTTCAGTGGTCTTGATAACTGGCATGGAGCTGACCAGAGTGGTGATAATTTAAAACACTGGATAAAGAAGAATCAGAGTGTTGCAAGGAAAGGAGTGAGTGATTGTCTTTGAGACTACGAATAATAGAGATGGACCACAATCCAGTCCTGCAAAAGGCCATGTACATAGGAACACCAAGAATTTCTAATGTAGATTGGAGTTCATCAATGGAAATTACTGGGCAGGGCACTGAGCACAGGGTGACAGAACTATCCACACAGTATGTCCATGAAAAGGGCATATGTAGTTATAGGCTGTACTAGAAGTTATTTCCAGTAGAGAACAGGGTGTATTTTTCCAACACAAGGTTCTGGTGAAAACTCACCTACAATTCTATGTGTAATTTGGGTTATCTGTGTGAAATGAAGACAGGTTCAAATGCAGACAAATGCAGGGCACGGGAAATGAGAAAGCACTAGAAATAATAGAAAAATAGAGAAGGTTTCCCCACAAATCAAAGAGTGAGAGGGGACATTTTTGCTGTCTGTCAAAGCCCCAGAGTAATCCTGGAGGGGGGGAGAGCATTTTAAACTAACAAAAACTTGAAATAAACACAAATCTTATAATTAGGTTAATAAACATTTAGTCAGGAAAACAGATGTTTCTAACCATTCAAAGAGTGAAGTTCTGGAAGATCCTTCTAATAAAAACGGAACACAGAGAACTAATGTAGCTGGTAAAAATGGTACGCATTACCATTCTTACCATAATCTTCAAAAAGATTAAGGGGGGGAAATGATGTGTTGTACTGACTGTAATAACTGGGGACTAACAGGCTTCTGATTCTCTAGAATCATTTTTCTACTGTCCTGAGCACACTGGGGAGTCTACATACGACTTACAGTTTTTAGATCTACTCAGTGGATCAGCACCTCTTCTCATCAGAAGGCAGGAGTTGTAGCTCTGGAACAGACATCCCGTAGGCTTGTCAGGCAGCACCTGGGTGCTCTTCACACACTATTTCCATATATTTATTTGTTAAGTAATACACTGAGTAACTTTTTTCTATGATTTCCAGAGTGACAATACATTGTTTTAAACCTTTTCTTCAAAAATTCATGTTTTATTCTACATCCATCATTAACGTGTATGGATATAAAATGACAATACTTTTTTCTGCTCATTTTTATAATTTTAAGAGGCAGCTGTGACATTATACACAGTACACTAAATAGCTTAGTTTCTACTATGCCTACATCTTCATGCACAATTTACCTATTCCAGTTCTCTCTGAATTGTCATTCTTGAACAAAATTATACCATCTCAAGAAACAAATCCACTTTCTCTTGTTATCCTTTCTCTTTAGCTCTTTTTTGTTTTTCAATTACATATTGAGTCCAATATTGTGGGAAATAGTGACTTTTTTAGCTACTAGTGGGAATATGAAAAAACAGCTTCATTTTGCATTAAATTCTGTAAGATACTTTTGCAAAGAGGAGATATTTCCCCATACTGTTTAGGAACTTGGGAAAATGCCATCCTGAACAGTATTTTGTAAGTAGTATTGGAAACCGGTTATTGTTTCAAAAGCAACGGACTCTTCTGAACTAGATGGTTGTGCCAAGCAAAATATCTTAAGAGGAATAAAAGATTAGGTTAGGAACATTCATAATGGGGAAAACCACCTCAGAACAAAACAAAACCACGCAAAGAATAAATAATGACCTAATAGAAATCCACAAATACTTCATGTGCTTTTTTTATTAGCTGTTAATAATGGCTGCATTACAGAAACATTTTCCTGATGGAAAGAGAACTAAGTGGCATGAAGGCATCTCTGCAATAATTTACTATCGAACTTTGTTCATTTCATTTAAAAACTGACCACATTTGTGTATCATGGGAAAAAAAAATAAGGTGGTAATAATTCATGGAAACTGCTAACTCAGGAGAGCCCAATTAAAAGTCTTCAAAGGCAGGAGCATGGGTATCTTTTTACCTTAGGGTGTCTAGGCAGCATGCTTTCACTCTGGAGTATTTCTCACTGAGTTACCTCAAGGTTTACAACACCAATTGTGCATGGTCAAGACTTTACCTGGGGGAGGTGTGGGGAGCTCTTTCTCATTTGTATGTTTACATAGCATAACCTATGGTAAAAGTCTGAAATTTTGTATCAATACAAGAAAATGACAGCTATGGCTCCACAACACACAAACGGTAAATAATCTGTCTCACTCCCCACACAAACAATGGAATGTTGTAAAGCACACCTCATCAAGCTTTACCAATGAATAGGGAATGGCAATCTTATCTTAATGCAAGTAAAGTGCTTAAACGGGTGAATACATCTTTACTTGCATTTTAGATATTTCCCCCCCACTGGCAAAACAATACAAATATCTCCATGTGCCCTGAACATACAGGGAGAACATACATGTTTTTGACTTGTTATGAAACCCAGGAAGCCAAAACAGTGTGAGTCTATTAAGGCACAATCACTTCCTAATAAAATATATTGGGAACTTCTGAGGAAGGAATACACTCAAAATTAAGCACCCATTGTCTGGATAGGCAGCAACATCTATTCTATAAGTAACATTAAAAACATTTCTATGTTAATATACAAATATCTGCTTTCTAAGAGTGCCGTGTTCTCTCTGCTTCAAGACCCAAAATTATTTTAATTGAAATGCATTCACGTAATTCCAATGAAATACAGTCTACATTGGAAAATGACATTGAAATGAACAAAGAGAAAAGAAACACCACATTTTAGGCAAACTTTTCCATTGCCTTCCAAAAACTTTACAACATGCACTTTCTTATGACATATTATCTAGGCAGGGAGTAGAAATTCAGAGTAATAGAACAAGCTAAAAAAAGTTTCAGAAAGTAAAGGTGATGGGAGAAGTATAGAGTAAGAGAGACATCACCATTTAAGACAGGCAGGTGGGCAAAGAGACGACTATAAACAAAAACAAAAATGTGGGCATCCATCTCCAAAACGATGCCCATTCATAAACGCAGGTATGAAGTTACCTGCCATGTGCTTCAACCCCAGCTGACGATGTGCTAGACTTGAGCCTGTGCCTAAAAGCAGCCACCCACTCTCTCGGTGTGGATAGCTGGACAAAGGCGGGCTCTCCCGCTGCTGCCCCGGGCAGCGCATCCGCAGCTGGCAGCCCGCGGGAGGACCTGCGCCCGGGGCTCCCGCACGGAGCGGGGCCGGACCCCGCCCGGCCAGGGGTGCCGCGGCCCCGGAGCAGNNNAGCAGTCACCCTGCGACATGAAAGCGATCCGTCTGCCCCTGGCAGAGACCGCTGCTGGCTGGCGCGCACCGACTTGGCCCTTCTCTCATCGCGAAGGGGCAGGGGAGGGAGGGAGTTAGGGGAGGAGGGAGGGATGGAGGGAGGAAGGGGGGGAGGGAGGAGGCGGAGGTCCTGCTGCTGGTGGCTTTTGGTAAGCGGTAAAAGCTGGATCTACCTGGATCCTCGCGGATCCTCCCTCCTTCGCTTTTCCTCCTCCCAGACCTCCACTGGGGAGCACGGAACCCCCGCTCCTGCCCCTGCAGCGGGGCCGGCCCCGCGCCCTGCCCTGCCCTGCACTGCCCTGCCCTGCCCTGCCCGCCCCGGCGGCGATGTCTGATTGGGAGTGGGTGCAGAGCTGCTCCTGCCGCCCGGCCGGGCTGGCGGCACCAGCCGCCCAGGGCTCCCGAGGCGCGGGAGAGGCGGGAAGATGAATGCTGCCCTAGGTCCAGATGGGTTTTGTTTTGCCTCCCGACTGGGAGGGGACGTTCATGCCCGGCAGCCCGGAGGGACGCGGCCGGCTGACCGAAGTTCGCTGAGTTTCTAAGTGGGGCAGAAAGAAGGCAAAGGGAGCTGTTCCCTGCCGTTCCCCTTGCGGGGCGGCCCCGGGAGGCTCGGCCGGAGCGGGCGCGGCGCGGGCAGCCCGGCCCCGCAGCGCCACCTGCCGCCCGCAC